>JAKOOJ010000028.1:913221-1108221 GCA_022577455.1 Arizona elegans
CTATCTATCTATCTATCTATCTATCATCTATCTATCTATCTATAATCTATCTATCTATCTATCTATCTATCTATCTATCTATCTATCTATTATCTATCTATCTATCTATCTATCTATCTATCTATCTATCTATCTATCTATCTGTTTTGCTATCTAGCTATCTAACTATGAGCCGCAGTGACACAATGGTTAGAGTGCAATACTGCAGGCTACTTCGCCTGCTTGCAATTTGGCAGTTCAATTCTCACCAGCTCAAAGTTGACTCAGCCTTCCATCCTTTCAGGGTGGGTAAAATGAAGACCCAAATTGTTGGGGGCAATATGCTGACTCTAAACTGCTTAGAGAGGGCTGTAAAGCACTGTGAAGCAGTATATAAGTGTAAGTGCTATTGCTATCTATCTAATCTATACACACACACACATATACACACACAAATATTAATATTATAATAATCATCATTCTGAATTCACTTTATGGGTATTGATTGGCAACTATATCACTCCATTGGGGGAATACATTAGCTGCTTTGAACAAACTGTATTTTAGAACTGTCTAGAAGAAAAGGAAAGACAGTTACTCGGTAGTTACTAAGGACAACAATGCAGATTTTCTAATCGTTTCCTGTGGTTCCTTCATACCGCAGAATCCCAACGAAGCTGTGTTGAGAGATCCCTGTTACCCAGAATAGATCTCACTGCTTGATAGAAAAGCTGGTGCTTGCAAATTGACCCTCATCTTGTGTCAAGAAAGCAGTGATAAAAATTATAAAAATCTCAAGTTGGAAGAAACCTTTTTAAAAAACAACAACAACAACAATAAATGCCTTCCTTCTATGGTATCTTCTTTTACCTAAAAAATATAAAGGAAAAGCTGAAATGATTTCTTGCAATTGTGGTAAATTCTCCAACTTTTTCTATAGTAGATCCTGCTAGGAAAAAGGACATATAAATTCAGCAATAAAAATGAAGAAAGCAGTACATTCCAGAATCAAAACATAAATATTTGCAGAATTTTGTCTCGTTTTTCTGTAAGTGGAAGATCCCACCTGGATATTATTAAATGTGATCCATGAAGACTATGGCATGGCTAAAATTATTCCAGATTTTACCTAAGGGATGGAGATAATTCTGTTAACTATTATCTTTGCAATGGGTGGAAGCAATGGATGGAAACTAATCAAGGAGAGAAGCAACTTAGAACTAAGGAGAAAATACCTGACAGAACCATTAATCAGTGGAACAACTTGCCTCCAGAACTTGTGAATGCTCCAACACTGGAAGTTTTTAAGAAGAGGTTGGATAACCATTTGTCTGAAGTGGTGTAGAGTTTCCTGCCTAAGTAAGGGGTTGGACTAGAAGACCTCCAAGGTCCCTTCTAACTCTGTTATTCTATTCTGTTCTATTCTATTCTATTCTATTCTATTCTATTCTATTCTATTCTATTCTATTCTATTCTACTCTACTCTACTCTACTCTACTCTACTCTACTCTACTCTATTATCTGATTTTCTGAGCATAGTTAACAAGGTTTAGCGTAGCTACCTAGGATGGTTCATTGACGACTGAATGTGTAAGGAAATTATTCTGGATTTATAGTACATAGTTGTTGATTCCTTCCACCCACATCACATTTCAATGCTTCATCATTTGGTTAAGAAATAGAGTGACAATTCTAGTTTTTTTCCTTTGTACGCTTGTTAAGTGAGTTTTGCTCCATTCTATGACCTTTCTTGCCTCAGTTGCTAAGTGATAAGTTAGCAACCCGGTTGTTACGTAAATCTGGCTTCCCCATTAACTTTGCTCGTCAGAAGGTCACAAAAAGCGATCACATGACTTTGTGATCAAAGTCATAAATGCAACAGCAACAGTCATAAAGGAACTTCGTAAGTTGAGGACTACCTGTATTAAGTAATGGCAGTGGTACTACTTACTGTCATCTCCGAATAGTATTAAATACTAAATGGCTATTAAAATATATAGGAATGCTTGAAGTTTTTTTAGTATCATGATGTCATCCACAAATGTTTTATATTCCTGGCATAATTCATTCATTTGTCTCTGCGGATATTACTGAGGAAAAATAGAAAGAAAGGCCTAGCATCTTAATAAGAGTTTTCAAGTAATTCTATCTCCTTCTCCGACCTATAAAATTACAGCAGGGGTGAAATGCTCCTGGTTCGGACCAGATCGCCCGATCCAGTAGCAATGGGGGCGGGTGGTTTGGAGAAGCGGTAGCAAAAATCCCTGCCCCCCCTCCATGCTCAGCTGAGTCGCACGATCATCAGAGGCTTTTTTTTTTTTTTACTTTTAAAAGCAATTTTTCCCACAACCTCTTCCGATGAAAAAATGCTTTTAAAAGTACAAAAAAAAAAAAAAAAAAAAAGCCTCTGATGATCGCGTGGCTCAGCTGGGATCATCAGAGGCTTTTCAAAGCATTTTTTTCTGCAACCTCTTGGCCGAAGAGGTGGTAAAAAAAATGCCTTGAAAAGTCTCTGATGATCCCAGGTGAGTTGCCTGATCGGCAGAGAGACATTTTTTAAAGAGCCTCTCTGATGATCCCAGCTAAGTTGCCTGATCGCCAGAGGCTTTTCAAAGCATTAGCAAAAATGCTTTGAAAAGTTTTTTTTTTTTTTTAAAAAGTTGGCCACGCCCACCTAGTCACATTACCCCCACCCCCTAAGCCATGCCCACAGAACCGGTAGTAACACATTTTACATTTCACCCCTGAATTACAGGTAGTCTCGACTTACAAACAATTAGTTGAGGGACCATTTGAAGTTACGACGACACTGAAAAAAGTGGTGTATGACCATTTTTTTTTTCAAACTTTGCAGCATTCCCATAGTCACGTGATCCAAATTCAGATTCTTGGCAACTGGTTCACATTTACGACCGTTGCTGCGTCCCAGGGCCGAGTGATCCTCTTTTGAGGCCTTCTAACAAGCCAGGTCAATGGGGAAGCCAGTTTCACTTAACAACCATTTTAACGAACTTAACATCTGAAGCGATTCACTTAACGACTGTGGCAAGAACGGTCATAAGATGGGGCAAAGCTCACATAACAACTTAGCTCACTTAGCAACAGAAATTTTGAGCTCCATTGTGGTTGTAAGTCAAGGACTTTTAGAAAGGAGCAAAGGGAAGTCATTGATTTGCCTCCGTAGCAATTAATTCTTCCTTGTTTTTTTTTTTGTTTGTTTGTTTATTGCATTTTTGCTGCACTGGTTTATAGCTATTGAGTCAAAACTCCAGTGACTGAATTTGGATTTTGAGCTGATTCTACAAGCATGAAACCGTCAGCTTTGCTTTTTTACACACACACACACACACAAACAAACACACATGCATACTGTGTTTTCCTGAAAATAAGATCTATCCCAGAAAACAAGCCCTAGCTTGATAGCTACCCCCAAAATAAGCCCTAGTTAAGACCCACCCACTCGGGGGTGCATTGGGTGGGGCGAGGCACATGGGTAAAAATTAAGTTAGGATGGGGATGGGGAAACCTTCAGACAATTGCAGCTAGGAATGTCGATCCAGAGCTCTGTTATTGTTGTGGTCCGCCAGCAGCCTGTGGTGCTGGCAGTGGAGTCGGACAGCGATGTGGCTGAGGAAGAACATGGGCCAGTCCTGGAGTCTGGGGAGGGCCTGGATGAGGGCTCTGCATCAGAGGCAGAGATGGGGCCAGGGCCATCGGGGAGTGATGTGTGGACTCCGGAGCCTCCAGAGGCTGACAATAGAGAGGCAGAGGAACAGGAGGAGCCTGTTTCTAGTGCACGTATGAGAAGAGCTGCCAGAAGGCAGGAGCAGATAAAGCAGAGAGGATGACTCGGGAGTAGGGCCAAGAGATAATTGGCCCCTCCCATAAGGCTTAAAAGAGCAGCAACTGCTCTTGGGCTCTTTGTCGGAAAACAACGTTGAGAGAATTGCTTCTTGTTTCACTGTACTCATTTCTTGTCGGCATCTTCTGCTTCTGAATGTTTGTTAAGAAAAGCCTTTGGCAGTTTGCCTAATTATCCCAAGGTCGGTGATAAACTGTGGAATGGTGTTTTGAAGAATTTGCTTTAATTTAGTTTGGACTACGCTGAGAATGAGTTAATTCTCAGCTGTTCTAATAAAGTCGGTTGGTTTTCGAACTGTTTGCATTTAATACTAACTACTTGGGCCCAAGTCACTACAGTTATAGGCTGCAGAGGCCTTTCCTGAAGGCCTCTGATGGCCAAACGGAGACTGGAGGCTCCACCCGCAAGCAGCCGCAGAAGAAGTGGGCTGGCAGTGGGCTACTGCTGGGTGGGGTTGTCGGCACCACTATTGCGAGGGAAGTCAGTGCAAGACATCCCTGGTGCCTTTTTTGGTGGCAAAAAAAGTATAAGACCGGGTCTTATTTTCGGGAAAACAGGGTACACACACACACATACAGAGTGTAATCACATTTGCATATAAACATTCACAAATTTTGTGCATGCCTTAAAATGCAGGGACATCTTGGTCAACAGACAAGTCTGTTTGTTTGGGCTTGATGGCTTGAATAGCCTCCCTCTGGTTGAAATGTGTGTGTGTGAAGTCAATCTGTCTCTCTTTTATATAATTAAATTTGACACGTCCTGGTATCGAAAAAGGGCAGGGTAACTTAATAGTTTTTTGTTGTTGTTGTTGTTTTACTGTTGCATTCAAGTGGCAGGAAAGTCTCTGGGATTTTGACGTTTTAGAACTGATCTGAAAACCAAAGGATGTTGCATCTGCCAACTCCATCTCTAATAAGCTTTGAATTACAAAAACTCGAGATAGAAGGCACAGATATATTTGAACAGAAAATGAGATAAGAACATACAATTCCCTAACTCTGCAGTGGATACGAAAAACAGTGTGACCTATCAAGCTGAATAGGATATTGAATAAAAGAGATTTTTTGTTTCTCTCCCTCTCCCTCTCCCTCTCTCTCTCTCTCCCTCCCTCCCTCTCTCTCTCTCTCTCTCTCTCTCTCTCTCTCTCTCTCTCTCTCTCTCTCTCTCTCTAGAAGTTCTTTTCTGACAGTGAAGTAGGCAAGTTGGTTTGTCACTATGGATGTTTTTATGTATTTAATTGGATTGTATGTTTTAATTTGATTCCTCGTGTTGTTTCAAACATGTTGGCGTATCGTATTGCAGATCACCGAGCGTCTTCACTCGCAATCTAATAAATTAATGCAGGCTGGTAGAAATATCAGAAAATGCATACGGTTTGAGACACTGGTGAAATCCAACATTTTTTTTTACTACCGGTTCTGTGGGCGTGGCTTGGTGGGTGTGGTGTGGTTTGGTGGGCGTAGCAAGGGAAGGATACTGCAAAATCTCTATTCCTACCCCACTCCAGGGGAAGGATATTGCAAAATCTCCATTCCCACCCCACTCCTGGGGGAAGGATATTGCAAAATCTCCATTCCCACCCCACTCCAGGGGAAGCATACTGCAAAATCTCCATTCCCACCCTCACTCCAGGGGAAGGATATTGCAAAATCTCCATTCCCACCCCACTCCTATGGAAAAGATATTGCAAAATCTCCATTCCCACCCCACTCCAGGGGAAGCATACTGCAAAATCTCCATTCCCACCCTCACTCCAGGGGAAGGATATTGCAAAATCTCCATTCCCACCCCACTCCTATGGAAAAGATATTGCAAAATCTCCATTCCCACCCCACTCCAGGGGAAGCATACTGCAAAATCTCCATTCCCACCCTCACTCCAGGGGAAGGATATTGCAAAATCTCCATTCCCACCCCACTCCTATGGAAAAGATATTGCAAAATCTCCATTCCCACCCCACTCCAGGGGAAGCATACTGCAAAATCCCCTTTCCCACCCCAAACTAGGGGAAAATACTGCAAAATCCCCATTCCCTCCCCACTCCTGGGGGAAGGATATTGCAAAATCTCCATTCCCACCCACTCTGGGGCCAGCTAGAGGTGGTATTTGCCGGTTTTCTGAACTGCTCAAAATTTCCTCTACCGGTTCTCCAGAACCTGCTGGATTTCATCCCTGGTTTGAGATAAATAGAACCCCCTGTTCAGAATATGAATGTTGGTGAGCCTTTGAAATCCTCAAATCGGGGTTTAATTTTGTAGGGATGGGAAACCTTCCTGTTTGAAGCTGGTGCATGTTGGGTCAATAAATCTTGATTTTGATCTTTGTGTATTTATCTTCTGCTAAAGGTATGAAAGCTCCTAAAGGAAAAGGAGCCTGGATAGGTCTGCAGACTAAAGTACTGTGATTTAACACCAGCTGTCTGCAATTAAAGTAAGTTCGAATCTTGCCAGGCTCAAGGTTGACTCAGCCTTCCATCCTTTCTAAGGTAGGTAAATTGAGGACCTGGTTTGTGGGGGCCATAAGCTGACTTTGTATAAAAAATATACAAAAGTATGAAAGCTATTGCTTAACGCACTGTAAGCCTCCCTGAGTCTCTAGAGAAGGGCGGCATATAAATCAAATTAAAAAAAAAAAGAAATTAAAAAAAAAGAGAAATGAAATTGATGATTTCTCCATTTTAATTCTGAGTCTCAGAGGCTGGATTTAAACTGTCATGATGTCTGGATTTTTCATTCAGTTCTAAGACACATAACCACCCTAGATGTACACAATAGGTAGTCCTTTGACTTGCAACCACAACTGAGTGCAAAATTTCCATCGCTAAGCAAGACAGTTGTTAAGTGAGTTTGTCCCCATTTTAACAACCTTTCTTGCCACAATTGTGAAGGGGATCATTGCAGTTGTTAAATTAGTAACAGGATTGTTAACTGAATTTGGCTTCCTCATTGACGTTGCTTGCCAAAAGGTCACAAAGGGAGATCATGGGAACCCATGTACTGCAACCGTCATAAATACGTGCCAGTTTCCAACTGTCTGTATTTTGATCACATGACCACATGGCTATCCCATTTATTCAGCACGGGAGTAACTTTGAACAATCATTAAATGAATGGTTATAAATTGAAGATTACCTATATTCAGACTAGACTAGACTAGACTAGACTAGACTAGACTAGACTAGACTAGACTAGACTGGAAGGGACCTTGGAGGTCTTCTAGTCCAGCCCCCTGCTCAAGCAGGAGTACCTATATTATTTCAGACAAGTGGTTGTCTAGACCCGTGATCGTGAACCTATGGTACATGTGCCACCTGTGGTACGCAGACCCATATTGGTGGGCACGAGTTCAGCTGCAGCGCGCATGCCAGCTGATTTTCGGGCCTTCCAGGCCCACTGGAAGTTGGCAAATGGGCCGTTTCCGGTCTCTGGAGGCCTCCGGGATGGGTGGGGAAGGCTGTTTTTGCCCTCCCCAGGCTCCAAGAAAGCCTCTGAAGCCTGGGGAGGGCAAAAAAACGGGCCTACCAACCCCACTGTGCCATCATGTGCCAAAAGCGGGGGAGGGGTCACATGTGTATGCGTGGGGGAGGGGCAGGGTACATTGAATTATGGGTGTGCTCACGCTACTTTTGGCACTCGATGGCAAAAAGGTTAGCCATCCCTGGTTTAGACCCTTCTTAAAAACCACCAGTGATGGAGCGCTGACAATTTCTGAAGGCAGTTTCTGTTCTACTGGTTAATTGTTGTCACTGTTAGGAAGTTTCTCCTTAATTCCAGGTTGCTTCTCTCTTTGATTAGTTTCCGACCATTATTTCTTGTCCTGCCCTCTTGGTGCTTTGGAGAATAATTTGACTCCCTCTTCTTTGTGGCAGTCCCTGAGATATTGGAACAGTGTTATCATTCTGCTTTCCTCAGTTTGGGCAATCACTTAGATTATAACAGAGAGTTTAAGAAGGTCTAGCTTGAATGACCATCAACTTTGAGAAGGTCTAGCTTGAGTGACCATCTAACATGCTGTCTGATTGTTCCAAAGATTGTCCTGTAATAAGTACAGAGAAAGAAGGTTAATCTAGTCATTGTATTAACACAAAAATGCAAAATGGGTGCTTGGCTAAATTTAGTTAAACTTCACTTTTCATCATTGCCGACTCTCACACTTCTGGCTGGGTCTCATTCATGATACAGTTCAACAACAAAAGCTGCCAGAATCCCATTTCTATTTGAAACAGCTCTAATTTATTGCAATACTAAATACGAGTTAAAATATGTATCCCACAACAGTACTCCGCAAGGACTGTTGAGCGAGTCTGAATCCCTAGCACTCTTTGAAAAAATGTCTTCGCTTCCCTACAAAATGTTATGAAGCTCCATGAACTAATCCATGCGACCTACTGGAAGAGATTGTATTATTTTCCAAAGTACCAAATGTGCTTTATTTTAGTTGGTAGTTTAGAGGTGAGCTGAGGGTTTTTTTTTTTTTTTTTTTTTAAATGGTGTCCTTTAAAAAGAAGAGTAAACAGAGCATCCTTATGATAAAGAAACATTTCTTGCTAGTGACCTACATGACAGCTTTGGCAACGTAATAAATCTTTCTAACCTTCTTCTTCTCCATTTAGCGGTAGGTGTGAGGGGTATTTCTTCAGAGAATCTTAAGTCTAAAGTATAAGCAAAAATACCAAGCAGTAAAACAAGCCCGACACTCAGTATTTTAAAATGCATGGGATATGTGAAGGATTTATGTTCCATATAGCAAAGGATTTCCCCGTCTGGCTTTTCCAAACAGTCTTTTCTCTCTCTCTCTCTCTCTCTCTCTCTTTTATTGAAAAGGTTTTACAATTACATTTTCTCCCCAATTTTCCCCCCCCCAACCCTCCTTGACCTCCCTAACCCTCCCTAACCCCACTAACCCTTCTCTCCCCCCCCAGACTTCCTCAAAATATAATCCAAATCAAAATCCCCTTTTTATAAAACTTGAACCCATCCACCCCCTGTATATTTTTCACATCTTCACAAAATTCTATTATTCTATCCCTATATAATACTTTCAGTTAAAAGCTATCTGATACTTCCTAGTTTGATATTTATTCTGCACATAATCTATCCACTTTTTCCACTCCCATTCATAAGCCTCTTGTGAGCGATCTTTTAAATATGCTGAAATCTTCGCCATCTCTGCAAAACTGGCCATCTTCAAAGTCCATTCTTCAATAGTAGGCATATCTTCATTTTTCCAATATTGACCTATCAGTAATCTCGCTGCTGTTATCATATACAATATCAACTTTGTTTCACCCAATGTAAAACCTTTAACTATACCCAATAAAAACAATTGTGGAGAAAACTGAATTTTTTTCTTCAAAACATTCTGCATAACCCACCAGATTTTTATCCAAAAAGCCTTCACTTTCTTACAAGTCCACCACACATGATAATATGTGGCATCTAGGCAATCGCATCTCCAGCATTTTGGTTGAACATTAGGGTACATGCATGACAATTTCTTAGGATCTAAATCTAAAAGGATCTAAAAGGTCTTTTCTCTTTTTTGAAGTAGGCCAGAAATATACAAAAGATTCTATATCAGCCAAGACATTCGATATTTTCATAGTCAGATCTAAAAATTGATGTATAGAGCAGTAAACCCCAAAAATGTATTGATCTCTATCAAATCACATCGAGCAGGTCACTTTTTGTTTCTCCATCCTTGAACTTCAATCTTTCTTCTCTAATTTTTACATTGGTCCACTGAATGATGGCGCTAATAATTTCTTTAGAAAATAATAATTTCCCAATCTCATGGGGAATAGGTGAATTTCTGAGATTTCTAGGTGCTGGCCGTAGTCCAGATAATTGCACATCAATAATTGTGACTAGCGGTTCTGGATCTCCTATCGCTTCCAAAAGGTGCAGAAGACCATTTGTATTCTTTTTGCTATATAAATGATTGCACGATGTAGATTGTACCTGGTCATCAATTTCATTGGGAGCTTCGTCATCGTTGATGTCAGAATCAGCGGTGGCGGCAGGTTCCTCATCGTCCATTACAAAATTTTCATCACAGTCCGATTCCACTTCACTCAGATCACTCTCTGCTTCTCCATACCATGTTAGAACAGTTTCTTCGAAGTTTGGGTCACCGAATTGCACTCTTTTTGGCGGAAAACTTGGCCCCAACATTATATATATATATATAAATACGTTAACAAAGATCTGCGGTCAAAATGACCGAAACTGAAATTCAAATGCCGCTATAGAAAACACTAAATAACTGATGTAAGCACAATGCTGTATACACTCTTATTGGCGGGAAAACAAAAGCTATACGCAACCGGAATGGTCCATTTCTAAAAAAATAGGGGTGTTCCGAACATTTTGGAAAACTGTTGCGGTCACGATAACCGCAGGGTCTGTGGTTATGGGTTAAATATCCATTTGCCTCAACATCTCTCTTCCAGGAGAGAAACCAAAAAGTAAAACCACCTCATCGTGAGGTTTACTCACTAGGAGGAGACGTATTGCCAGAAGGAAGAAAAAAAGAAAAAAAAGAAGAAGAGGCTGAGAGAGAAGATTTATTTCTGTCACTGAAGGGGAAGGGAGAAAAAAAAAACACTATTCACACAAATCAGTATTTATATTAATCGGATTATGGAACTGAAAAGATGAGACTCCCTCATCATCTTCATCATCCCTTGGTTCTGCAGAATGTGAAAGAAGAAAGTCTAATTAACATCTAAATTGACGGTGAATGGCACAAACCAGCTCACTCTTTTGATTGCCGGTTCTTTCCTTCTGGGAGAGCTGGGAGGGGGGCAGAGAGAAATTTTGAGTTCTGCTATTCAGGCCTGGGCTTTATTTTTCAAGGTAGAAATCCTCGCGGCTGTAAAGATATTGAGGGAGTGGGGGAAAAACATCCTTAAATGGGCATTCAGGGACAGGCTGAAAACAAGGCCAGCCCAAGGCAGATTGTCTTCTCCTTTGGCAGGGTGCTTTGGGGGGCGGGGATGCAGAAAATGGGGCTAGGAGGGTTGGTTTCTCTTGAATTGGGCAAAGGAGCTGGTTTTTTTTTTCTTTTTTCTTTTTTGTGACATGCCACGCTGCGGCTTACAGTGGTCCCTCTGTTTGAACACCTTACAATCAAACTCCATGTTCCTGAGGGGAGCAAACTCGCTCTCTGTACACTGTGCTACCCTGGCAACCTGGGAGATTTCCAGCAGACATCTGTGTGGGAGCTCATGGGTTTTTTTTTCCCTCCGTCTTTTTTAGCATTAACCCCTTACTAGAGAAATTGGGTTGCATTTTTTTTCTCTCTCCCTCTCCCTCTCCTCTCTTCCCTCTCTCTCTTCTCTCTCCTCCCCTCTCTCCAGCCCCTCTCTCCCCCTCTCCTCTCTCCTTTTTCTCTCCTCTCTCTCTCCTCTCTCTTGCTCCTCTCTCCCCTCTCTTTCTCCTCTCTCTCCCCTTCTTTCTCTCCCTTTCCTCTCTCTCTCCTCTCTCCTTTTTCTCTCCTCTCTCTCTTCCCTCTCTCTCCCCTCTCTCCTCTCTTTCTCCCCCTCTCCTCTCTCCTCCCCTCTCTTCACCCCCTCTCTCCCCCTCTCTTCTTTCTCTCCTTTTTCTCTCCTCTCTCTCCTCTCTCCCCCCTCTCTCTCCCTCTCCTCTCTCCCCTTTCTCTCTTCTCTCTCCTCCCCTCTCTCCAGCCCCCCTCTCCTCTCTCCTTTTTCTCTCCTCTCTCTCCTCTCTCTTGCTCCTCTCTCCCCTCTCTCTCTCCTCTCTCTCCCCTTCTCTCTCTCCCTTTCCTCTCTCTCTCCTCTCTTTCTCCTTTTTCTCTCCTCTCTCTCTCCCCTCTCTCCCCTCTCTTTCTCCCCTCTCCCCCTCTTTCTCCTCTCTCTCTCCCCCCTCTCTCTCTTCTCTCTCCCCCTCTCCTCTCTCCTCTCTCTCCCTTCTCTCTCCCCTTCTCTCTGCCCCTCTCCTCTCTCTTTCTCTCTCTCCTCTCTCCTCCCCTCTCTTCACCCCCTCTCTCCCCCTCTCTTCTTTCTCTCTTTTTCTCTCCTCTCTCTCCTCTCTCCTCTCTCTTTCTCCCACCTCTCTCTCCTCTCTCTCTCCCCCTCCCCTCTTTCTTTCTCCCACCTGTCTCTCTCTCTTCTCTCTCTCTCCCCTTCTCTCTGTCCCCTCCAACCTCTCTCCCTGACAATGGACAGTTGCTTGCAGAATTGAGATGCGAATGGCATCTTTTTCCTTCAAAATTCTGGTCTTCCACTGAAGACTGTGAAAATAGGAATGGTTTTTTCCCACGGCTGTGGGAAATTGAAAGTGTGGAAATAAGGGGAGGACATCCAAGCACTTTCCACTTCACATTGGGAAGGATGTATAAAGAGCTTAATAATTAGAAAAATAAAATACTTCGGAGCTACTTTCTAACTGTAGAAAAGAAAAAACTGAGCAATGCAGATGTTTTAGGAAATGAAGGATCCTTGGTGGTCTCTGACCTTGGTTGCTTTCTTGCAGATGTTTCATTATCATTGATTGCATCACCTAATTTGGGTAATGAAACATCCACAAGAAAATAACCACACTCTGAGAGCATTTCAACCCCGAGCTACAAATATTCTTCTTCATTGGTATTGTAGGAAAGTTGAGTTAGTCCACAGTAGTCAAAAATCAAGAGCCTGGTAACATCTTTTGCAACTGACATTTTTTTACTTAAAAGGAATATATTGTCAGACTGAAAGAATTGGGACTATATGTTAAGTTGCAATTCAGGTTTATTGTTCAAGCCTATATAGACAAAAAGCTAATCAACTAAACAAATGAAGGTGAAATATACCTGTCCGAGGTGGCGCAGTGGTTAGAGTGCAGTACTGCAGCTACTTCAGCTGACTGCTAGTTCAGCAGATCAGCGGATCAAATCTCACCGGCTCAAGATTGACTCAGCCTTCCATCCTTCCGAGGTGGGTAAAATGAGGACCCAGATTGTTAGGCGGCAATATGCTATTTAGTATACTGTCTTTGGTGTAAGCTGCCCAGAGTCCTCGGAGAGTGGGCGGCATAGAACTATGACTAATAAAATAAAATAAATAATATTGCAGGATCCGATCTGGTTAGAGAGAAGTTTGTTTGTTTATTTGTTTATTTATTCATTCAAACGTACAAGATAACAGGTATAAGTATAAACATGGACATGGACACAGGAAATGAGTTCAAATAAAAGGACAGTAGGTCAAGGACGGTAGGCACGCTGGTGCGCTTATGCGCGCCCTCTTTATGGACCTCTTAGGAATGGGGTGAGGTCCACGGTAGACAGTTTAAACTGTGTGGGTTTGAGGATGTAACAATGGTGCCAGGTAAAGCATTCCAGGCATTGACCACTCTGTTGCTGAAGTCGTATTTTCTGCAGTCGAGTTTGGAGCGGTTTACCTTGAGTTTGTATCAATTGTTTGTCCGTGTATTCTTCTTGTGGTTGAAGCTGAAGAAGTCGTTGACAGATAGGACATTGTAGCAGACAATTTTGTGTACTGTGCTTAGGACAGACCGTAGGCGGCATAGTTCCAGGTTGTCCAAGCCCAAAATTTCGAGCCTGGTGGCATAAGGTATTCTATTGTGAGCAGAGGAGTGGAGGACTCTTCTCGTGAAATACCTCTGGACTGGCTCAATTGTATTAATGTCTGCTGTACACCATGGATTCCAAGGTGACAAGCTGTATTCGAGAATTGGTCTGGCAAAGGTTTTGTATGCCCTAGTTTCTTCCTTGAGGATGGGTTCCAACATGAGTCCGAAAGCTTGGAAGACAAAATCTCTGGTCCCAGTGACTGACCCAGATTGGATCCTAGTCTCATTTAACAGTTTTATTAGATTATGTTATAACATACCAAAAATACAAAAGCAAATAGTAGGAAGAATAGGGAAAGGAGAAGGGAAGGGAGGGGAAAAGTGAGATAAAGAAGGGGAAAAAGAAAAGATATTGACTTCCAACTCCCTTTGGTGCAGTAGAATAAGGCATTAACATCAAACTTCAACTTTTTTGCCTTTACATAATAGTTTACACTAGCCACTTCTATAACAACAAATCTATCTAATCGGTAAAACCCAAAATCAATGTTTTATTTTTTTTTCCCACCTCAAGCACAAAGTCCAGGAGTGGTTTCCAAGTAGAAATAAAAGTATTTATGTATTGTTCTTTGATCAAAGCAGTCAGTTTGGCAAAAGAGAACCTGGTCAACTACAGTTTAGTAGTACATTGGCACCAGATAAGGGCCAATGGAATTAAAGAGGGATTGAACCTGGACTGATTGTGATAACATAATGACTCTAAGATGATGACATACTTAACTCCTACCTCCAGCTCTGCCTACTCTTCTCCTACACGCAGACATACATAAACATGCATGTGTGTGTGAGCTACATTAATCACCAATGATTAAACTCTGCATTTATCTATAGCAATAGCACTTAGACTTATATTGGTTTATTGGTTTGATTTATATGCCACCCTTTTCCAGAGACTCAGGGCGGCTTACAATGCATTAAGCAATAGCCGTCATACTTTTGTATATACCTGCTTAGTAGGGCTTTCGGCCCCCGTCAAGCGGTGTTCTTTTTTATACAAAGTCAGGTTATTGCCCCCACAAACCGGGTCCTCGTTTTATCTACCTCGAAAGGATGGAAGGCTGAGTCAACCTTGAGCCTGGTGAGATTTGAACTTGCAATAATTGCAGGCAGCTGGTGTTACTTAACAGTGCTTTAGTCTGCTGTGCCACCAAGGCTCTTATACCATTTCACAATGCTTTCCAGTCTTCTCTAAGAGGTTTACAGAGTCAGCATATTGCCCCCAAGAATCTGGGTCCTCATGTTACTGACCTCGGAAGGATGGAAGGCTGAGTCAACCTTGAGCCTGGTGAGATTTGAACTGTCAAATTGCAGGTAGCCGGCAGGAAGTAGCCTGCAGTACTGCACTCTAACCACTGCACCACCGTGGCTCATCTATCCTTTCTCATTTATTGTACCTCCTCTTCCTTTCTCTGCATGTCTTCAACCACTGCCCTTTTCCTTAATCAAGGGAAGGTAATTCATTCTACTTGGGAATATATATATTTCCCTCTCAGAAAATTAGGATACTTTTGATGCTTCTTTGATAGCTATCCAATTGATTTACTATTTTTTCTCCAATACAGTGCTAATCAGCTAAATGTCCTGAGCGTCCACCAAGAAACAGTTTAGTCACATCGTGCATCTGATGACATGAGAAGCAGCGCATAAAAGCTTATACCTTTTAATAACATTTGCTATACAGAAGGGATGCAGTGCATTTGTTATACAGAGGGACATGGTGGCTCAGTGGCTAGAATGCTGAGCTTGTTGATAGAAAGGTCGGCAGTTCAGTGGTTCGAAGTGCTACCAGACTCCTCCCTGACCAATGCAACATGTTTTTTTTTTTTTTTTAAATCTGGTCTGGACTGAAATGATTTAAGTAATTTCTGGATCATTGCCAAGAATCCCTTAGTGATGCATTGAGGTAGCCAAGTTCTTTAGAAGACTTAGTGGAACGGTTTCCTGGATTTCTGAGATCTTGCCATGTGCATTGATGCGTGCGCATTAATTTCATTAATATTGTCAACGGAAGTGGGATCTTTGGATGCACATGGAGGCTTAGTCATCCTGACAAAAGCCTTGAAGCCACCAGAAGCTCAACCTTCTGAAGGACAAAACTGCTTCATGCTTTCAGATACGTTTAGTTTCAATGAAGGAGAATTTTTTGTAGCTGAGGGTTGAAATGAGGGGTCCCTTGGTGCTCTCGGAGTTTGCAGATGGTTTCATTATCCAAACTAGGTAACATCATCAGTGATTGCTATCTACCTAGTTTGGGTAATGAAATATCTGCAAGAAAACAACCAAGCTTAGGACCAAGGATCCAGAGGAGGTATTCAGCTGGTTCAGACCGGTTTGCCTGAACCGGTAGTGGAAATTGCAGGTGGGCCTGCCCCAGCTCTATGCTGTCCTATTTAGGCACGTTTCTGAGGCCGGGCACATGCGCAGAAGGCACATGAGTAAGCAAAGAACATGTGCGGAAGGACGTGTGCATGCATGGATGAGGCACGTGCACTCAGATTTGCGAAGTAAGTGAATACCACTCTTGCAAGGATCCCTCATAGCAATAGCACTTAGATCTATATACCGCTTCATAATGCTTCACAGCCCTCTCTAAGCGGTTTACAGAGTCAGCATATTTCCCGCAACAATCTGGGTCCTTATTTTAATTGACCTCGGAAGGATGGAAGGCTGAGTCAACCTTGAGCTGGTGAGAATCGAACTACCGAACTGCTGGCAGCCGGCAGTCAGCAGAATTAGCCTGCAATGCTGCATTCTAAGCACTGCGCCACCACGGCTCTCTCATGTGTTTAGTCTGTGCTAAAAGGCTTTATGAAGTGTCCATTCATATCTGGGACCCATCCCTAATAGCTGTTCCTTCTCCATGTATCTGCTTAACGTTGATCATGGATATTCTGCGTTCATTTTTGCTGCAACTTCAGATTACATTCCACACAGTTTACTGGCGCTTGGGTCAAAAAGCACCGTCTGCACTGATGAATTGAATTTGGCTTGTGTCCTTGAGTCAATAGATTTCCTTGCAAATGTTAGCCCAGTTTGATAAAAGCAAATAACAATTTACGTTACGGAATGGGAGGCTGGGAGACTCTCAATCCAGTTTCAGAATTTGAAAGAGTTGGATTTAACTACTCCAGCGACAACACAGGGTAAAATCATATGTCCTTCCAACCTCCTAAAACGCCCGTGGCCCCGTTGTGAACTGGTAGTAAAGGTAAGTAGAACAGAGATAGGTTCTAAATTCTTTTACTACCGGTTCTGTGGGGATGGCTTATTTTGTGGGCGTGGCTTGGTGGGGGGTAATGTGACTGGGGGCGTGGCCAACTTTTTTTTTTTTTTACTTTTAAAAGCATTTTTTCTACAACCTTAAGAGGATGCAGAAAAAAATGCTTTTAGAAGCCTCTGCCCATCAGGCAACTCAGCTGGGATCGCCAGAGGCTTTTAAAGGCATTTTTTTTCCCCTTCAGCCTCTTTGGCCAAAGAGGATGCAGAAAAAAATGCTTTTAGAAGCCTCTGCCGATCAGGCAACTCAGCTGGGATCACCAGAGGCTTTTAAAGGCAACCTACAACCTCTTTGGCTGAAGAGGTTGTAGAAAAAATGCTTTTAAAAGCCTCTGATGATCCCAGCTGAGCCGCACGATCATCAAAGTTTTTTTTTTTTTTTTACTTTTAAAAGCATTTTTTTGGCCGAAGAGGTTGTAGAAAAAATGCTTTTAAAAGTTTAAAAAAAAAAAGCCTCTGATGAGGTCGGCGGGGTAAGCGAGCGGCAACCGGGCCGGGGACCGGTTCAGGGGCGTGGCCAGCCAATGTTATTACTGGTTCTCTGAACTACTACAAATTTTTACTACCGGTTCTTGCGAACCGGTGAGAACCGGGAGCAACCCACCACTGAAGTAGAACCCACCCCCGCCATAAGTGTGAAACATGGTCATCAGTCACATTTTTAAGCGCCATTGTAAAACTTCGTTTACTAAATGAAGTTGTTCTACTGGTATTTGCTGTTGTTTTTCTTCACTGTTGAACCCAGGAGTGGGAATGATGGGGAAGAATCTGTTGTCTGAGTCTCAAACTGAAGCACAAGTGATTCCTGTCATTTGCAATTTTTTTCTGCACTATTCGAAGGGAGTTAACCCCCAAAGGGAATAGCTAAATGTCTACGGAGATCCTCAGTTATCCAGGACATGGTTGTTCCTTTTTTTTTATTTTTTTCCTACTTGCAAACGTACTGTTGATAACCCTTTTCCAAAAGCGAGCCAGAATATATGTGACATCCCAACAATTCCTTTTCTTTTCAACACAATGCTAATCAGTTAAATACATGGAGCTCTTATCAGGCAAAAAAGAAAGACTATGATATTAATTTCTGAGGCTCGCAGTGCTGCAAAGGAGTTGTATAGGTTTTGGACCCGCTCCCAGTTCTACCTCTCTTCTTGGAATTCATTCTGGAATCAAATTATGAATGGCTGTGCATTTCTGCTGCGAAAAAGAGCCCGTTTGCCAGAAACAAGCAAATCCCACAGAATAATTCAGCTGGCTTTTGCTGTCAAACATCCTTACTACACCTGGCCTGCTGCCCTCGCTTTTGTTCCAATCCTGGTTAAGAGCAGTATTCTAATCTTGGTGTTTTGATCCATGGGCAGTCATTATCTGAGGAATTGAAATAGGCGGGTGGGAAGCCAATGGGCAGACTCTGGCTGTTCTCTCTCCTGTCGGGGTTATTTTAAAAAGAAAAAAAAGAAAGAAAGCTTGGCATCCATCGGTCTGTAAGCAGAAGTGCTTGGATGCTGAGCGTGAAGCTTGCACAGATGGAGTAGATATGGCTGAAGGTGCAAAAGAGGACCACTCCCACTTAAATTCTGTTTGGTCTGCAACAATTAGCAGATGGTAACGTGAAATCCATGCCATGCAGAGTCCCGGCCTGAAGATCAGAACTCTTACTAATGTTTAGGATAGTTTAGCATCTGTCATAATTGATGATCGTGTGGTCCATGTTTGGCCAGTTGAGAAAAATATCCGTAGCTGCATGCCTCCTTTAGCTATTAATAACGTTCAATAACAATAAGGAGCTTGCTGGGAGCAAGGAAATCTCAAATTTTCCGTGTATATTCAGCTGTTTGTTCTGGATTTTGGTCTTGGGTAGTGGGGATTTAAATAATTTAACCACTGGTTTTCTGCCTTAATGATTGGCTGGGTGGGCGTGGCCATTGTGGGCGTGGCCAGGGGGTGTGAGAGGCAGCACTCGGCCTCCTGCACTCCTTGGGAGCAAAAATGGGCCGCTGGGGGGGTGCCTCCTCCCTGCGGCCCGTATTGGGCCTAGGAGGCCTTCCTGAAGCCTCCTGGGAGTGAAAACAGGCCACTGGTGGTGGGGGGTGTGAGCCGCACCCCCTTGTGCCCCATTTTGGACCTAGGAGGCCTCCCTGCACTTACCTGGGAGCCAAACTGGGGCGCGTGGGGACTCCTGGAAGGGCGGGGTGGGAAGGGGCGGAGCCAGCCAGCAATTTAACTACTGGTTCATCCGAAATGGCCCGAAATGGCTGAATCCCACCACTGGTCTTGGGTGATCTGATATGATTGCTAGGCGGTGTTAATGGAAGCTGAGGTGACCACATTTCCAACACAACTCTTGTAGTACCAAAGACGCTTTTTTCCAAGAGGCAACTGGGCTTTCTGGTTTTTCTTTGAAGACATTTCACTTCTCATCCAAGCAGCTTCTACAGCTCTGACTGGGGTAGTGGGGAGCTGAAGAAGCTGCTCGGATGAGAAGAGAAACGTCTTCAAAGAAAAACCAGAAAGTCCAGTTACCTCTTGGAAAAAAACATATTTGGGACAACCATGATCTGGATGACTGAGAATCTCCAAAGACAACTCTTGTAGTAGTGCATGAGGTGTAAATTGCAAGGTGGTTATGGGAATAATGATAAATGGAAATATATGGATTTGAAAAACCAAATTTCCTAAGTGGATTAGAGCTGGGAGTCCTCAGGGCTACTGGAAGTGAGAAAAAAACCAGAGTTGTGTTCAGAGTAGATGGAGGGACTTTTTAAGGTGTGCAACCTAAGTTCTCAGATATACATTTTTGTATGGGTCTCCAAAAATAGTAGCTAAAGATCTTTTTGGTTTTTTTTTTTTAAGAAAGTTTATTTTTTTTAAGAACAAAGACATCACAGCATCATTCCTCAATCTTTTATCAACAGTTTAGGCCTTATTGACCAAATTCTCTGTATTAGCATCTTTATTGTAAAAAGACCAGATATTTGCTAATGTCTTGGCACGTTTCCAGTTGTGCTTCCTAGCAACTTCACATAAAGCCTAACCAGCCTGAAGATAAAGGGAAGTTTCAGCCAATTAATGCTTTTTTTTTTAATCAATAAAGGATAATTTTTATTACTGGTTCTGTGGGCATGGCTTAGTGGGCATGGTGTGGCGTGGCTTGGTGGGCGTGGCTTGGTGGGCATGGCAGGGGAAGGATACTGTAAAATCCCCATTCCCTCCCCACCCCACAAACCTTCTTTCCATATCCATTCGTTTTTTTTTTAAAAAAATAGATTTATATGCCGTCCTTCTCCGGAGACTCAGGGCGGCTTACAATGCGTTAAGCAATAGCCTTCATACTTTTGTATATTTTATACAAAGTCAGCTTATTGCCCCCACAAACTGGGTCCTCAATTTACCTACCTTAGAAAGGATGGAAGGCTGAGTCAACCTTGAGCCTGGGGAGATTCGAACATGCAATAATTGCAGACAGCTGAATGTTAATAACAGGCTTTTAGTCTGTTGAGCTATCCAGGCTCCCGTGCAGGGCAACAAAAGAAGACCCAGCTGACTCAACTGAGACTCAGGAGGCAGTGAATAGATGGGAGTGGGGCCAACATGAGATGGTATTTACCGGTTCTCCAAACTACTGAAAATTTCCGCTACCAGTTCTCCAGAACCGGTCAGAACTGGCTGAATACCATCTCTGCTTCCAACTTTATTATTCTTTTATTCTGATAAATCAATCAGTCAGATTTCTTCCAAGAGAGCTGCTTAGAAGAAGATTAAACTATAGAAGAACAGAAGATAAATTCATTCTGATTTCATTCTGGCATTTTGTTTAAGGATTGGGGCTAGCTGGAGAAAGACAGTGATTGGATTCTTTACAGAAGTTGAGTCTCAGTTGATTGCAATGGGAATTGGATGTTTAAGAAATGTGTGTAGTAAAATAAGAAGAGATAAGGTCAAGAATGAATGGATGCTGAATGAACGTGGACTGAATAGAAAAGTGAGTGACCAGTATGGGAGAAAGACAGGAAGATAGTTTGATTACATAGAGGGAAGCAAGGAGGATCAAATGGCAAAGCAAATGCGTAAAGGAAGAGAGAAGGGATAAAGAAAATGTCAGAGAAACTGACATTTACGCATTCCTTGTTATTTTATGGGCACTGCAAGGGAAAAGACCGTGCTATAGCAGCTAATAGGAAAAAATAAATTTAAGAGCACTAGGAAAGTAGAAGAGCTATCACATAATCCCTCTTCTTCCTTAAACAAAAAAGCGGGCCTCTGCTCTCTTCTACCTTAATGGAAATCTGGAGTCCAAGGTGATTGTGGAAACTCGGGAAACTTCCAGAAGTAAATTTCACACCCCTTGACATTGAGCTTAGTGGGGGAAACTGTTTTGGAAATGTTGAACCCAATTTATGGGCTGTGGCTAAAATAGGGACAAAGTTGTGGGACTCAAGATGGAGTTAGCAGGACAGAATTTGGGTATTAATTGGAGGATCATAGAGCTGGAAGGGTCTTCTATCCAACCTCCTGATCAAAGCAGAAGACCTTATATGTATGGTTGTCCAATCTTTTTGTTGTGGTCCACCAGACTCAGATGATGAGGAGGTTGGGGAGGAACTTGGGCCATTTCTAGAGTCTGGGGAAGGCTCTGATGGATGCTCTGCGTCAGACGCAGAGATAGAGTCAGGGCCGTCCAACATTTCCCAGCCACCGGAGAGGCAGCTGCCTTTGGAGGCTGAGATAAGTGGGGAGGAAGAACAGCTGGGGCCTGTTCTATATGCACGTATACGCAGAGCAGTTAGAAGAGGTGAACAACGGAGGATAAGGAGTCAAAGGTGAATGGCCCCTCCCTGGCTGGGGAATAAATAGACAGAAAGGAGACAACCGTTCGTATTTCTGAAGATTTTTCTCATTGTGTTTCGTGCATTAATGACTGCTTACCAGAACTTAATTTGCAGCCTTTTGGCTGGGAGTTCACGGCCTTACAATTATCGCAAGGAACTGATAAGGTCTGTTGCTGCAGTTAACTCCTTGCAGGACTCTTGCCTGGACTTTTCGGTGGGTGAATGCCATTAATTCACAAGAGGTAGAGGGTTTTTTCATGACCAGGAGTCTGTTTCTTGCTTTTGCTAAGAACAGTCTCCTTGAAAACCTCCAGTGATGGAGGTAACCCCCACAATTCTGGAAGTCAAGTTATTCCATTGGTTATTTTTTTCTCATTGACAGGAATAGCTGCCAGAAACACAGGATGAATTTGTAAAGCAATTAAAAGAAGAACACCATTAATACCTCCTAGCTAGTATGGGTTCCGTGGGAAACATGAAGTACTACAGGTTTGCCATCACGGCTCTATACCCATTTGTCCAGACAAATGGTTGTCCAATCTTTTCTTGAAAACCTCCAGTAATGGAGTACTCACAACTTCTCCTACAAAAAAGAGTCCTTTGTATCAAATTTGATTCTCATAAATCAAACAAATGCATAGGAACAATTTGGCACTGGCTCGCTTTGATGGTCTTTTTACTTCCCAATCTAGCCTACAACTCTGTCGTGTCCTTATATATTTTTTTAATCCAATGATTAAGCGTTAACTGTTAAGATTTTCTTGATCAATCAAGCCATGTCAGCGAGAGGTTGACCTACTTCAAATAAATGAACAGGGAGAATTTGTTTTTTGGCACAGAGATGGAAACAGCAATTTGTTTGACTCTTAATTCACAGTGCATTCTTAGGACTATCTAATTAAGTAAGTTTTACTCTCAAGATACATGGGGGTGTAGGTTTGTATAGGAATGTAGCCTTCAAAGTGGATTTCTAGATCTTATTTCTTGGTTAATTGGGGCTGGAACCATAATTAATGTTCTTGGAACATTAGAATAGAATAGAATAGAATAGAATAGAATAGAATAGAATAGAATAGAATAGAATAGAATAGAATAGGAGTAGAGTAAAGTAAAGTAGACTAGACTAGACTAGACTAGACTAGGAGTAGAGTAGAGTAGAGTAGAGTAGAGTAGAGTAGAGTAGAGTAGAGTAGAATAGAATAGAATAGAATAGAATAGGAGTAGAGTAAAGTAAAGTAGACTAGACTAGACTAGACTAGGAGTAGAGTAGAGTAGAGTAGAGTAGAGTAGAGTAGACTAGACTAGACTAGAATAGGATAGAATAGGAGTAGAGTAAAGTAGACTAGACTAGACTAGACTAGACTAGGAGTAGAATAGAGTAGAGTAGAGTAGAGTAGAGTAGAGTAGACTAGACTAGACTAGACTAGACTAGACTAGACTAGACTAGACTAGACTAGACTAGACTAGAATAGAATAGAATAGAATAGAATAGAATAGAATAGAATAGAATAGAATAGCAGAGTTGGAAGGGATCTTGGAGGT
Organism: Arizona elegans; assembly: GCA_022577455.1. NCBI lineage: Eukaryota > Metazoa > Chordata > Lepidosauria > Squamata > Colubridae > Arizona > Arizona elegans. Next base: position 936,306 of record JAKOOJ010000028.1, read on the forward strand.
CTTCTAGTCCAACCCCCTGCTTAGGCAGGATACCCTACACCACTTCAGATGAATGAATCTGAATCTTTTCTTGAAAACCTCCAGTAATGGAGCACTCACAACTTCTGGAGGCAAGCTCATTCGTTGATTCATTTTTTGCATCATTCTTTTTGTCATCTTTCCGAGTGAAAAACCCGCAGATGTCTTGAATAGATTAAGACCCCGGGGAGGGTGCCAAGTGGTGGGTAGGTGTCCTTGACATGGAGCTCTTCGTCTCTGTTCTCATTGTCAGGAAAATTCTCCTTACTTCTAAGTTGGCTCTCCCTTTATCTCATGTGGGTTGTTTTGTTTTTCTCATGCCATTCCTCGATAGGAAATCGGAAGAGGAAATTGTTTAGAGAGTTGCTGAAAGCGCAGAGGGCTTCCCACCTTTACCAATTAGAAATTTGCTTTTCCAATCCTTTTCACTTCAGTGGAAGTCATCGGACTCCCCCCTGAGAAAAGCAGAAACTAAGCAGTAGTGTGGAAGACGTTGTTTAATCATGTCCTCAAGAGCATTAAAAGGTGGCCAGCAGCCATGGTAGAGTTGCACTGCTAATAAGGCAGGCAGTCATCTAACGAGCACTTTTGCACTAACGCTTTCAACCTGATGGAACCAGGAGGGTAATTTCATTCTTCTCCTTTTTCACGCCTGCACACCCTCAATAGAGAAACGTGCATTAAAGGCCTCCCTTCCTCCCAATTCCTTGGAACATAATGCCTTCAAAAATAACGCTGGGAACAGGGAAGGTGCAGGCCTCTGTCCAACACATTATCTCCTTCTTTATGATTTGGTCCATGTTTGACCACCTGCCCAATGAGAAGTCCTTTCAATTCCTGGTTTTGCCAAGGGAAGAGGAGCTCTTTAAAGCAACCTGGAGCCGTTCCATCTGGCTCATCCCCTCACTTGCTTTCACTGAATGGAAAGCACAGGACTCCATTCTAGAGCAGGACCTGTTGCTTACGTTAAGCTTGCTTGTCATTTGTCCTCTTCTTCCAGCTACAGGCCATGGCTCAGGACGAGACTTGATTATTATGCTGAAAGGGAATTGATTCAGCAGAGATGTAGAGGACAAAACAAAGCAAACACCAGTCCCAATGGCTCAAAAAATTGGGAAGACCCATTTGGGGTGTGTAACTTTGCTCAAGGAGTAAAACGCCTGAACTAGGATCTCTAATTTACCTTATTTTTCAGACTATAAGATGCATCTTAGTTTTTTGGGAGGAAAATAAGAAAACAGCTGATTGGTGGGTGGATCAGCCTCCCGGGATACCCCCAATCAGCTGTTTCCAGAGGTGAATTTTAGCAACAGGTTCGTTGGTTGTGAGCGCTGTGCCTTGCTTTTTTTTCCTGCCTCTGAAAGCCTCCAAAACAGAGCTTCAGAAAAAAAGGCTTTTTTTCTGAAGCTTCTTTCAGAGGCTTTTTTTCTGAAGCTTCTTTCAGAGGCTTTTTTTCTGAAGCTTCTTTCAGAGGCTTTTTTTTTTCTGAAGGACTAACTGTACTCTGTTCAATCTCCTTTCTTTGTTATTGGTATATAGATTAACCTCTTCCGATCTGCTGGTTATTGTGTCATTCTCCAGATTTGTTAACTTAGTTTGGTTAGAACCTTTACTGATTCTTCTTTTGTTGCTTGCCATATTATTTTAGATAAAAGCCTTTCAGAGGCTTTTTTTTTCTGAAGCTTTGTTTCTGATGGTTTTTTTTTCTGAAGCTTCTTTCAGAGGCTTCTTTCAGCCTCTGAAATGTCCATTTGTGAGGCTGGGCGGGTGGGGCTATAAGACGCACCCAGATTTTCCCTCTCTTTTTTGGGGGAAAAAAGGTGCATCTTATACTCTGAAAAATATGGTAACCTTGGTAGACCAAAAAATAATTCACGGTAACCCCCAGAGGTGCAATCTTTTACTAAACTCAGGGGCAAGTCCGAATAGGAGCAAGTGCTGTGTTGTGGCCTGTCGGTGGCCAGTAGAGCCTGACAGCAGAGTCGGACAGTGAGGAGATTGGGGAGGAACTTGGGCCAGTCCTGGGGGCTGGGGAAAGCTCGGACGAGGGCTCTGCATCGGAGGCAGAGAGGGAGATAGACAGCAGTGAGGCAGAGGAACAGCTGGAGCCCATTCCCAGTGCACACATGCACAGAGCTGCCAGAAGACAAGAACAACTCAGAAAACAGAGTCGACTTGGGAGTAAAGGCACACCATGGAGGTGATTGGCCCCTCCCATAGAAAATAAAAGAGGAGCGAATAGGGAGCTGGCTTTTGCAGGAAACAATTCACTTGTTCCGTGACTCTGAGAGACTCTGTGCCAAGTTTGGCCTTGTACTGCGGTTGGAAACAGGTTACATGGCAGCTTGCAAAACGAGATAAGGTGTGTTGAGAAATATTCCTTTGAAAAACGGTTGGGAGAAACCTTGCTGACTGTGAGTGAACGTAATTCACAGTCGCGTAAATAAAAGAGGTTTTGCCAGGACCAATTCCTGCCTCCTGCTTGTTAAGGTCAGAACATGCTGGTCCCAGTCTGGGGAAAGGAGAAACAGGTGAAATCTGAGAGCCTCCAGACTAGTTGTTATTTTGATGGGTCTATGACAATTCGCCATGGCCAACTCACCCCGGCCATTCAACTCGCTGCAGGACAATTTGCTGCAGGACGAGAGTTACACTAATACCAAAGAAATGGTGGAATAGAATCATTAAAAAAAAAAAAAGGATGCCAAAGGAGGGACAGAATGAAATGTGAATGACAAAAAAAGGAGCCTGGTTTAGCTCAACAGACAGAAGCACTGTAATTTAACACCAGATGTCTGCAATTAAAGTAAGTTCGAATCTCACCAGGCTCAAGGTTGACTCAGCCTTCCATCCTTTCTAAGGTAGGTAAATTGAGGACCCAGTTTGTGGGGGCAATAAGCTGACTTTGTATTAAATATACAAAAGGATGAAGGCTATTGCTTAACGCACTGTAAGCCGCCCTGAGTCTCCGGAGAAGGTCGGCATATAAATCAATTTTTTTAAAAAAAATAATTTATTTTAAAAGAATTAAACTGAATTGTTAAACTGTCCCGTGGTGAGTTGACCATGGCGAATTGGCGGTGGCAAGTTGGGCATGACATTTTGACATAGCTGCGGTGATAAGAGCCTACTAGCCAGGGAGAAACAGAAATGGATGCAAGGAAAGAGCTTCTGCCGATGTATTGAGAAGAGAGGATTTGAGACCAACCAAGTGGTCAGTGATGAACTCCTGCTAAGCAAAGCCTCTCTAAGCCCTGAGGCTGTTACATCACAATCCTACCTTCTCTATGTTTAATGTTTTCTTTCTCTCTTTCTTTCTTTTTTGACTATAGAAACCTAGGGTCTCCCCAATCCAGTTTATGTGGCTTCTTTCTTTCTTTCTTTCTTTCTTTCTTTCTTTCTTTCTTTCTTTCTTTCTTTCTTTCTTTCTTTCCTTCCTTCCTTCCTTCCTTCCTTCCTTCCTTCCTTCCTTCCTTCTTTCTTTCTTTCTTTCTTTTTTTTTTCTCCTTCCTTCCTTCCTCCCTCCCTTCCTCCCTTCCTCCCTCCCTCCCTTTCTTCTTTCTTCTTCTTTTTTTCTTTATTAAATTTGTATACCGCCCTACTCCCGAAGGACTCAGGGCGGTGAACAGCCAAATAAAATACATATAATACAAATGTTAAAAAAACGTTAAAATACAATTAAATAATTGGCTCAGAGAACAAAGTTTAAAACCCCCAATCTTCCTTCCTTCCTTCCCTCCCTCCCTCCCTCCCTCCCTTTCCTGGTGGAATAAAAAGGACAGTGTTAGGTTCAGTTTGTAGCTTACTCCTAACTTGTTGGTCAGGCAATATATCTGTTTCTTTAAGAAACAACTGAGCCACGTAATCAGGGTTTGCTGAACCCTGTAATTAGGCTGCAGTGCATAAATAAGCAGCACAGAGAAGCGTTCTTTCTTTCTGGATCTTTCTGCTTCTTCCTGGTTCTTCCTGGTTCTTCCTAGTTCTTCCTGAGTGATACCTGTTTGTATCCTGTTGCTTACTGAGTCTATTATATGGTACTGTATACCAAGAGTTACTAAAGTCTGTTTGCTTTGGTAAGGGAAGATACTTACTGGACTGATATTACTGTTTATGACCTTGGACTGTTTTACTTACACCGAGACTGCTTGTTACTTGTAGATAAACTATTTTTTCTCACACGAGCCGCACGTTTATCTCCTTCCCTGTGTGTTTCTGCTCTGCTCGTTGCACAAGCAACAAATACTTTTTACACACACCCTAACATTGGTTATGGGCCCAGAACGTTCCAGGGCTCTTTAATTTGTTTTTGTGGAAGTGAGAAGTGCAGGCAGTGGGTGTAGTAGTCAAGATGATGGCTTTTGAGCAAGGTACAAGATATGCAACTATAACCTGGTTGGATGGAACAAACTATGTTACCTGGTCCACAAAATGCTGTCTACTTTTGCGAAAAGAAGGACTGTGGGACATGGTTAATAATCCACCAGACATAACACACACCCTAACAGACAGAATGAGTGAAGTGAGAAAATAGAACAGGTCAGAATCAAATGTAATCTTTCTGTACAGCAAACCGAAAGGAGGTGAGACTGTCCATATTGGTTTCAAAGTTTACCAGACACGGCTTTCAAAAAATAAAGTAGAATTTAGAATCCTCCCCAAAGAGAATTTTCCTTGAAACTCTTTTAACTCTCAGGAAAATTTCTCAGTTGTTTCGTACGGAAAGGGCCTCTTTCCTCTTCCTTCAAATTTTGGTTTAAATAGAAATTCAGCACCCACCCTCAACGGTCGCCTCAACGAGACATAAAAATTTAATGAACAAAACAAATATTCATTTTCCTTTTCTATTTCTCTCTCTTTCTTGTTGTCTTTCTTGTTCTCTTTCTCACTCTCTCATCATCCATCCATCCATCCATCCATCCATCCATCCATCTATCCAGGAAGAGTTGGCTGATAGATATGGATGTGTGTGTGTCAATCCATGTTGTATGAAGTGGCCTTAGCTCTTTAAAATCTGCCCATAAAATGCAATTATTGGTTAATTCTGCTCCATTGTCTCTTGTCAAATAGTCTAATTCAGTCAAATTATAATAACTTTTAAATGTCTTATATCCAATAAACTACCCATTCTCCAAAGCTCTCTTGGTCTGATCTAGCAAAGCCAGGTTTTAAAGTCCATCATTCACTTCAGCTGCTCAAATTCTCTTCAACTTCCTATCGCTATAAATTTGACCCCCAGAATGATTGATCCCTAGAACATAGAATCCTCCAGAGAATATTTCAAATCATTAAAGGTAATACAGGTAGTCCTTGATGTACGACCATAATTGAGCCCAAAATTTCTGCCCCATTTACCAGCATTCTTGCTACAGTTGTTAAGTGAATCACTGCAGTTGTTAAGCTAGTAACATGGTTGTTAAGTGAATTGGGCCTCCCCATTGACTTTGCTAGTCAGAGGGTCACAAAAGAGAATCACATGACCTTGGGACACTGCAACTGTCATAAATACCGTGTTTTTCCAAAAATTAGACCTAGTCTTATATTTTTTTGTGGGGGGACCCTCCAAAATAAGCACTAGGGCTTATTTTTCGGGGATGTCTTATTTTTTTCCCATGTATGAGAGGCCCACTTCTTCTGGTTGCTCCTGCAATGGGGCGGGAGGCTGCATGGCATGCCAGTGCCACTGCCATGAGGCAGGGGGGTAAAGCTGCCCCATTCACCCCACACAGGCTTACCTCAGGGCCCTGAAGCCAGGCCATCTGCACCCGGACACCTTCCTCACCTCGTGGTGGCAGCTCTGTCAGCCCCGTCCAGCAGGACCCCCTGTCGCTGCCAGCCCATTTCTTCTGCTTGCTCGCGGCCTCAACAGAGCAGGCAAGCGGAGAGACGGTGGGATGATTGAGCGGGTAGAAGTGGGAGGCTCGTCTTTGCATCTTTTCTGTGGCCCATGTGGCACATCGGGATCACCTGCCTTCCCACCCACACTTCTGCTTCCGTCTGCTGCCGGTGCCGCCGTGCGAAGATGAACTTCCCAAGGCCTGCCTGCCTGTTCTGGCCCACCAACTCTTGGCTTTCCCATGTTCTGCATGGTATGTCTGGATCACATTCCTCTCCCCACCTCTGCCTCCACCTGCTGCTTGGACAGGTAATCAACTCACCTGCATAGGCTGTAGCTGCTGCCAGACACTGTCAGCCCCTGTGCCCATACTGTCTCTGATGCTGGCCACGCTCCCCCGCTGATGACAACCTTAACTAGGGCTTGTTTTTTGGGATAGGGCTTATATTAAGAGCATGCTAAAAAACCACTCTATGGCTTGTTTTCAGGGTAGGTCTTATTTTAGGAGAACATCTATCTATCTATCTATCTATCTATCTATCTATCATCTCTCTCTCTATCATCTATTTATCTATCTATCTGCATCTCTCTCCCTCCCTCCCTCTCTATCTCCCTCCCTCTTCCCTCTCTCTCTCCTCTCCCTCTGCTCACTCACCCCACACTCTCTCCTATCTCTATCTATCTATCTATCTATCTATCTATCTATCTATCTATCTATCTATCTATCCCTCCCTCTCTCTTTCTCTCTCTCTCTACACACACACACACACTATCTTCTATCTCTATCTATCTATCTATCTATCTATCTATCTATCTATCTATCTATCCCTCCCTCCCTCTCTCTTTCTCTCTCTCTCTACACACACACACACTATCTTCTATCCCTATCTATCTATCTATCTATCTATCTATCTATCTATCTATCTATCATCTATCTATCATCTATCTATCATCTATCTATCTATCTATCTATCTATCTATCTATCTATCTATCTATTGGCATCTCTGTCTCCCTCCCTCCCTCCCTCTCTATCTATCTCCCTCCCTCTTCCCACTCTCTCTACTCTCCCTACTCTCACTCTCCCCACTCTCTCTCTCCTATCTATCTACATCTATCTATCTATCTATCTATCTATCTATCTATCTATCTATCTATCTATCTATCTCTTTCATCTCTCCCTCCCTCCCTCTCTCTCTCTACACACTCTCTATCTTCATCTCTCTCCCTTCTTCCCTCTCTCTCTCTTTGTCTATCTCTACATTCTCTCTTCTCTTACTCTCTCCACTCTCTCTCTCTCTATATATATATCTTCTGTCTGTCTGTCTGTCTATCTATCTATCTATCTATCTATCTATCTATCTATCTATCTATTATTATCTATCTTTTTGTGTATGTTTGCGTGTGTGTCTATCTCTCTCTCTCCTCTCTCTCTCCCCCACCTACCTACCTACCGAATAGACTTGCATCTTCACAACATTATAAGGCATATCAATATTTCAAAAACAACAATTATTATTATTTTTTTTTACTCATATGCAAAAGTAGGTACTTACCTTGATTTCACCGCTGTTCTATTTTGAACTTCCTCCCTGGGACTGCTGATAATAATAATAATTAGTGTCATCATACTGCAAGTGTTCCATACACATCCCGTTACCCTCACCCCTAATGAAGCAATAGTTGCTCAGCCGTTGTGCCCTTAGCCTCACTTCAGTGTGTCCCTGACTGCATCTTTAAAATAACATTAGTCTCCTTCGCTGTTCTAAACAGGGCTTTGATAATGCATGTTAAGTGTTCTTCACCACTTAAAATTCACTATACAAATAATTGTTGTGTGACCTCTTCAGTCTTTCTGGCTTTGTCATACAGCTGCATAAAAGAGTTGGCTTTCACCGAGTCCTTTCCCAGGGACGTGACACTTTACAAAGTGTGATAGTGCTGCTTTTTTCAATGACTCATCTGCTTTGTGTCCTTCCCTCCCTGGTATTTTTTTCCCCCCCAAGTGCATAAAGAGCTCTTTTATAAACATCTCTTTCCTACTCCGTTTCCCTTTGACAGTCTCACTTGGGCACACTGCATCCCATCTCTGAAGGATTAATTTATTTTCTTTGCATTCTGCCTTTCTCGCTGTACCTTGGTCAGAAATCGTTGCGCGTAATTATGCACAAAGAAGTTGGAATATACACAGTGTCTCTAGTTTCGTGTTTCTAAGATCTGGTGAGATCTGAGATCCGGTGTGCGGCATCTGATGATAAGGACATGAGTGACAAGATGTGTCATGTGTTGTACTAGCTGGCGAATTCGCCAAGGATAGCAAAAGAGCTAGAGGAAACTGCTAAGTCAGGTTGGCAGTCCTTGGGTGTAGCGTTGAAATAGACCTGAAGACACTTGTGGATAATCCATGGTGGAGTCAAGATTGGGATGATGCATTCAACCATGTCTTCCTTGATTTTTCAGTGGTCTTTGACACCACTGGAGCTGTGGTGAAATCCATTTTTTTTTACTATTGGTTCTGTGGGCATGGCTTGGTGGGCGTAGTGTGGCTTGGTGGGCATGGCTTGGTGGGCATGGCCACATCTTAACTTAATTTAATTTCATTGAGGGCCACATCAGGGCTGTGGTTGACCTCGGGGGTGGGTCAGGGGTATGTGGCTGACTGGGTGGATGTGGCCGATGGGGTGGATGCAGGGGTGGGTTTCACTTACCTTTACTACCGGTTTGCAATGGGAGCTCATGCGCAGAACATCCATGACGACGTCCGGGTGGGTGGGTGGAGTCTCCTACCACCATTTATCTATCTATCTATCTATCTATCTATCTATCTATCTATCTATCTATCTATTTATTGGTTTGATTTATATGCTGCCCTTCTCTGGAGACTCAGGGTGGCTTACAATGCGTTAAGCAATAGCCTTCATACTTTTCTTTTTTCTTTTTTATTTTTTTTTATTAAAGAGTTTTACAAGACAAAAAACATTTTTACAAGAAAAACATAAACCGTTTGCCATCTTTCCATATATGGATTGTACAATCACATTTGCAAATTAACAACCTCTTTTAAAAAAAAACAGTTACGTAAACTCCAAGAACCTCTCCAGATTCTTTACACATGTTTTCCCTTCCCTCCTCCCCTCTCCTCCCCCAACCCTCCCCCCACAGACTTCCCAGAGCAAATACAGGATATAGCATCTAACAAACATACATACATACATACATACATACATACATACATACATACATATATATATATATATAAATTGAACCCTCTTTTCATATCTAAATATAACTATTTAAACCAATTATTATTTAAAAGTAATCGATCCAACTTCTTTCTTATCCGTTCTTCAGTAATAAGCAAGTCTTCTTTCTTCAGCATTACACAATCAAAACCCAGATACAATTCACCATCACATCTCCAACCCTTGCATATATTAACACATTAGCAAAATATTTTAACCTATCGCAAATAAAATATATTGTAAAAAAACCTTATTTTTACTTTTTGCCCCACAAACTTATATTGATTCTGCCTGGAAACATTCCTTGCTTAATGACTTCGTACAAACTTATTCATCTTGTTCTTTACAAATCCATTACGTATAATCAAATAACATCTTCACTATTTAAATCTATAAAAAATATTATAAAACCCTTCCCTCAACCCTTGCACCATTTTTAACCCATAAGCATATATAGATTCTTCAACAAAACATTCCTTGACATATAACTTTAGTATTAGTATACTTCAAGACAATGATAAAAGTTTGGTAGCCTTCATACTTTTGTATATACCTGCTTAGTAGGGCTTTCGCCCCCCCCCCCCCACCCCAGCGGTGTTCTTTTTTTATACAAAGTCAGCTTATTGCCCCCACAAACCAGGTCCTCATTTTACCTACCTCAAAAGGATGGAAGGCTGAGTCAACCTTGAGCCTGGTGAGATTTGAACTTGCAGTAATTGCAGGCAGCTGGTGTTACTTAACAGCACTTCAGTCTGCTGCACCACCAAGGCTCATATTACTACCAGTTCGCAAGAACCAGACCAAACCGGGAGCAACCCATCACTGGGTGGGTGTGGCCATATTGTCACCACTCCCCAAACTGCTGGCAGGTTTCCTCTTCGCATTGGGTAGACCGGGCCAAAGCAACGCGGGTTGCCCCCCTTACATTTTCCAGGATAGTCCCGTGAGCTGGATCTGAGCACATCATAGGCTGGATCCAGCCCACAGGCCTTGTGTTTGACACCCCTGTTCTAAAGAGCTGGCAAAGAATGGGGACCACTATACATGAAGTTCCAGTTAAGATTATTTATTGCTCACGTTTATTTGCAAGAATCTAGTCAACTAATCATCATCAGTAAATTGGCATTAGAGAAGAGTTGATAAAATTCAAGGGAGGCTGGACTTGGGGTGGTTGTGGACACATAACAATTCTAGGCTGATTACTCTCTTGACTCTCCCTCTTCTCCTACATTGTGTCTGTCCTGAGGAATAAAATTTCCCATAAGATTTGGATGTCTGCAGCCCTTCCTATCTCTTTTAAGGTGCTGAAGGCCTATTTGTATTCTCTCCCCCCATTTTATTTTTGAGCATTGAGTCAAGAGGCTAGGTAAGGCTGAATAAACAGATTAATAAATGTTTAAGATTATTTATTGCTCATGACTATTTGCAAGAATCTAGTCAACTATTGGTCATCACTAGAATCTAGTCAACTAATGGTCATCACTAAAATAGCATTAGATAAGAGTCAACAGAGTTCAAGGAAAGCTGGGCTTGGGGTGTTTGTGGAGACATAATAATTCTAGGCTTATTACTCTTTTGACTCTGCCTCTTCTCTTATTCTACATATATTCTGTATGTCTGTCCTATGGAATAGAATTTTCCACAAGATTTGGGTGTCTGCAGCTCTGCCTATTTTTTTTAAGGCCCTGAAGACCTATTTTGATCCTCCCACATTTTGAGCATTGAGTCAAGAGGTTAAGTGAGGCTGAATAAACAGATTAATAAACGTTTGTTCCAATAATTATGGGAATGAGTTACATTAAGACCTAGGGACACAAAGGAGCCTTTTAAGGGTAATAGAACTGAAGACCTATTAATGTATGAGCTGAAATTGTGAGAGTTTTATACTTTGTATCCTGTCTTTCTGAAATATTGAAAATGCAAAGTGTTTTTTTTCCCCTGTCTTTGAATTTTGGCTGTATTTCAATTAAATGTTCAGCTTTCTTTCACATACATGTTATCATGATCAGCAATCCACCTTCACCCTGTTCAGATATTATGGACTTCTACTGGATGAATTTATTTATTTTATTTGTTTGTCAAAACATGTACAAGATAACAAGTATAGGTATGAACCAGAGGTGGGTTTCAGCAGGTTCTGACCAGTTCTGGAGAACAGGTAGCAGAAATTTTGAGTAGTTCAGAGAATTGGTCCAACCCCCTGCCCAGGCAGGAAACCCTACACCATTTCAGACAAATGGTTATCCAACATCTTCTTAAAAACTTCCAGTGATGGAGCATTCACAACTTCTGGAGGCAAGTTGTTCCACTGATTAATTGTTTTAACTGCCAGGAAATTTCTCCTTAGTTCTAAGTTGCTTCTCTCCTTGATTAGTTTCCACCCATTGCTTCTTGTCCTGCCCTCAGGTGCTTTGGAGAATAGGTTGACTCCCTCTTCTTTGTGGCAACCCCTGAGATATTGGAACACTGCTATCATGTCTCCCTTAGTCCTTCTCTTCATTAAACTAGTCATACCCAGTTCCTGCAACCGTTCTTCATATGCTTTAGCCTCCAGTCCCCTAATCATCTTTGTTGCTCTTCTCTGCACTCTTTCTAGAGTCTCAACATCTTGAAAGAGATTTGATGTTAGGACAAGATGCATTCTTCAAGGCAGCTGTGGCTAACATACCAATGAGCAAGAAGACTTAAGCTCATACATACAAATCTTACAGACATCCTATTTTCCTGTCATTTGATTTTTCATCTCTATCTCACTCTGACAATAAATACAAGCTAAGATCATTGGCTGAGCCCAGTCATCTGTATTAACTATAGTAAATTGGGATTAGGAAACAAAGGTATTACTGTGCAATAAGTTTAAAGTTAGGCCATCCCACAGGTGCTTTTTTCCCCAAAAGCCAACTGGACTTTGCTGGTTTTCATCCAAGAAATTTCAGTTTTAAGAAGCAAAACAATTTCAAAGAAAACAACATGTGCCTTTTGAAATAAAAGGAGTTTTAGGACAACCATGACCTGGATGATTTGAGATTCTCCATAGCTGTTTAAACTAGCTTGAAATATATTTATTTGTGCAGCCTTTTTTTTTTAAACATTTTAGCATTTTAATGTTGCATTTTTGTGTTTTAACTTCTACTGTTTTGTTATTTTAGTTAAGGGTTTCTTTTGTCTTTTCTTTTTTAATAGTGGTGTTATTTTCCATTATGCTTTTATAAAATCCAGTTAATAAGGCTGTCTGGATTTTCTAAACAAGATAACACAGAATTTTTTTTTTAAAGTAGGTTGTCAACTTGCAAAGCTTTGGCTCATGAATTAATTAGGGCATCTTTCGGAAACTTCACATCGGCTGTGTGCCCTCTGACCATACCTCTCCAAACAACATTGTTGGTTGTAACCATTTTGCATCAAATTGAATTTTTAGGTACATTTTTTTTAAAAAAAAAATACATTTCCAAACAAGCACAATCCTGTGTAGCTAGGAATAGCTAAATATGATAGTGGTTAAAAATGCCTTTTGCCATAAAAGATAACGTACCAATCAGTAGTGGGAAATATTTCTGGTCCGTGATGTCATTTTATCACTCAAAGAAACATCTTAATCAGTCAGGGCCTTTATTTTTCTGGCTGTGGAATGAATAATACTCATTTCAAGTTGAGTAACTTTCTCAACCTCATATGAACTCGTCGCTCAAATTAAAAATATTCCATTTTTTTTTAAAAAATGTGGTTTAGATTTCAATCAGTTGGGGTCCCCCCCATCCAGATCTTCTGTTGTTGTTGTTGTTAGTTGCAAAGTCATGTCTGACCCATCACGACCCCATGGACAACGTTCCTCCAGGCCTTCCTGTCCTCTACCATCCCCCGGAGTCCATTTAAGCTCATGCCGACTGCTTCAGTGACTCCATCCAGCCACCTCGTTCTCTGTCATCTCCTTATTCCTTTGCCTGCAATCTTTCCCAGCATTCAGCTCTTCTCCAGTGAGTCCTTCCTCCTCATTAGGTGGCCAAAGTATTTGAGTTTCCTCTTCAGGATCTGGCCTTCTAAAGAACAGTCAGGGTTGATCTCCTCTAGGACCGACCGGTTGGATTGCCTTGCAGTCCAAGGGACTTGCAGGAGTCTTCTCCAGCACCAAAGTTCAAAGGCTTCAATTCTTTGACACTCAGCCTTCCTTATGGTCCAACTTTCACAGCCATACATTGCAACTGGGAAAACCATAGCCTTGACTATACACACTTTTGTTGGCAGGGTGATGTCTCTGCTTTTTAGTATGCTGTCTAGATTTGTGATAGCTTTCCTCCCCAGGAGCAAGCATCTTTTAATTTCTTGACTGCAGTCCCCATCTGTGGTGATCTTGGAGCCCAGGAAAATAAAATCTGTCACTACCTCCATTTCTTTCCCATCTAGATCTTCCGTATGTATCCACAATTTATGGAATAATGTTTTGGACTTCTTTTGTGTGAATGTCAGAGGGAGGAAGATTAATTCTTTCCCAATCTCTTCTTCTCTTGCCTTTCCTGTTAAACCTCTCTGCCCTTGATGCTATCTCTTAGTCCTAAAGTATATCCTAAAAGGAAGCACAAACCTCAGAAGTTGTAAGAATAGAATAGCAGGGATTTTTTTTTTTTTAAAAAAATGTAACTTAATACATTTTTACAGTGAATGAGAAATAAAAGTTCCAATTAAAAGTGTGAACATTAACAAAATGAAAGAGCACTGAAGTGTGCAATATAGAATTTCCATGCATTTTTTAAAAAAAACCTTATCGTCATCATATAATCCACTGCAAAATTATGGATTCTTCACCTAACAGTAAGGCATGAATATGAATTTAGTTTATTTTCATTAAAATGTACTCAGATGGGCACATTTCCTCTTAATTTTTGAAAATGTGTTTCTTCATCAACCACTCTGAGTTATCAGATGGCATCGTTCAATTGAATAATAAAAAAAGGACTCCTTTGTATCAAATTTGATTCTCATAAATCAAATCAAATGCATAGGAATAATTTGGCACTGGCTCGCTTTGATGGTCTTTTTACTTCCCAATCTAGCCTACAACTCTGTCGTGTCCTTATACTTTTTTTAATCCAATGATTAAGCGTTAACTATTAAGATTTTCTTGATCAATCAAGCCATGTCAGCGAGAGGTTGACCTAATTCAAATAAATGGATAGGGAGAATTTGTTTTTGGGCACAGAGATGGAAACAGCAATTTGTTTGACTCTTAATTCACAGTGCGTTCTTAGGACTATCTAATTAAGTAAGTTTTACTCTCAAGATACATGGGGGTGTAGGTTTGTATAGGAATGTAGCCTTCAAAGTGGATTTCTAGATCTTATTTCTTGGTTAATTGGGGCTGGAACCATAATTAATGTTCTTGGAACATTAGAATAGAATAGAATAGAATAGAATAGAATAGAATAGAATAATGGAATGAAGAATAGAATAGAATAAAACAGTGGAATGAAGAATAGAATAGAATAGAATAGAATAGAATAGAATAGAATAGAATAGAATAGAATAGAATAGAATAATGGAATGAAGAATAGAATAGAATAGAATAGAATAGAATAGAATAGAATAGAATAGAATAGAATAATGGAATGAAGAATAGAATAGAATAGAATAGAATAGAATAGAATAGAATAGAATAATGGAATGAAGAATAGAATAGAATAGAATAGAATAGAATAGAATAGAATAGAATAATTGAATGAAGACTAGACTAGACTAGACTAGACTAGATTAGACTAGACTAGACTAGACTAGACTAGACTAGAATAGACTAGAATAGACTAGACTAGACTAGAATAGAATAGAATAGAATAGAATAATGGAATGAAGAATAGAATAGAATAGAATAGAATAGAATAGAATAGAATAGAATAGAATAGAATAATGGAATGAAGAATAGAATAGAATAGAATAGAATAGAATAGAATAGAATAGAATAGAATAGAATAGAATAGAATAACAGAGTTGGAAGGGACCTTGGAGGTCTTCTAGTCCAACCCCCTGCTTAGGCAGGATACATTACACCACTTCAGACAAATGGTTATCCAATCTTTTCTTAAAAACGTCCAGTGTTGCAGCATTTGCCACCAATAGCCTCCCACCGGCCAGTACGCTCTCATAGAGAGGGGCTCCTCCGCGTGCCGTCGGCCAAACAGTGTCGACTGGCGGCCCCCCTAGGGCGAGAGCCTTCTCTGTGGGAGCACCTGTTATCTGGAGCGAGCTCCCCCCCCCCAGGAGATACGGAGGATCCCGGATCTACGCACCTTTCGCCGCACTCTCAAGATTTTCCTTTTTTAACAGGCCGGCCTGGCCTAACTTTTTCTTTTCCCTTTTTAATTCAAATGATGAATTTTAAATTTGTCTTTAAAACATTAGGGTTGTTTAAATTGTCACAGGCCAAATTATTTAATCAGATTTTATACTGTTTTTAAATTTTGTAATTTATGTGTTTTATCTGGCTGTTCACCGCCCTGAGTCCTGCGGGAGTAGGGTGGTATATAAATCTAATAAAATAAAGTTAAATAAATAAAAATAAATTTACAACTTCTGGAGGCAAGTTGTTCCACCGATTAATTGTTCTAACTGTCAAGGAATTTCTCCTTAGTTCTAAGTTGCTTCTTTCCTTGATTAGTTTCCACCCATTGCTTCTTCTCCTGCCCTCAGGTGCTTTGGAGAATAGTTTGACTCCCTCTTTTTTGGGGCAACCCCTGAGATATTGTAACACTTCTATGTGTCTCCCCTAGTCCTCCTTTTCATCAGACTAGACATACCTAGTTCCAGCAATCGTTCTTTATGTTTTAGCCTCCAGTCCCCTAATCATCTTTCTTGCTCTTCTCTGCAATCTTTCTTGAGTCTCCACATCTTTTTTACATCGTGGTGACCAAAACTGGATGCAGGATTCCAAGTGTGGCCTTATCAGGGCATTGTAAAGTGGTATGAACACCTCACGTGATCTTGATTCTATCCCTCTGTTTATGCAGCCTAGAACTGTGTTGGCTTTTTTGGCAGCTGCAGCACACAGTTGGCTCATATTTGAGTAGTTCTCCACTAGGATTCCAAAATCCCTCTCACAGTTTCTACTATTGAGCAAAGTACCACATAGACTGTACCTGTGCATTTTGTTTTTCTTGCCTAAATCTTAGATGGTGTGGTTTAGCCAGTTGCAATCTAGCCCACCTATTCAGGCCAAATGGGGCTAAACTTCCCCTGATCAAAGGGTTAAAATAATTTCTTCCAAAATGCAATCACACAGCTTTAATGAAGACCAAGCTAAACCCCCATAGCCTAAATAGCTTTGTGCTGTAGTTAGTACAGCTTAAGGAAAGCCAATTGAATACAGTTGCTTCCTTAACCTCAGGCCTCCAAAAAGCAGTATGGAATGCATGGGAAACAACCTTGACTAAAAGCTAATCAGCCGGAGGAAGAAGAAAAATCAGCTGTTGGCATCGCAACCAATATGCCTGTGTTGATGAATTGAGGCTAGCTGGAGAGCAAACAGAAAGCTTTAGTAGCAAGGTCTTCCACAGTTCAATTTGCCCCAATAGAGTCTGATCACAAATTTGGTTCTCTGATAGGGTGGAGGAAAGCCAAGTGGTGTTTCCTCCTTTAGTAGGAAACAGGCAGAGGTAAAATCCAGCAGGTTCTAACAGGTTCTGGAGAACCGGTAGCGGAAATTTTGAGCAGTTTGGAGAACCGGCAAATATCACCTTTGGCTGGCCCCAGAGTAGGGTGGGAATGGAGATTTTCAATATCCTTCCCCCAAGAGGGGAGGGAATGGAGATTTTGCAATATTCTTCCCCCAGGAGGGAAGGGAATGGAGATTTTGCAGGATCCTTCCCCTGGAGTGAGGTGGGAATGGAGATTTTGCAATATTCTTCCCCCAGGAGGGGAGGGAATGGAGATTTTGCAGGATCCTTCCCCTGGAGTGAGGTGGGAATGGAGATTTTGCAATATCCTTCCCCCAGGAGGGGAGGGAATGGAGATTTTGCAGGATCCTTCCCCTGGAGTGAGGTGGGAATGGAGATTTTGCAATATCCTTCCCCCGCCAGGCCCACCAAGCCACGCCCACAGAACCGGTAGGGAAAAATTTTGGATTTCACCCCTGGAAACAGGCATGAAGTAAGCATATATAATCATATTCTAATTCTCCCAAATTTGATTAAAGCCTCCAACAAGACCACCACAGGCAACGAATGGATAAAACATAATGATTACAATAGGAGAAATGTTAGAGACTTAGCTGCAAGTATTACGCAAAACTGCTTTGCATTAAGAGCACTCTCGTTCTGAAGGAAGTGTAAGTACATAGTTAAAATGGCTAGGATGAGATTTCATTTTATGTTTACCTGCGGGGTGCAGCATTTTGAAATGGGAACAGAGCAGATGTTCTGTTAGCAAAGTCCTTGATTTATACAAAGAAGCTGGGATTGGCTAACAAATTAAAGAACTAATGTTTGACTCAGATCAAGGATATTCCATGTTTCATGTTTAATCAAGGATAGAAGCGTTGAATATGATTTTGAGGATTTGCAGACTGCAAGAATAGAAATGGAGATTGATAGATAAGAGCAGTAAGCCACAGCGATAATGGGGGAGTCAAGCCGTCTGAGATATATATATATATATATTTTGGAAATCCGAAACCAGTCAAATTGCAGAAAAGTTTCAACAAAAGCATCAATAGATGAATAGCATCACATGAAGTGTTAGTACCGCTTTACACTGCTTTGGTGAGACCACACTTGGAATACCCTATCCAGTTTTGGTCACCACAATACAAAAAAGATGTTGAGACTTTCGAAAGAGGTTATGATAAATGGTTGCAGCAACTGGGTAAGTCAATCCAACAAAGAGAAGAACGAGGGATGAGTAGATAGCCGTCTTCCAATGTTTGAAGGGCTGCCACAGAGACAAGGATATTGTTGTGGCCCCGCCCTCCGAGTCTATCTCATCAGAGGAAGAAGGCTCCGAACATGAAGAAGAGGAGTCGGCCAGGCCTCCCTCTCCATGCCCCTCCTCTCTGGCACGGCCTCAGGTGCCGGCCGAGGAAGAGGAGATTAGCCAGGAGCCAGGTGTCTCCGATGATAGCGAGGGAGGCGATCTGTCATTCCTGGATCCACGCCAACGAAGGCGTGATAAACAGTTGCAGCGGTTGAGGAGGCGTGCCAGGGATTAGGCTGAGTCATTGGACCACACCCCAGAGACTATATAAGAGAGTGTGGTGGCCATTTAAGACTCTGTGACGGACAAAAACTAACTCTGGCTAGTCACTTTGAACAACGCTTAAATCTGCCGAAGGTTTCTTGTTTTGAACTGGACTATTTGCAAACTCTGGCAAAGGTTTCTTGTTTTGAACTGGACTATTTGCGAACTGTGTGTATTTCTGTTTATCTGGTGAAGGGATATTAAGTAAAAAGCACTTGGCAGTCGGTGCTCGTATTGCTGCCAAGTTTTTGATAACAAACTGTGCGTGCCAAGTGCTTCCTTTAACCCTCGGCTGGCTGTGTGTGTGTGTGTGTGTGTGTGTGGAGACAGGGACAGAACAGATATCAACCTATTCTCCAAAGCATCAGAGGGCAGGATGAGAAGGAACGGATGAAATTTAAGAAGGAGATATCCAGTGGTGGATTTCAGATTATGTTACTATTGGTTCGCTGCATGCGTGCCCGTTTCATACACACACCTGCCTTTGGCGCACGTGCTCAACCTTCCGCGCATGCGCCTGGCCTCAAAAATGTGCCTAAATAGGATGGCATAGAGCCAGGGCGGGTGGCCAGACCCACCCGCGATTTCCGCTACCGGTTCAGGCGATCCAGTCTGAACCGGCTGAATACCACTTCTGGAGAGATCCAACCTAGAACTAAAGAGAAATTTCTTCACCAGGAGAACAATTAAGCCGTGGGATGGTTTGCCTCTGTAAATTGTAGGTGCTCCATCACTGGAGGCTTTCAAGAAGAGATTGGACATCTATTTGTCTGGAATAGCGTAGGGCCTCCTCTTGAGCAGAGAGTTGGACTAGAAGACTTCTGAATTTCCTTCCAAGCCTATTATTCTGTACTCTATTCTGTAGGTAGGCTGAACACAGGACTGATACCCTGTTTCCCCAAAAATAAGACCCTACCGGAAAATAAGCCCTAGCATGATTTTTCAGGATGCTCGCAATATAAGCCCTATGCCAAAAATAAGCCCCAGTTAAGATCGTCTTCCAGAAGAATGCATTTAGTACCATATTTCCCGGAAAATAAGACCCAACTGGAAAATAAGCCCTAGCATGATTTTTCAGAATGTTCGTAATATAAGCTCTACCCCCAAAATAAGCCCCAGTTAAGATTGTCAGCAGACAGAGGTGTTTAGTACTGCATTTCCCCCAAAATAACCAGAAAATAAGCCATAATGCGTCTTTTGGAGCAAAAATTAATATAAGGCTCGGTCTTATTTTGGGGGGAAACATGGTATATGTTATAAGGAAAGTGGGGAAAATGTTGAGTGCTCTGTGAAATCTGCATCAATATTTTTGGAGCTTGGTGAGAACTTTTAACTGGGCATAATTTATCTCTCTGCTTTTCTGCCATCCTTCCTAGTTCCTTTTACCCTTCATTTCATACAAGGGCAAATGCACGGATTAGATTGGAAAGGAGTAAAACAGTACAGGATGGGGTGTTTTTTTTTTTTTTGGTTTGGTTGGCTTAGAGATTTCCTTCTGGTGGTGTTGATCGAAGGAGAAACACGTGCTGCCTTTTATCTTGAATTGGGAGAGATGTCGTGATTCTCACCTACCTACCCACATTCATTGCAGCAGAGTTGGCTTGATCTTCCTGTTTTTGCTCATTTTCAATTTGAAAAAAAAAATCACAGGGAGATGAGATCTCATCTCTGACAGGAGAGATCTGATTATTCATCTATTGCAGTATATTGTTATAGTGACAAGCTCCGCTTTCTGCCAAGACCAATTTCTCTTGTGTTGCCTGTTCAAATGGCTGGTGGACTGCTATTTAATTTGCCTACGCCCCCTCAGAACTGATAAAGGTAACCCTCCCTCATCTATACAAATCTCTCTCTATCCCTCTCCCTCCCTCTCCCCCGCTCTCTCCCTCTCTCCCTTTTTCCCTCCCTCTCTCCCTCTCTCTCCTCTCTCTTTCTCATCCCCTCTCCTGTCTCTCTCTCCCCCTCTTTCTTTCCCTCTCTCTCCCCCTCCCTCTCTCTACTCCCTCCCTCTCCCTCTCCCTCCCTCTCCCTCCTCTCTCATTCCTGCTGTCCTCTCTCTCTCTCTCCTGCCTCTCTCCCTTCCTCCCTCTCCCTCTCTCTCTCTTTCCTCTCCTTCTCACGCCTGTCTCACTCATCTCTCTCCTCACTCTCTCCTATCTCTTTCTCATTTCCTCTCTCCTGTCTCCCTCTGTCTCCTCTCTCTCTCTTTCCCTTTCTCCTCTCCTTCTCCCTCCATCTCTCTTTCTCACCCCTCTCTCCTCTCTTCCCTCTCTCTCCCCCCCTCTCCCTCACACACAGAAACACATGAAGGAAACCTGATTGAGAAAATTGTTGGTATCAAAAATGGTTAAATGTAAAAGGACTGTAATTTAGTTTCCTTCACATTTCTTATGGCTGGTTGTTAAATAGCTGATGACCCTATAAAAATAAGCCCCCTTTTTAAAAAATACAAAGCTTGCACATATCATAATATCCCTTCAGGCAGAGAAGAGAGGTATTTATACAATAATGCATAGCACTGAAACATTGAATCAGGAGGGAGAAAAAGTGCTAAATGGTCAAGATGCTAAAATTCATGATCATTGTGCAATGGCCAGTTGGGGAAATGCCTTTATGTGAAATGATATGTGAATTTCTTGCCAAATTTCTCTTTAAATGATTATGGAAAAGAAAGAAAAAAACCCTGCAAAGGAACTTTTACAGGATCAGTGAATTATCTCCTAAATCACCATTTCTTACAATGCTTTAGATCAGGGATGGAGAACCCTTGTTTTTGACTTGTGGACTTCAACTCCCAAAATTCCTGAGCCAGCCCATTGATTTGAATCTGGCATTTTCCTTAGAAAGCACCAAATGGTCAATTCAATTTTGAGGTGTGTGTGTGGGGGGGGGGGGGGGGGCTGGGCTAATGAAATCCTGGTAAGAAAGGCCTAAATGGTGCAAATATTAGAAAACAACCAATTTCTGAGAACGCGAAACTAGCAGAAATTTGAAATTTCTGCACCATTGTAGAGACTATTCTACTTATAAGCTTTTATGGACAACAATTGCTTTCAGCCAATGCATTACAATTACGGATCAGTAACAGCAGAGGTTTTCGTAATTTGTACATCACGGTGTACTCCCCACCTTCAATTATGAGTACATATGATATGTGTGAGAGGTAAAAACGCCCTTAGGCCTAGTGCAAATTTCTAACACCCTGTGTGTTCATGTAATTTTCTTGGCAACGACACTGAAGTGATTAAAAAAAAAAAAAGATTAAAAAACCTTTTGTGAGGTGGGACTGCCTAGCCATCCATCCATCCATCTGCCTGTTCAGCTAATATTTCGTGTATTTTATGACATAAAAATCTAGGAAAGTTTATGCAAAATATTACAATACAATACAATACAATACAATACAATACCAATACCAATACCAATACAATACAATACAATACAATACAATACAATACAATACAATACAATACAATACAATACCAATACAATACCAATACAATACCAATACCAATACCAATACCAATACCAATACCAATACCAATACCATCAGAGGTAGAGGTAGAGGTAGAGAGAAAGAAAGAGAAAGAGATAGAGATAGAGATGATAGAGAGCTAGAGCTAGAGCTAGAGGGAGAGAGAAAGAAAGAGAAAGAGAAAGAGATAGAGAGATAGATAGAGAGCTAGAGCTAGAGCTAGAGCTAAAGCTAGAGCCAGAAAAAGAAAGAGAGAGAGAGAGAGAGAGAGAGAGAGAGAGAGAGAGAGAACTAGAGCTAGAGAGATAGAGATAGAGATAGAGATAGAGATAGAGATAGTAATAGAGAAAGATATAGAGACAGAGATAGAGAGAAAGAGAAAGTAGAGGTAGAGATAGAGAAAATCTTTTAGAAAAAAAATTGACGCAATAGACCAGGCTTTCAAGACCATTTCACATTGAGAAGTTGGCTGGTTCAAAATAGATGCATGACTAAACCTTGGAAGACTGACCATTGCAGGCGGACACTGATATCATTCTGAGCCTGGGAAAGATGTTACATTTATCATGTCCAAAGTTGCCTGCCTAAGGTTATTAGAAACTTGAAAGATCGTGGCTGACTCTCAAAGAAGTTTCAGGACCAAAATCTTGTGATCTCTGATTCTCCCAGCAATTCTATAGCAAGAGGCTGTAATAATGTCATGCAAAAAAGGCAAGATTCACAGATCCATATGTTTTCCCAAAAATAAGACGGGGTCTTATATCAATTTTTCCTCCAAAAGATGTATTAGGGCTTATTTTCTGGTTAGGTCTTATTTTCAGGGAAATACGGTACTAAATGTATCTATCTGTCTGACCAACAGAACTGGGGCTTATTTTTGGGGGGAGGGCTTATATTATGAGCATCCTGAAAAATCATGCTAGGGCTTATTTTTTCCGATTGGGTCTTATTTTCAGGGAAATAGGGTAGGTAGTGGCAGATGTTTCTCTTCTAGGTCACAAAGAAAAAAAAATATTTGCTGCCAACTCCACATAGGCATCAGGAAGGGCATCCGGTCAGAAAACGCTCAGCTCCATGCAGTTGCCCCAACTCTATCCTGAATTAAGTGATTGTAGGGTCATAAAAAGGGAGTTTATATTCTCTCTCTCTCTCTCTCTCTCTCTCTCCTCTCCTCTCCCTCCCTCTCTCTTCCCCATCTCCCTCTCTATCTCTCTCTATCTCTCGATCTCTATCATGTCTAACTCTAGTTCTATCTGTCATGTCTATCTCTATCATTATCTATCTCTACCTCTCTACCTCTATCTATCTATCTATCTATCTATCTATCTATCTATCTATCTCTATTATTTATCAATAAATGAATGTCCATGGGAAACTACAGTTGAAAATAGGAATGAGAAGCTCCTTCTACTGTTACCTGTAAATCTTCCAAAGTTTTTTTTTTTTTTAAAAAAACATGAAAATTGTTTACTTTTGTCACCAAAGCACCTGAGGATGGGAGAAGGATTAACAGGTAGAAGTTATTAAAAAGGGATCCAACCTAGAATTAAGAAGGAATTTCCTGACAGTGAGAACGATCAGCCAGCGGAATGGCTGTAGGTGTTCCATCACTGGAAGTTTTCAAGAAGAGACCGTACAGCCGTTTGTGATTTTTTTTTTAAATTTGATTTATATGCTGCCCTTCTCCGGCGACTCAGGGCGGCTTACAGTGCGTTAAGCAATAGCCTTCATACTTTTGTATATTTATACAAAGTCAGCTTATTGCCCCCACAAACTGGGTCCTCAATTTACCTACCTTAGAAAGGATGGAAGGCTGAGTCAACCTTGAGCCTTGGCGAGAGTCGATCTTACTTTAATTCCAGACAGCTGGTGTTAAATTACAGTGCTTCTGTCTGTTGAGCTAAACCAGGCTCCCTATACCATAAGAAATGGTATAGGGTCTCCTGCTCAAACAGGGGGTTGGATTGGAAGACCTCCAAGGTCCCTTACAACCAGTGGTGCATTCCTCCCAGTTCCGCCCGGTTCCGCCGAGCCGGTAGTGGTGATGATATGACATCACCGATCCGGTTCTCTTTGTTCGGGAGCTGGGCCCTCCCACCCTGCCCGCATTATTTTTACCTTTTATTTGGCCCCACCCCCAATCTATTCGCTGCCTCCTGAGTCCTAGCTGATGGCTAGAAGGAAAAAAAAACTGTTTAAACTCTTGCCGCTGGGCTTCAAAGGGCCGCCCTACAGCTGATCAGTGTTAAAAGGCAGTGTGGTGGTAGATCGGTGCCTCCAAAAACAAATGAGTAGACCGGTGCCTCCGAAAACAAATGAGTAGACCGGTGCCTCCAAAAATAAATGGGTAGACTAGTGCCTCCAAAAACAAATGGGTAGACCTGGACATTCGAAAAACAAACGGGTAAAATTAGAAGTGGTATATACAAAGAGAATGTTTTTTGGAACACTTGGCAACCATTTGTGGACTTTGCACTTGGGAGATTGGATGAATCGGCACCAGTACCTTATCAAAGAGATTTCTGGAAGAATTGAAGACTTTAATTTCCTAAAACTTCCTTTCCATTTGTACAGCACGTTGGGGGAAATTTTTTCTTTCTTTCTTTCTTTACTATTGATTTTTGTATTGTTTTTTTTTTCTTTTTCTGTTATTCTTTAACAATAAAAATACAATAATTTTTTTTTTTAAAAAAAATGGGTAGACCGGGACGCTCGAAAAACAAATAGGTAGACCGGGATACTCCAAGAACAAATGGGTAGACCAGTACAGCTCTGCAAGCAGTTAAAAACCTGGTAGACCAGTACCTCTGCTTAATCCTAAAGAATTGTCACATGACCATCAAGCCACGCCCACAAAATAAGCCACACCCACAGAACCGGTAGTAAAAAAAAATTAGAACCCACTCCTGCTTCCAACCCTGTTATTCTGTGTTTTAAATGTTCAGGGTTCAGACTGGGAGTATGGTGAGTCACAGATGAGGTTCTGTGGAGCTTCATGTTTCCCATAGAACCCATCCTAAGTAGGAGACATTAATGGCATTCTTCATTTAACCGCTTTACAAATTTAACCGCAAATTACAAATTTGCGGAAGCTCTTACAACTTGTGGATGTTCCTGGTAGTTACTCCTGACCTTAACATCCATGCGGGCACCATTGTGTTGGAATTCTGTGTCTTCTAGCTTTGGTTGTGCTTTTAAAATGAAGCTTTAATCCTACGGTGTAAACCTCCTGTAAAGGAATTTAATATTGGATGCTAGAATATTGATAAATATATATCTCAATTTTTTCCAACATTGGGGATTGGGGGTGGGGAAGCTTTCAATTATGTTTGCCCAATTATGTATGTACGTATGCATACATACATATACATATATGTCTATGTATATACACACACCAACACTATTTCTAATCTAACTGAAGTCCAGAAAGATCGTAACAGTGTTGTCTGTTAATGGCAGGAGAAACATAATCTGCAAATAAATGATTTAAGTTTGTGCTGAATTATATATAAAAAAGAAGGATTCAGGGTTTTGTTTTCCCCCCCCCACTTTTGTCTATTTCAATTTCCTTTTCACAATGTGATTCAACAATATGTATTAATGCAAAACCATCTGTACTTAATTAATCATCTCCGCCCCAACACGGTTATAATTGTCCTAGACAATTCTAAAAATATCATGCAAAATTAATTCTTCAAATTATGTCTGTGTGTGTGTGTGTGTGTGTGTGTGTGTGTGTTTGTACATACCCGGAGAGACACACACGGGCACGGAAAGAGATGCACCAACACGTACACACATATGCAAACAGATTAATTTCATCACAGATTCTCACCTACGATGAGCATCACAAATCTGGAAACGTATCGTTATTGCTCGACATGAAAACATATTTAGGTTTGCAAATTTTAGAAGAACATTGTGCTCCTTACAATTTCAATGACAAAAGTGACAAATGTATATTAATTGTGTTTTTACCACAATGCGTTTAAACATATGCATTATTTGCATATTTTCTTTCCTTCCGCCTTTCCTCCCTCCCTCCCTCTCTGTTTCTCTCTCATTCCTTCTTTCTTCTTTCTTTCTTTCTTTCTTTCCTTCCTTCCTATTCTGTATTGGACTTTCATAAAAAGATATTCCCTCTGTTATTGTTGTTGATAGTTGCGAAGTCATATCTGACCCATCCTGGCTCCATGGACAACGTTCCTCCAGGCTTTCCTGTCCTCTGCCTGGAGTAGAAGACAGGAGTCCTCTAACTGGAGTCCATTTAAGCTCATTCCTACTGCTTCAGTGACTCCATCCAGCCACCTCGTTCTCTGCTGTCACCTTCTTCTTTTGCCCTCAATCTTTCCCAGCATTAGGCTCTTCTCCATGGAGTCCTTCCTTCTCATTAAGTGGCCAAAGTATTTGAGTTTCACCTTCAGGATCTGGCCTTCTAAAGAGCATTCAGGGTTGATCTCCTCTAGGACTGACCGGTTGGATCACCTTGCAGTCCAAGGGACTTGCAGGAGTCTTCTCCAGCATCAAGAGTTCAAAGGCTTCAATTCTTTAGCGCTCAGCTTTTCTTATGGTCCAACTTTCACAGCCGTACATTGCAACTGGGAAAACCATAGCCTTGACTATATGCATTTTTGTTGGCAGGGTGATGTCTCTGCTTTTTAGAATGCTGTCTAAATTTCTCATAGCTTTCCTCCCCAGGAGCAAGCATCTTAATTTCTTGGCTGCAGTCCCCATCTGCGGTGATTTTGGAGCCCAGGAAAATAAAATCCGTCACTACCTCCATTTCTTTCCCATCTATTTGCCAAGAATATTTCCTCTAGCGAAGAACAATATAAATCTAAGAAGCAGAAGACATACAAGTTATCAGTGACTGATATTGGGAAAAAACAATAAACAAGCAGAGAAGACTTGTTCTCATCTAAGAAATGGAGATTCTGTGCTTAGGATGTTATCTAATTCCTGCAACATTTATAGAGAACTCTCTTTCATAATTAATAAGCTGCACAGTACACCCAATAAAAGAAAGGAAAGGATGAATCCTTGGGTTTGAGAATTTGAAAAACCTTGATATCGGAGAAACCTTTATATTTACACCACGGTGGTGCAGTGGTTAGAGTGCAGTACTGCAGGCTACTTCTGCTGACTGCCCGCTGACTGCAATATGGCAGTTCAAATCTCACCAGGCTCAAGGTTGACTCAGCCTTCCATCCTTCCGAGGTGGGTAAAATGAGGACCCAGATTGTTGGCTGCAAATATGCTGACTCTGTAAACCGCTTAGAGAGGGCTGTAAAGCGGTATATAAGTCTAAGTGCAATTGCTGTTTGTGAAACAGTTGTACTGATTATTTTGAATCAGAAGTGGTGGCGCAGCTTTTAGAAATGCAGCATTGCAGTCTAATTCTGCCAACTGCCAGCAGTTCGATCCTGACCGGCTTAAAGTCGATTCAGCCTTTCATCTTTCCGAGGTCGGTAAAATAACAATTTAGGGGCAATATGCTGACTCTGTAAACTGCTTAGAGAGGGCTGCAAGGTACTGTGAAGCGGTACGCAGGTATGTTGTTATTGCTATCGAAGATGATCGTGGAATTACAGAAAGCAATGTTTTGGGTTTTTACAACACTCTTTTAATAGTTGGTTTGTGAGTTCCACATGTTTAGGGGAAAAGAAAGTCCAGATACCTCAGGAAGAAATCTGTCTTTCCCCAAAAGTGGAGAAGGCATGGTTGCTGCTATAAAAAATAAATGCATATCAAGAGGAAAACCTGTGAAATGCAAGTGGGGTGATGGTGGAAACCTTACAAAAAGGTGTTGGTATGAATTAAAAGTTTCTGGATATAAGTATTTCATTCTTCTCCCACCACTCCTCCCTCCCTCTAACCTGGAAAGAAGCAGATTGTTTTATCTGGTTCTCTTCCATTTTAATTTAGCGTACAATGTTCCAAGTATTTATTCTGGCATAAGTCTTCACCTGTCTATCTTTTAAAATATACTTTTGGATGTTCGTTTGGAGAGACTCTCAATAATCAAGTACCCGCTTGTCATATTTTATATATATATATATATATATATATATATATATATATATATATATATATATATATATATATATATATATATATATATTTCCCCTCCAGAAGATATTGCAAATTTCAAAAAAGGAGCAGAACTGACAAGGAAGGTATGACAAGATGGGTATTTATCTGTGAAATATAAACCAAGAAAAAAACAATTTGTGATTGGAATAGAGTAGAGTAGAGTAGAGTAGAATAGAATAGAATAGAATAGAATAGAATAGAATAGAATAGAATAGAATAGAATAGAATAGAATAACAGAGTTGGAAGAGACCTTGGAGGTCTTCTAGTCCAACCCCCTGCTTAGACAGGAAACCCTGCACCACTTCAGACAAATGGTTATCCAATACCTTCTTAAAAACTTCCAGTGTTGGAGCATTCACAACTTCTGGTGGCAAGTTGTTCCACTGGTTAATTGTTCTCACTGTCAGAATATTTCTCCTTAGTTCTAAGTTGCTTCTTTCCTTGATTAGTTTCCACCCATTGCTTCTTGTCCGGCTCTCAAGTGCTTTGAAGAATAGCTTGATCCCCTCTTTGTGGCAGCCCCTGAGATATTGGAACACTGCTATCATGTCACCCCTAGTCCTTCTTTTCATTAAACTAGACATATCCAGTTCCTGCAACATTTCTTCATATGTTTTAGCCTCCAGTCCCCTAATCATCTTTGTTGCTCTTCTCTGTGCTCTTTCTAGAGTCTCCACATCTTTTTTACATCGTGGCGACCAAAACTGGATGCAATATTGCAAGTGTGGCCTTACAAAGGCATTATATAGTGGTATTAACACTTCATGTGATCTTGATTCTCTCCCTCTGTTTATGCAGCCCAGAACTGTGTTGGCTTTTTTGGCAGCTGCTGCACACGGCTGGCTCCTATTTAAATGGTTGTCCACTAGGACTCCAAGATCCCTCTCACAGTTACTACTATTGAGCAAGGTACCACCAAAAAGTGACTGATAACTGTTTGACATACTTATGATCATTGCAGCATCCCCTATAAAAATATTATACTGTAGGTCTCCTGTGAGAGCAGGGGGTTGGATTAGATGACCTCCAAGGTCCCTTCCAACTCTGTCACTGTTACCTTCGGACAAGTAAAGTCAAGGGGGAAGCCAGATCCGCTTAACAACGGTGTTACTAACTTAACAATTGCAGTGATTTTATTGAAACACTGCGCCATTGTAAAACAAGGCAAAATTCACTTAAGAACAATCTCACTTAGGGACAAAAATTTGGGGGTCAATTGTCATAAGTCGAGGGCTACCTGTATGTGTGTGTGTGTGTGTGTGTGTGTGTGTGTATCTCTCTGTGTGTGTTAACCTTGTACAAACCATGTGATTTGTTGCAAATCGGGTCTTTCATTTTTTGCATCATTCTTTTTGTCATTTTTCGGAGTGAAAAATCCGCAGATGTCTTGATAGATTAAGACCCCGGGGAGGGTGCCAAGTGGTGGGTAGGTGTCCTTGACATGGAGCTCTTCATCTCTGAATCCTGTCATTTCATTCCAAATTGGCACAGCAGAAGCCCAAGCCCAGAGTTAATGTGGCAACCCCTGAATGGCATCAATGTGATGGCGACCAGCCATTTTTGGATATTCTCCAAGGTGTTCAAAAGTTATAGAACATTGGCGATATTAATCTTATTTCAAGATTGTTAAACATATATAATTTTAGATTCTTTAAAACTGTCTTCACTCATTTTCCAAGAACCTACCTACCTACTAACCTTCCTCCCACCTTCCCTCTCTCCCTTCTTCCTTCCTTCCTTCTTTCCTTCCTTCCTTCCTATCTCTCCCTCTTTCTTTTTTCTTTTCTTCCTTCCTTCCATCCTTTCATCTTCCTTCCTTCCATCCTTTCATTCTTCCTTCCTTCCTCTTTCTTTCTTTTATTCTTTCTTTCTTTCTTTCTTTCTTTCTTTCTTTCTTTCTTTCTTTCTTTCCTCTCTCTCTCCCTCTTTCTTTTTCCTTCCTTCCTTCCCTCCTTCCCTCCCTCCTTCATTCCTCTTTCTTTCTTTCTTCCTATCTCTCCCTCTTTCTTTTTTCTTTCTTCCTTCCTTCCTTCCTCCCTCTCTTCTTCCTTCCTTCCATCCTTTCATTCTTCCTTCCTTCCTCTTTCTTTCTTTCTTTTATTCTTTCTTTCTTCCTTCTTTCCTCTCTCTCTCTTTCTTTTTTCCTTCCTTCCTTCCCTCCCTCCTTCCTTCCTTCCTATCTCTCCCTCTTTCTTTTTTCTTTTCTTCCTTCCTCCCTTCTTCCTTCCTTCCTTTCATCCTTCCTTCCTTCCTTCCTTCCTTTCATTCTTTCATTCTTTCTTTCTTTCTTCCTTCCTTCCTATCTCTCCCCTCTTTCTTTTTTCTTTTCTTCCTTCCTCCCTCCCTTTCTTTCTTTCCTTCCTTCCTTCCTTCCTTCCTTCCTTCCTTCCTTCCTTCCTTCCTTCTTTCTTTCCCTCCCTCCCTCCCTCCCTCCCTCCCTCCCTCTCTCTCTCTCTCTCTCTCTCTCTCTTCTACATGTCCTAACAGAGAGGAGGTGCTCTTGCTTATAACTGTTGCCAGGCTGCATAACAACCTTAATATTGCTTTCCAGTTTCCAGCGTAAATAACTTATCCACTTGTTTCATCTTAATTATCACTGTTCGTGATTGAGGAACCAAGAGATGACATGCATGAAATGTGAATACTGACCATTTAATATTAAAGATGTGCCGTTTTGAAAGTTTTGATTAGATACGGCCAGGCCAAATAAAATTGCTGATTATCACCCTCAGAAGTGATTTCTGATTTCAGTTGCAGGTAGACTTCCACTGCCCAGAGGATCATTAATTGCCCTCTTCCCTCTTTGGAAGAGCTTTATAGCTCCTGCTGCCTTGAGAAAGTTCAAAACATTCTCATCCTGGGCACCCTTTTTTTTTTTTTTTTTTTTTTTTTTTGAACTATTACCATCTGGCAGACGGTACAGGATAATAAAAACAAAGACAAATAGGCTGAAAAACAGCTTCTATCCGAAGGCAGTAACTATATTGAACTCTACACTATAGGTGAACGTAAAGGTTCCCCTCGCACATATATACTAGTCATTCCCAACTCTAGGGGACGGTGCTCATCTCCGTTTCAAAGAGAAGAGCCAGCGCTGTCCGAAGACGTCTCCGTGGTCATGTGGCCGGCATGACTAAACGCCAAAGGCGCACGGAACGCTGTTACCTTCCCACCAAAGGTGGTCCCTATTTTTCTACTTGCATTTTTTTACGTGCTTTCGAACTGCTAGGTTGGCAGAAGCTGGGACAAGTAACGGGAGCTCACCCTGTTATGCGGCACTAGGGATTCGAACTGCTGAACTGCTGACCTTTCGATCGACAAGGTTAGCGTCTTAGCCACTGAGCCACTGTGTCCCAACAACAAACAAACAGATACAACAGGCAGTTCCAGTACTAAGCTATGTTTATTATTGTTGTTATTTATTTATTTATTTATTGGCTTTCCTTTTTTTTTTTTTTTTTTTTTTTTGGCAATGAATTTTTTATGCCCAATGATTTTATTTGCATCTTTTAACACTCTAGATCAGGGCTGTCAAACTCAACTGAGCCATCTGGCTCAAATACTGCACTATGTTAAATGTTATTTTCAGATTCTGGCCGCACGTAAGGTAAAATTGTTTTGATATGGGGATGAGTTGTTAAGTGAATCACGGCAGTTCTTAAATTAGCAACACGGATGTTAAGTGAATCTGTTCCCCATTGACTTTGCTCATCAAGAAGGTTGCAGGACCTCGGGACACTACAACAGTCGTAAATATGAACCGGAATTTTATATTTCAATAGGTCACAATTTTAGTCACATGACCTCAGGACTGCTACAACAGGTTGTAAGTGTGAAAAACTGTCCTAAGTCACTTTTTCCAATGCCTTTGAAATCTTTGAATGGTCACTAAGTGAACTGTTATAAATTGAGGACTACCTGTGCACCCTGACTCTAATTTTAATGTCCTCCTGATTTGAAGCATTTTGATTAGAGAGAATGACGGGTACAGATTGCATTTTTTTTTTAAAGGGAGTCCATGTTTACTCATGTAGGTATGCGGTAGCTCATTGGCTAAGACGCTGAGCTTGTCAATTGAAAGGTCGGCAGTTCAGCGGTTCGAATCCCTAGTGCCGTGTAATGGGGTGAGTTCCCATTACTTGTCCCAGCTTCTGCCAACCTAGCAGTTCGAAAGCACATAAAAAATGCAAGTAGAAAAATAGGGACCACCTTTGGTGGGAAGGTAACAGTGTTCCATGTGCCTTTGGTGTTGAGTTATGTTGGCCACATGATCACGGAGACGTCTTCGGACAGCCCTGGCTCTTCGGCTTTGAAACGGAGATGACCATCACCCCATAGAGTCGGGAATGACTAGCACATATGTGTGAGGGGAGCCTTTACCTTTATGTTTACTCATTCCTAAGGAGCGTGGAAATGATAAGATGCCAGCCCACTGCAGCAGGGGTTTGCTTGCTTATATGGTGGAGTTATGCCGGTAATAAGATTTTTATGTTCCCCTTATGTCTCCTGGCATTTTCCAGATGGCTAGAATAGAAGGGATCCCCTGCTTATAAGCATTTGTTTGAAATCAGAGAGGATTTTGGAGAGGAAAAAGTCTGTGTGGGTTCTACTTCTTTTCCTCCTCAAGTTCTACGATTAATTGAATTGTAGAGTCCAGTGGTGGGATTCAGCCAGTTCGCTCCACTTCGGGAGAACCGGTTGTTAACTTTCTGAGCAGTTGGTTGTTGGAAGAAATCATTAAGGCAGAGAACCGGTTATTATTATTTATTTATTTATTTTAATTTGATTTATATGCCGCCCTTCTCCGGAGACTCAGGGCGGCTTACAATGCGTTAAACAATAGCCTTCATACTTTTGTATATTTTATACAAAGTCAGCTTATTGCCTCCACAAACTGGGTCCTCAATTCACCTACCTTAGAAAGGATGGAAGGCTGAGTCAACCTTGAGCCTTGGAGAGATTCGAACCAGTAGAAATTGCAGGCAGCTGTGTTAATAACAGGGTGCGTATACCACTGTACTATCAAGGCTCTTTGGTTATATTATTTGAATCCCACCACTAACTACGTTGTCCCATTTAGCCATGTTTTCTAAGCTGTGTTCATGCGTGCAAGCAAAGCACATGCACGGAAGGCTGGACGCATGGGCAGAAGGCATGCAAACTCAAATTTCTAGTGCACGGCGAACCGGTGGTAAAATTATATGAAACCCACCTCTGGTAGACTCATAGGGATGGAAGGGACCTTGGAGGTTGTTCTAATCCAATGGCCCTCAACCTTTTGGGCATCAGGGACCGGTTCCATTGAGACAGGTTTTTCCATGGACCAAGGGGGGGGGGCATGGCTTTGCGTGCTGCCTGCATCTCATGGATTGGTCTTTGCTTCTTTGTGCGGCCCAGTTGCTGGCATGCTGTGGCCTGGTGCCATTCCATGGACCAGGGGTTGGGGACCCCTGTTCTAGTTCAACCCCCCTGCCCAAGGCAGGTGTCCTTGTAACATTCTGGAAAAATAGCTGTCTAATCTCTTCCTAAAAGCCTCCAGTGATGGAGCACCTAGAAGTTCTGGAGACAAGTCATTCCACTGATTAATTGTTCTTGCAGGAAATTTCTCCTGAGTTCTAGGTTGGTTCCTTCCTTGATAAGTTTCCATCCATTCCATGCCTGCCTTTAGATGCTTTAGAGAGTAATTTTACTTTACTTTTATTTGATTTATATACCGCCCTACTCCCGAAGGACTCAGGGCGGTGAACAGCCAACAATAAAATACATACATACAAAATTTAAAAAGCAGAAATAAAATCGAATTAAATAGTTTGGCCCAGACAGATTAAAAAACCCCAATCAATTTAAAACAAATTAAACTTTGAATATTAAAAATATTTAAACAAAATATTAAAAATTATTTAAAAAGAGGGAGAAAGTTAAGCCAGGCCCGCCTGGTGGAATAAAAAGGTCTTGAGAGCGCAGCGGAAGGTGCGCAGATCCGGGATCCTCCGTATCTCCGGGGGGAGCTCGTTCCAGATAGTAGGTGCCCTCACAGAGAAGGCTCCCCCCCCCGGGGTCCGCCAGTCGACATTGTTTGGCCGACGGCACCCGGAGGAGCCCCTCTCTATGAGAGCATATTGGCCGGTGGTTGACCCCCCCCTGTTCTTTGCGGCAACCCCTTAGATGTTGGAAGACTGCTATCAGGTCACCCCTAATCCTTCTCTTTGTTAGGCTATACATACCCAGTTCCCTTAAGCATTCATTGTACAGTTTAGACACAACACCCTTTGTTTTTATCATTCTTTTCTGCATATCTGATTGATTGATCATCAGCTCTTCACATTCACATAGATAGATTTTCCTCCAGACAATCTGTCCCTAACCAGGTTTTCCAATGGTGCACCCATCACTGCTGTAGTGGAATCCATCTCTCTTGCTGCTGGATATTTCCCAGCTATAAAACCATCTCCAGGGATCTAGGCCTTTGCATAATAGCAATAGCACTTAGATTTATACAGCGAACTGCTGGCAGTTGGCAGAATTAGACTGCAATACTGCATTCTGACCTCTGCGCCACCACTTCTCATTCAAAATAATCAGTCACAAATAGCAACAGCACTTAGACTTATATACCGCTTCACAGTGCTTTTAGAGCCCTCTCTAAGTGGTTTACAGAGTCAGCCAATTGACCCCATCAATCTAGGTTTTCATTTTACTGACTTCAGAAGGATGGAAGGCTGAGTCAACCTTGAGCCTGGTGCGATTCGAACTGCCAAATTGCAGTCAGCCGGCAGTCAGCAGAAGTAGCCTGCAGTACTGCATTCTAACCACTGCGCCACCACGGCTCTTAACATGCCCATTTGTGACTGGTTGTTTGTGCCTCTTATGAAAACATCGATCCAATTTGCTTCTTTTCTTGGTTGTCCTCTTGGTTGACTCTTCTCTGACACCAAATTTCAAAATACATCTC
Organism: Arizona elegans; assembly: GCA_022577455.1. Taxonomy (NCBI): domain Eukaryota; kingdom Metazoa; phylum Chordata; class Lepidosauria; order Squamata; family Colubridae; genus Arizona; species Arizona elegans. Next base: position 971,134 of record JAKOOJ010000028.1, read on the forward strand.
AATATACCTCCTACTGGGCTGGTTGAACATCCAACTTTCCTTCCACCTGAAGGCAGGACAAGAAATGGTGGATGGGACATCAGAATTTCTGTGCGTATTTTCTCCTTGCCAATGTGGAAGCTGCACAGTGCAAAATTGCATTGCTGTGGCCCAATGAATAACCAGCTGGAGAGCAGTAAACAGATCGGTTCATCAGGAATGAAGAATGAGGGGGTGGCTTCACCTTCTGTACGAACCTTGGTGAGTGTTAATCTACAAAAAAAGATGTTGAGATTCTAAAAAGAGTGCAGAGAAGAGTAGTAAAGATGATAAGGAGGCTAAACTGTATGTTGAATGCAGCGGTGCGATCCACGTATTCTTACCACTGGTTCGCCCCACGCGTGCCTTCCACGCGCACCTTCTGCTCATGTGCTTTGCTTGTGCGTGAGCCTTCCATCCATGTTCCCAACCTCAAAAATGTGGCTAAATAGGACAGCATTACGCAGGGTGGGGCGGGGCGAGCTCATCCACAGTCGTCACTACAAGTTCAGGCAAACTGGTCTGAACCGGCTGAATACCATCTCTGGTTCAACAGTTCAACCGGATAGTTCTAGTGTACCAATGTCAAAGATTGGGATGACATGATCGTCTTCTAACATTTGAGGAGTTGTCACATAGAAGAGGGGGTCAACCTATTCTCCAAAGCACCTAAAAGTGAGACAAGAAGTAACCGATGGAAGATTCTTCAAGAAAGATCTAATCTGGAATTAAGGAGAAACTTCCTAACAGTGAGGACAATTAACCAGTGGAACAGCTTGCCACCAGAAGTTGTGGGTGCTTCATCACTGGAGGTTTCTAAGAAGAGACTGGACAGCCATTGGTCTGAAATGGTATAGGGTTTCCTGCTTGAGTAGGGGGTTGGACTAGAAGACCTTCAAAGTCCCTTCCAGCTCTATTCTGAATCGAATTAAAATTAAATTGAGTCGAATGCTTCATTGTGCTATTGTCTACTGATGTTTTTCGTTTGAAACAACAGGCAATCTGGATGGAAGAAAATGCCTAGGAGACTCTTTAAAACCACCACAAAGAAAAGAAAAGAAAAGAAAAGAAAAGAAAAGAAAAGAAAAGAAAAGAAAAGAAAAGAAAAGAAAAGAAAAGAAAAGAAAAGAAAAGAAAAGAAAAGAAAAGAAAAAGGATAGAATAGAAAATAGAATTGTGTAGCTAGAACAGGATCTTTAAATTACTGAAACCTAACCCTGAAATCTAGCAAGAATGCTTAGCTGAACATCTCCTTTGGCTGATGGTACTTTCTTGAGGGCAAAACTCTGAAGCATGCATAATGCGCCTCTTAAAAGAAAAAGGGGAAGGAAAAAAAAAGAGGACAAGACTAAGTTCTAAGGCAATTTACATTCTTATGCAGTCTTAAGTGGCAGTAATTTTTGTTTCCAGTGTGACGCGTTCCTATGAAAGAATTTCCTTTTCGTTTGTGTTTTCTGTTCTGGGAGATAATGGAAATTGCCAGGTCGCTCTTGTGCAGCAGCTTTGCTTTCCTTGAGGGTGCTGTTTGCTAGGCTACACACATTACTTCTGCAATTTATACACACACACACACACACACACACACACACACGCACAATATTAGATGCCATCTTTTCATATGGCCAGGCATGCGTTTTATAAAGTTTAAAGTTATATATGTATTAGTCAGATTGATGGAGTCACCAGCGGTGGGTTTCACAAATTCTTACCGCCGGTTCGCCACGTGCCACTTCCATCCATGCACCCAACCTTCCGTATGCTTGCTGCATGTGTGTCCACCTTCCGCACATGTGTCTGGCTTTCTGTGCATGCACTTTGCTCTCGCGCGCACATTTTGCACATGTGCCCAGCCTCGAAAACGTGGCTAAATAGGACGCCCACTCTTTGGAATCAACTCCCCCTGGGGCTTCGGTTGGCTCCTGACCTTCGCACCTTCCGCCGCGAATTAAAAACATGGCTGTTCACATCGCCTAGCCTGGACTGAGGGTTTTTTTTTTAATTATCTCAATTTATTTATTTTATTTTATTTTATTCAATTTGTATACCGCCCTTCTCCTAGTGGACTCAGGGCGGTGCACAGCCAGAACTAAAACACATACCAATACAAAATTTAAAATTATTAAAAGAATTACATACTTTGGCCCAAGTTTAAAACAATTCGAATTAAAACCCATTGACAAATTAAAAACTAAAAAACTATAAAAGACTAAAAAGGGGGGGGGGGGTTCACGCCAGCCCTGCTTGATGGAAAAGAAAAGTTTTCAGGGCACGACGAAAGCCCCGGAGATCCGATATCCTTCGTATCTCCGGGGACAAATCGTTCCAGAGGGCAGGAGCTGCCACAGAGAAGGCCCTCCTCCTGGGGGTCGCCAGCCGACATTGCCTGGCTGACGGCACCCTGAGGAGTCCCTCTCTGTGGGAGCGTACTGGTCGGTGGGAGGCTATCGGCAGCAGAAGGCGGTCCCGCAAATAAATTAATGGGTTTTAATATATGTTTAAATTATATATTTATACATTTAGGTATTTTATGAATGCATATTTATGTATTTTATGTTTTATTGGATTTGTTTTTATTTGTTGTGAGCCGCCCTGAATTCTACGGAGATAGGGCGGCATACAAATTATATTAAAATAAAAAAAATAAATAAAAAAAATATGTCCAGGTAGGTTGGTGAGCCAACCTGCAGTTGCCGCTACTGGTTGAATACAACCTCTGGTAGCCACCTATCTCACCCTTGATGGCCTACAAGTGTTCTGCCCCAGCTCCAGATTCCCAAGGATATAGACACACACCAATGGTCCTTATCAAATTTATTAAGTAGCAAGAATAAACCAAAGTCCGGCAAAGGTTGGCAACCAGCGCGGAAAGCAAGATACGATAAGACTTTTCCAAAAATGCTCTGATGATAATTACAAGTTGTTTCCAGCAAGAAACTTACTAACGGCATGTGACTTAAATAGGCTAATGGAGTGGCCAATTATCCTCAAGCCTTACTCTCGAGGAGACCTCCTCCTCCTGAGTAGCCACTCCTGCCTTTTGGAAGCCCTGCGTGCCCGAGCATTGAGGAGAGGCTCCTCCACTTTGTTCTCTCCACTTGAAGGAGCCTCTGGAAGTTCTGAAGGCCTTGGCTGAGTCTTTGCCTCTAGCAGCATATCCTCTTCAGCCTCCTCGCTGACACGAGTGCTGGCTGCGCAGGCTACTGGCCCGACACCACACCAGCCTCCTCGTCGTTGGGATCAGCCACGATCCGCGCAGGCCGCTGGCGGGCCACAACAACAACAGAGGTCTTTATTCTGTTATTCTGCCTCAGATTTCCAAAGAAAATTGTCTTTGGTGCTTTCTGAGCTTGGTTATTTTCCTTGCAGACATTTCATTACCAAGTTAGGTAATGTCATCAGTGCCAGTAAGGGAGTAGGGTTTGCTCTCATTTTATATACCAGCGGCTTGCCCTGTCACTGTGGGTGAGAGTGGACTTGGTGGTTCCTTGATTGTGCTATCCTATACCGTTAGGTTGTTTGAGTTGGTAGCTTCTGGATTGGCGTATAACAAAGAACGAATAAGACACTGGCAGGATAGGAAACCAGAGTTACATTGTGTGGTAAGACCACAGACTATATAGAGTTGGCGAACCTTTTTGGTACCAAGTGCATGCGCGCACTGGGAAGATGACCTTCCAGTTTCCAGCACGTGCATGCGCACTAGCTACCTGATCTTCCTGTTTCTGGTGTGCATATATATGCAAGGATCACTGGCTGGCACACATGTGCGAACCAGAAACCATAAGACCATCTTCCCAGCACGAGCATGTGCAACGGGCGGCTGCTCTTCCAGTTTCCGGTGCTGCTGCCATGCGAAGACCAGATGGCCAATGCATCGGAACCCAGAAGAACAATAGGTGATGGCTCATGTGCCGAGAGAGATGGCTCTGAGTGCCACTTTCAGCACATGTGCCATAGGTTCTCCATCACAGGCCTCTAACGTTGGTGAAAGATAGGGGAAAAAATAATCGATCTCTGCTGTATCTGTCCAGTACTCCATGCATTTGATTATCTAGCTCAGAGGTCAGCAACCTGGAGCCGCATGTGGCTTTTTCATCCCTGTGCTGCAGCTCCCTGTCACCAGTCGGCACCACAATTTTGAGAGGAGCTTCCGGTTAAGGGGCGGGAAGCAGGGCGTGCCAGGAGGAGACTCTAGGGCCGTGATGGCGAACCTATGGCACGTGTGCCACAGGTGGCACTTAGAGCCATATCTGTGGGTACGTGACTGTTGCCATAGCTCAACTTCAGCATGCGTGCATGGGCCAGCCAGCTGATTTTTGGGCCTTCTGGGCCCACCGGAAGTTGGGAAACTGGCCATTTCTGGCCTTTGGAGGGCCTTTGGCGGGTGGGGAAGGCTGTTTTCTCCCTCCCCAGGCTCCAAGAAAGCCTCTTGAATTATGGGTGTGGGCACACATGTGCGCGACCCCTCCACACTCCCCCCTGCTTTTGGCACGCGACGGCAAAAAGGTTAGCCATCACTGCTCTAGGGCAAAGGGCGGGTTTTCCAGTCAGCTCCACAATTGACAAGGCTTTTGGTTAGGACTGGTCGAGGAAAAAGGATGCCGCGCTAGGAGGAGACTCTATGGTGGGGGAAACCGGACTTCCGTTCAGCTCCAGAATTGAATGGGGGGGGCTTCTAATTAGGACTTTTGTGGCTCTTTGAGTGTTTAAGGTTGCCGACCCCTGATCTAGCTTGTGGCAGAGTGGGTTTTTTTTTAAAAAAAAATTTTTGCTTGGAATGCAGTCTGTCCTACCATATTCATATTCTTTTTCTCTTCACTGTGATATTTCTGTCCTTTGGTATTTTTCATAGTTTGACATGTGACAGAAATGGTTCTATTAACTTCAGTTATGTGCTGAGCTTGTGGTTTTTGGGGGGTTTTTTTGGTTTTTTTTTTTTTTTTAACAAGGATGTCGCTGGTTCTTTTCTCCTGCCTTCATACTGGAATGTGCCCTTTACTGACTCGGCCCGAGCTGTCATTTAGAATAATTTCTTCTCTCTAAATCCTGTCTCTTGTTTTGTGCAAAATTAGCACAATCCGACGGCCACAGGCTAACCTGGAAAACAGTCCCAGACTTGTTTTGCGCAAATTGCCTCTCTGACAGGTCACCCGATCAACAAAATAACTACCGTGCGAGTTTGTAATCATTGTAATCATCTCCCAAAAAAAAAAAAAAAAAATAGCTGAATTATATAGGAATGCTTTAATACGACTGCATTAATTGGTAAAATGGTAATCTCCCCCAAAGCTAATGCATTCCTATCTTGCGTTGACAGAAGGACAGTGCAAGGTCACAAAAAGTGATAGTACGGCACCAGTGAGGCCAAACCTGGAATACTGCATCCAATCCTGGGCACCCACGATACGAAAAAGATGCTGAGCCTAGTGGTGAAATTCAATTTTTTTTACTACCGGTTCTGTGGGAGTGGCTTGGTGGGAGTGGTGTGGCTTGGTGGGCGTGGCTTGGTGGGCATGGCAGGGGAAGGATACTGCAAAATCCCCATTCCCACCCCACTCCACGGGGAAGGATACTGCAAAATCCCCATTCCCATCCCACTCCAGAGGAAGGATACTGCAAAATCCCCATTCCCACCCCATTCCTGGGGGAAGGATATTGCAAAATCCCCATTCCGTCCCCACTCCTGGGGGAAGGATACTGCAAAATCCCCATTCCCACCCCACTCCAGAGGAAGGATACTGCAAAATCCCTATTCTCTCCCCACTCCTGGGGGAAGGATATTGCAAAATCCCCATTCCGTCCCCACTCCTGGGGGAAGGATATTGCAAAATCTCCATTCCCTCCCCACTCCTGGGGGAAGGATATTGCAAAATCCCCATTCACCACTCACCACTCTGGGGCCAGTCAGAGGTGGCATTTGCCGCTTCTCTGAACTGCTCAAAATTTCCGCTACCGGTTCTCCAGAACCTGCTGGATTTCACCCCTGGCTGAAACCTTAAAAAGAGTGCAAAGAAGAGCCACAAAAATGTGAAAGAGGTCTGGAGACAGAAGAACCATATGATGAAGAGTTGAAGGCCCTAAGTATGCCTAGTCCAGCAAAGAGAAAGACTAGGGGTGACATGATAGAAGTCTTCCAATACTTGAGGTGCTGTCTCAGAGAAGAGGGAGTTGACCAATTCTCCAAAGCCTCTGAAGGCAGGACAAGAAGCAACAGATGGAAATTAATCAAGGAGAGAACCAACCTAGAATTAAAAAGACATTTCTCAGCGGTGGGAACAATTAAGCAGTGGATCAGCTTGCCTCCAGAAGTTGTATGTGTGCTCCATTACTGGAGGTTTTTAAGAAGAGACTGGACAACCATTTGTCCAGAATTGTATAGGACCGTGATGGCGAACCTATGGCACATGTGCCACAGGTGGCATGCAGAGCCATAGTGGGCATGCCAGCTCAGTTCTGGGGCGCATGCGCGCACCAGCCAGCTGATTTTCAGGCCTTCTGGGCCCACCAGAAGTAGGGAAACAGGCTGTTTCCTGCCTCTAGAGGGCCTGGGGGGCTGGGAAAGGCCTGTTTTTCTTTCTTACCTGGCTCCAGATCCTCTCTGTGTATCTGGGAAGGGGGAAAACAGCCTTTCCCACTCCCTTGGAGGCCCTACGGAGGCTGAAAGGGCCTATTTCCCTACTCCCAGTGGGACGTGACATTTTTTCCTGTCCCCAGCCTCCAGAGACTCCTAGAGAGGCTCCTAGAGACTCCTAGAGAGGCTCCTAGAGACTCCTAGAGAGGTTCTGGAGGGGACAGCAAAAAATGTCACTTCCTGTCCCACCGGGAGTTGGGAAATGGGCCCTTTCAGCCTCCGTAGGGCCTCCAAGGGAGTGGGAAAGGCTGTTTTCGCCGTTCCCAGATACACAGAGAGGATCTGGAACCAGGTAAGAAAGAAAAACGGGCCTACCAGGCCATCATGTGCCAGGAGTGGGGGGGAGGGGGTTGCACACACATGTGTGTGGGCACGTGCGCGCGACCCTCCCCCCCCTCTCCTGGCACATGATGGCAAAAAGGTTAGCCATCACTGGTATAGGATCTCCTGCTTGAGCATAGATTAGACTAGATTGCTTGAGCATGGGTTAGAGCCAGCAGTGTGCAGCAGCAGCCAAAAAAGCCAATGCAATCCAAAATTGTATTAACGGAGGGATACAATCAAGATCAAGTGAGGTACTAATACCACTCTATAAAGCCTTAGTAAGACCACACCTAGAATCCAGCATCCAGTTTTGATCACCACACTATAAAAAAAGATGTTGAGACTCTAGGAAGAGTGCAGAGAAGAGCAACCAAGATGATTAGGGGACTGGAGGCTAAAACATACAACGAACGGTTGCAGGAACTGAGCATGGCTAGTCTAGTGAAGAAAAGGACCAGGGGAGACATGACAGCAGAGTTCCAATATTTGAGGGGCTGCCACAGAGAGGAAGGGGTCAAGCTATTTTCCAAACCACCTGAAGGCCAAACAAGGAATAATGGATGGAAACTGATCAAGGAGAGATTCAATCTCGAAATACAGTGAGAACAATCAACCAGTGGAACAGAAGTTACCTTCGGAAGTTGTAGAAGCTTCATCACTGGAAGCTTTCAAGAAGAGATTGGACTGCCATTTGTCAGAAATGGTGTATCCTGCTTGGGGGGAGGTGGTTGGACTAGATGACCCTTTCAACTCTGTTACTCTGTTACCTCTTCCAATTCTATGTTTTATTTTTTTTTTCTGGGTGACCTTTGAAGTCAACCCACAGTTAATGTCAGCGACTCATTTGTAGTTCTGTAAGGGAGCCCGTGCCCGACATGCAGGGGTGAAATGCTCCTGGTTCGGACTGGATCTCCCAATCCGGTAGTGATGGAAGCGGGTGGTGCGGAGAACCGGTAGCAAAAATCCCAGCCGCAGGATCATCAGAGGCTTTTTTTTTTTTTTTTTTTACTTTTAAAAGCGTTTTTTCTACAACCTCTTCCACGGAAAAAAATGCTTTTAATTTTTTTTTTTTAAAAAAGCCTCTGATGATCGCGCGGCTCAGCTGGGATTGTCAAAGGCTTTTAAAAGAAAAAAAAAAACCTTTTTTTTCTTTTAAAAGCCTCTGACGATCCAAGCTGAGTTGCCTGATCGTCAGAGGCATTTAAAAGAAAAGAAAAAAAAAAGCCTCTGCCGATCAGGCGACTCAGCTGGGATCGTCAGAGCCTTTTGAAACCATTTTTTTTTACAACCTCTTCGCTGAAGAGGTTGTAGAAAAAAATTGCTTTTAAAAGTTAAAAAAAAAAAAAGTTGGCCACGCCCACCCAGTCACATTACCCTCCCCCCACCATGCCATGCCCACAGAACCGGTATTAATGAATTTTAGATTTCACCACTGCCTACATGCATCTAAATAAAATAAATAGGACGGGTGTGTTTGTCTGAAATCTTTGTGTCATTGCTGGAATGCATTTCTGTATAAGCCATCGGTGCCTGGTACTTCCTATTTACCATTTAAGAAAGCACATGGAATTGCATAACCTTGTAACAAGCACTTGGAAGTGTGTATGTGTGTGTGAAAGAGAGAGAAAGGGGGGGGGGAACGTTCATTCTGCTTTTTGAGCTGCTTGTTGAGAAGCAATTGAAAAAAAAAGACAAAATTGGAGTTAGCAATAGCAATTCTGGCTAGGATGGAGCAGGCTGCACAGAATATTCCCCCGAGGATATCTTCTTCTTTTTTTTTAAAAAAAAAATAAAAACGTTTCCATTTATTTGTTGAAAGGAAAGCAAGTATTGCAAAACCATTCCAGAGCTTTTTTTTCCCTCTGAAGAATGTTAGGCCAGCATTTCAATGAGAATGTGAAGTTCTGTAGAGATTGTCCGCCGACTCCGAAAGTTCTCATATAGGGAATGCTAAGGCTGGCTAAGAAAGTCTTGTGAACGGGTCAAGTTGGAGGAAAAGGAAGGGGGGGGCTTTTGTGGTGGAGAAAGCATGAAAAAAAAAAAATACATGATTTGTGATCATGGCAATCATAAACATTGAATTACGTCCTTTTCCTGGGTCCTCGTTGTTTTGTTTCTTTCTTGAAATGCCTTTTGGCACAAAAGGTTGAAAGCAGGGGTGGGCTTCAAAAAATTTAGCAAGGGGTTCTCTGTCTGGTTGCTGGGTGGGCGTGGCCATGGTGGGTGTGGCCTAGTTGGCCTCCTGCAGCACGGTGGAGTGGGGGGTGTTTTTGCCCTCCCTGGGCCTCGGAGGGTTTCCTTGAGCCTCCGGGAGCACAAAAACAGCCTCCCCAGGCTCCAGAGGCCCTCTGGAGGCCAGAAACGGCCCCGTTTCTGGCCTTCTTGAACTTCCGGTAGGCCCGTTTTTTACCCTCCCTGAGCCTCCGTGCGTACCTTGCACTTACCTGCATCCAAAATGGGCCACGTGGGGACTCCTTGGAGGGGCAGGGCCAGCCAGGAGTGGGATTTGGGGGTTCTCCAAACTGCACAGAATCTTAGCTAGAGGTTCTCCCGAACCCCTAGAGCCTACCCCTGGTTGAAAGTCAGAATGTTGGAATCTCTAAGAATTTCTGCAGGTGAAGTTGCAGCCACTAAAATAATAATAATAATAATAATAATAATAATAATAATAATAATAATAATAATAATAATAATAATAATAATAATAATAATAATAATCAGCCTCAAAGGCTGTGAATCTCACTAAAGATTAACCAATAATAATAATAATAATAATAATAATAATAATAATATTAATATCCTTGGACATGGCATCTATTTTTTCAAATGATCCTTGAATTCAGTCTTTTTTTTAAAAAAAATAAAAATAAAAAATAAAATTAGAACAATGGAAAACAACTGAATACCCAGTTCTGCTCTGTCTCTCGTGTCTCATTGAGAATTGCATTTCAACACTTCTGCGTAGGCGTAGTAATGATGCTATTAAATTATTCTCTCCCCCCACCCCACCCCGGAGTAACATTGTTCTTTATCATGCATTTTACTTTATTTGATTTTTTTTCTTACAAAACAAATCTGAACAGAAACCATGTTCCACATGAACAGTTCTTCCCATTATATATAATTCAACATACCCAGAATGTGCTTGCTGGAAATCTATAGCTTGTGATGGAAAAAGCTTTCTGGTTTTAGTACAAAAGCACAGCAGAAAAATACACCCAAGAAAGCAAGACAGACTTACATGTCATTGTGAATGTAAGTTTGTTTTGTTTAGCAAATTTCTATGTCACATTGAGGCGACCGTTGGGGGTGGGTGCTGAATATCTATTTAAACCAAAATTTGAAGGAAAAGGAAAGAGGCCCTTTCCATACGAAACAACTGAGAAATTTCCTGAGAGTTAAAAGAGTTTCAAGGAAAATTCTCTTTGGGGAGGATTCTAAATTCTACTTTATTTTTTGAAAGCCGTGTCTGGTAAACTTTGAAACCAATATGGACAATCTCACCTCCTTTAGGTTTGCTGTACAGAAAGATTACATTTGATTCTGACCTGTTCTATTTTCTCACTTTACTCGTTCTGTCTTTTTTATTCCACCAGGAAAGGGAGGGAGGAAGGGAGGAAGGGAGGAAGGGAGGAAGGGAGGAAATGGTGTATGGAAGGAATGATGGAAGGGATAGAGGGAGGGAGGAAAGGAGGGAAGGAAGGAAGGAAGGAAGGAAGGAAGGAAGGAAGGAAGGAAGGAAGGAAGGAAGGAAATGGTGTATGGAAGGAATGATGGAAGGGATAGAGGGAGGGAGGAAAGGAGGGAAGGAAGGAAGGAAGGAAGGAAGGAAGGAAGGAAGGAAGGAAGGAAATGGTGTATGGAAGGAATGATGGAAGGGATAGAGGGAGGGAGGAAAGGAGGGAAGGAAGGAAGGAAGGAAGGAAGGAAGGAAGGAAGGAAGGAAGGAAGGAAAACATGCAAATAATGCATATGTTTAAACTTGATGTGATAAAAACACAATTAATACACATTTGTCACTCCAGTCAATGAAAGAATGAGAAAAAGAGAGAAAGAGAAAGAAAGGGAGAAAAAGAGGGAGGGAGGGAAGGATGGAAGGAAGGATGGAAGGATGGATGGAAGGATGGAAGGAAGGATGGAAGGATGGATGGAAGGATGGATGGAAGGATGGAAGGAAGAAAGGAAGGAAGGAAAGGGTGTATGGAAGGAATGATGGAAGGGATAGAGGGAGGGAGGAAAGGAGGGAGGGAGGGAAGGAAGGAAGGAAGGAAGGAAAACATGCAAATAATGCATATGTTTAAACTTGATGTGATAAAAACACAATTAATACACATTTGTAACTCCAGTCAATGAAAGAATGAGAAAAAGAGAGAAAGAGAAAGAGAGAAAAATGAGGGAGGGAGGGAGGGAGGGAGGGAGGGAGGGAGGAAGGAAGGAAGGAAGGAAGGAAGGAAGGAAGGAAGGAAGGAAAATGTGCCAATAGTACATATATTTAAACTTGATGTGGTAAAACCTCTCGTCAATGAAGTTCTAAGCAGCACAATGTTCAGCCCTGTTCTGCAGAGCTCGTTTCCAAAAATTATGAAACTAAATATACTTTCATGTAGCACAATAATGGTGCATGCACATTTTAAGGGAGAATCTGTGATATTATTTGCATAAGTCTGTGGTTTTGTGTGCCCCTGTGGTATGTGTCTGTGTATTTATATATTGCATACACCCACATAGTGTGGCAAAGTACCACTTATGCTGTCTCAAATCATCACCCCAAGACACATGCAGGAGAAGTCCTATCGTTTCTGAAAGATGTAGTCACTGAGTTAATGGACATTACAACAGTGGGTGGACACTAATCCAGGAGAGAAGCAACCTGGAATTAAGGAGAAATTTCATAACAATGAGAACAATTAGCCAGTGGAACACAGCTTGTTTTGAGAAATTTTGAGTGGTTCGGAGAACCGGCAAATGCCACCTCTGGCTGGCCCCAGAATGGAGAGGGAATGGAGATTTTGCAGTATCCTTCCCCTGCCATGCCCACCAAGCCATGCTGACCAAGCCACACCCACAGAACTGGTAGTAAAAGAATTTGAATTTCACCACTGTCTTGGAGGTCTTCTAGTCCAACCCCCTGCTTAGGAAGGAAACCCTACACCACTTCAGACAAATGGTTATTCAACATCTTCTTAAAAACTTCCAGTGTTGGAGCATTCACAACTTCTGGAGGCAAGTCGTTCCACTGGTTAATTGTTCTAACTGTCAGGAAATTTCTCCTTAGTTCTAAGTTGCTTCTCTCCTTGATTAGTTTCCACCCATTGCTTCTTGTCCTGCCCTCCCTCAGGTGCTTTGGAGAATAGCTTGACTCCCTCTTCTTTGTGGCAACCCCTGAGATATTGGAAGACTGCTATCATGTCACCCCTAGTCCTTCTTTTCATCAAACTAGACATACCCAATGTGGGGCATAGCCCTAATTAATCTGACAGATTGCTTGTTCCTTTCTTTGATGAGAATTCGTGTCTCCAGTTTAAAGAATATTTATTTGGTAATCTGGATCAACATTGGTGAAAGCATCAGGTTTCCCTACTGAGCTGTGAAGATTCATACCCCGAGAATCAATTTCCCAGTAACACAGATATAGAGAAACCCTGAACATCTGATGGGATTTGTAAATTTTCGTTATAAATTTAGAGGGATGGCTCTATTATTGCTTGCTTATATCAGGTCTATATTTTAAGATGGGCTTGCTAAAGCAGCAGTGTGAAAAAATCTGGTTAATTAATCTGTCCCATTTTATTGTTGCCTTTGATTAAGCGTTGTAGAAGATTTGCGTTCTTGTTTTTCTTCAATAAAAGAAGGTCCTTTGGTACTAATTATAATTTTCTTCTTTTGGATACATCTGCCTGGACCCAACAGGAAACCCTTAGTTTACAGACAGAGAGACAGACAGAGATAGGTATAGATATAGGTATAGGTATAGGTATCGAGATATTGAGATATTGAGATATTGAGATATTGGTATATAGGTATATGGGTATATAGGCAGTGATGGGATTCAAGTAATTTAACAACTGGTTCTCTGCCCTAATGATTTCTTCCAACAACCAGTTTGCCAAACTGCTCAGAAAGTTAACAACTGGTTCTCCCGAAGTGGTGCGAACTGGCTGAATCCCACCACTGTATATAGGTATATAGATATATAGATATAGAAAAAGGGACATGGTGGCTCAGTGGCTAAGACGTTGAACTTGTCGATTGAAAGGTCAGCAGTTCAGTGGTTCGAATCCCTAGTGCCAACTAATGGGGTCAACTCCCATTATTTGTCCCAGCTTCTGCCAACCTAGCAGTTCGAAAGCAGGTAAAAAATGCAAGTAGAAAAATAGGGACCACCTTTGGTGAGAAGGTAATTGTGTTTCATGTGCCTTTGGCATTTAGTCATGCTGGCCACATGACCACGGAGACATCTTCAGACAGCGCTGGCTCTTCGGCTTTGAAACGGAGATGAGCTCTGCCCCCTAGAGTTGGGAACGACTAGCACATATGTGCGAGGAGAACCTTTATCTTTACAAGAGATAGATAGATAGATAGATAGATAGATAGATAGATAGATAGATAGATATCAAAACCAACTTCTGATCCATTTCATTGCACAAAGAAAGCGTAAAAGTAAACATGAAAAACTCATATCTGACTTCTTTGCTAAAGTAGATGTAATTGATCAGAATATTGTGTGTGTGTGTTTCATTTCTAAAGTTAGTGAGTAGGAACAATTTGGATGAGATGAAGGTGATCAGAAAACTTGCAGATGATGACTGCATCAAGAATATTGTGCATTTATTTGATTTGAGATGCTGCTGTTAGCAGGGGCTTCCTACCTTAAAGCTTTTCCTTCCTTAAAGCTTTTTTTGTTGTTGTCGTCGTCGTCATTGAGAGTAGCATATGAGCTTTTTGTCTATTATTATATACAAAGATTTAATATCTAGGAGCAGAAAGATGGGAAACAGGAGCTTTCCATTATTACATTAGCTACCACCACTAAATCAAGATGTACAAAACAGATTTGCATATTTCTGAAAAGGATGTAGGCTTTTCTGAAGGGATGAATGGATTAAGGGCAGCACACCATTAAAACCAGTACAATGCCTACAAATAAGAGCAACTCAAAAGTAATGGAGAAGTACATACATCCCGTGGGCATACTACTCATCTATCATTGTGTTTTGGGGAAAAAAAGGCCACGTTTTTAAATAATGTCATTTGCTGATAGAAGCTCAAACTGAAGAGATTACTGAGGTGATATTCACTAGGCCAGTGATGGCTAATCTTTTTTTGACATCGAGTGCAAAAAGTGGGGGGAGCATGGGTGGGGGGTCACACACGTGCATGCCCACACCCATAATTCAATGTGCCCTGCCCCCCCCACGCATGCATGCGTGACCCCCCTGTGCTCCCCCCGCTTTTGGCATGTGATGGCACGGTGGGCCTGGTAGGCCCGTTTTTCACCCTTCCCAGGCTCCAGAGGCGCTTTCTCGGAGCCTGGGGAGGGCAAAAACGGCCTTCCTCACCCCGCTGGAGGCCCTCCAGAGGCCAGAAACGGCTCATTTGCCAACTTCCAGTGGGCCTGGAAGGGAAGGCCCGAAAATCAGCTGGTCAGCACACACATGTGCACTGGAGCTGAACTAGGACAACACTCGCTTGCCCACCAATATGGCTCCGTGTGACACAGGTGGCACACATGCCATAGGTTTGCCATCACGGCACCAGACATTTTAATCTAGGACCCACATACATACATACATACATACATACATACATACATACATACATAAATTTATTCTTCCTGTAGGGCAGAAAGCGAAATGAAGGAATATGAGAACAAAATCCTGAATTTGACAACAAATGAAATAATTTAAATTACAAGTTGAGCATTGGATATAAGATTGGGTGCTTATCTGTACACAGCAAAACACACAAATAGACATTCACAACACACATAGCAATAGCAATAGCACTTAGACTTATACACTGCTTTGCAGTGCTTTTACAGCCCTCTCTAAGCGGTTTACAGAGTCAGCCTATTGCCCCCAACCATCTGGGTCCTCATTTTACCGACCTCGGAAGGATGGAAGGCTGAGTCAACCTTGAGCCTGGTGAGATTCGATCTGCTGAACTGCTGGCAGCTGGTGATCAGCAGAAATAGCCTGCACTACTGCACTCTAACAACTGCACCACCACGGCTCTCGCATACATTGCATACACTGGTTCTAATTATCCTTTTATTTGCTTGCCCAGTAAGATCAAAACAAGAGACTTCAACAATGATGATTTCACCAGGTTTATAAACAAGAGGTTCAATGCACCCCAATTAACCCTAATGGTTTGGGGAAAATTATACGAAATACTCAGGCGGCAATAATTGGTAATTAAATTGCAACGATGGCCTCTTAACCTCCCAAAGAAAAGAGAAATAATAATAATAATAATAAAAAGTTCTCCAAATACTTTGATAACTGTATCGCTGGCTGAATGGAAATGTACCGCAAAGTGAAAATTTCATTTAAATAATATCAATAATAATCTTAATTTTTTAGGATAATTGGATATGCACTTTTAAAAACCACGGTGTTTTCTTGGCATACACATGCACACAATTTAGAAAAGGATTGGTCGGAAACGTGATTAATCCACCATAGCTGTTTTACACAATATATATATATATATATTGCATTTTAGTTTTTAATGACTATGACCCTCTCAGTTTATGGATTGACATTATAATATAGTTAAAGGTAAAGGTTCCCCTTGTCACTGTGTTTTTGTATTTACCAGCAGAGCTCATTATTTCTGGACTGTCAGACTTTCCGTAGCTTGCCAACTTCTGTTATCAGCAACTGATATTACGTGTATCCGCATTCCTTTCTTCGACTTCACACACTTTCCTTTGTTCTCTGAAACTCGCTGAAACTCGTTGGGGACAATCCCGGGTGGCATGTCCCACACGAGTTTTAGCGCCCTGACATCTGGTAGCACTTGTAATTTGATAGTAGGAGTGATCAAATTACAAGTGCTACCAGATGCCAGGGCCCTGAAACTCGTGTGGGACATGCCACCCGGGATTGTTTCCAACGAGTTTCAGCGCCCTGACACCCCTCGCATATATGTGCTAGTCATTCCCGACTCTAGGGGGCGGTGCTCATCTCCGTTTCAAAGCCGAAGAGCCAGCGCCGTCCGAAGACGTCTCCGTGGTCATGTGGCTGGCATGACTAAACGCCACAGGCACACGGAACGCTGTTACCTTCCCACCAAAGGTGGTCCCTATTTTTCTACTTGCATTTTTTACGTGCTTTCGAACTGCTAGGTTGGCAGAAGCTGGGACAAGTAACAGGAGCTCATCCCGTTACGCGGGACTAGAGATTCGAACCATTGAACTGCCGACCTTTCGATCAACAAGGTCAGCGTCTTCACCACTGAGCCACCACGTCCCTTATAGTATAGTTAGGCCATGTCTAACTGAGAGACTGGATGCCAACATGTGATTTCAATATAGATTTTATTTGTTATTATTTTATTCTAGAATTTTTAACTGGATATCCATTGAGTGTTTTTATTTGTTCTGGTCTCTTTGACTGTAATAAACTTGATTTTGTAAATAATAAAAAAAAATCCATCTACTGTTTACAAGTCTAAAATGCCAAATGATATTTTCTTCTTAGGGTGCATGAGAAGAAAACCTTGGCAATATCAGATCATGTGCTATCTAATCACATGTCCTGGAAATTAAAACTGGCTGAGATGCTCTCTATGTTCTTCTCCATTTTGGGAGCAGCAGCTGATAAAAATGATAAAAACGGCATTTTGACTATGAAGCCAGAAATCCACAAATGCTCCAGATAGCCATCATTAGTTCTATCAATGGATTCATCCAATCACTTAATATCAGTTAGGCAATAAAAAGATAAAGATTTCCCTGTCAATTGTGTCCAATGTAGGGCCTCCCTCACCTCCCTTTCTTGGCTGAGGGAGCCAGCGTTGTCTGAAGACAATTTCTGTGGTCATGTGACCGGCATGACTTTACACTGAGGCACATGGAAAGATGTTACCTTCCCACCAAAGTGGTGCCTATTTATCTACTCACATTTGCATACTTTCAGACTGGAGCTGGAACAAATAATGGGAGCTCTTTTCTATATAATTTACCATATTTATAGATCATTTCCAAATGCACAGATCAATTAGAATAGGGATGTGTGTCCACAGTGGCGCAGTGGTTAGAGTGCAGTACTGCAGGCTACTTCTGCTGATCACTGCCTGCCAGCAGTTTGGCAGTTCGAATCTCACCAGGCTCAAGGTTGACTCAGCCTTCCATCCTTCCGAGATGGGTAAAATGAGGACCCAGATAGCTGGAGGCAATATGATGACTCTGTAAACCGCTTAGAGAGGGCTGTAAAGCACTCTGAAGTGGCATATAAGTCTAAGTGTTATTGCTATTGCTATAGATAAATGAAGACTTTAATCATTGGTGAAATGTAGCTCACACATACATGCATGTTTATGTATGTATGTAGAAGAAGAGTAGGCAGAACTGGGGATAGCAGTTAAGTATGTCATCATCTTACAGTCACTACATTATCACAATCAGTCCAGGTTCAATCCCTCTTTAATTCCATTGACCTTTATCCAGTGGTGGGTTGCCCCCGGTTCGGACCGGTTTGCAAGAACCAGTAGTAAAACTGGCGGGAGGCCCCTCCCACCGCTCCAGATGTCGTCATCAGCGATTTGTGCATGCGATCCCATTGCAAACTGTTAGTAAAGGTAAGTAGAACCCACCCCTGCCCTTTTCTGGCACCAACATAGTACTAAACTGTAGTTGACTAGGATCTATTTCACCAAACTGACTGCTTTGATCAAAGAACAAAATATAAATATTTTTATTTCTACTTGGAAACCCTTCTGGACTTTGTGCTTGAGGTGGAAAAAAAATGAAACATTGATTTTGGGTTTTACTGATTAGATAGGACTAAGTGCTATTGCTAAGTGCTATTGCTACTAAGTTTAAGAATGAAGAACGGAAGGCTGCATCCCGCCTGGACTACTGCAATGCTCTCTACATGGAGCTCCCCTTGAGGAGCACCCGGAGGCTCCAACTGGTGCAGAGTGCGGCCGCGTGGGTGGTTATGGGAGCGACGTGGCGCTCCCATAAGACCCCCCTCCTGCACGAGCTGCACTGGCTCCAGGTAGTCTTCCGGGTGCGCTTCAAGGTTTTGGTTACCACCTTTAGAGCGCTCCATGGCATCGGTCCGGGGTATTTATGAGCTCCCCCCCCAGAGATGGAACGAGCTCCCCCCCAGAGATACGGAGGATCCCGGACCTGCACACGTTTCGTCGTGCTCTCAAAACTTTTTTGTTTCAGCAGGCTGGCCTGGCCTTACTCTCCTTTTTTAAATTTTTAATTTGTTTGATTTTATAAATCGGGTGTTTTAATCTGTGTTTTGGCCAAAATATTTAATAATTTTAAGGGACTTTTAATATTTGTATTATCTGTATTTTATCTTGCCTGTTCACCGCCCTGAGTCCTCCAGGAGTAGGGCGGTATAGAAATTTGATAGATAGATAGATAGATAGATAGATAGATAGATAGATAGATAGATAGATAAAAGGGGAAAAAATCTAAGAAATTCTAAGAATCTAAGAATGTAAGGGAAAAAAGTTTGTGTTTGTGAACTTAAATTTAGTGCTGCCTTTTCTTTTTTCCTATGCTTGGACTTCATGTATACAATGATATGAAGTTTGGGCCAAGAGAAGGAAAATGGGAAAATTAAAAAATCTCATTTAAAAGAAAATAGAGAGGTTTTTACCTATCCCTAGCTATCATCACATTTTGTGATGTTAATTCCAGAAAGTAATTATCATTTATGCAAGAAAATGATTTAGTCTCTCTTTCTAATTCCAATCTGCTTTATTGGATATGTTATGGGAAGCAAAGGATAAATTTACTTCTTGCTATTTTTGCTGATGCCATTGCCAATTTTATAACATTGTCTTTTTCCCCCCCCAAAATTAAATACTTTCAAGCTGTAAGTTTTTATAGGAAAGATGTTATGGTTTTCTGTTCGTCATAATTACCAATTCTTCCTCATTTTTAGTTAAGATGTTTAATTCTTTTCTTTCCTCCCAAATCTGTTATTCCTTTCCCCACTTTGATTACATGAGAAGTAAATAATATGCCCCATACTGACTTAATTTCATGAGTTCTGGAAAATAAAAAAAAAAACATCATTATTGGTTTGCGAGCAAACTGATTTGGGTTTCAAATATTGAATTATTTCTTGGGAAATTGGGGGGAAAAAAAATATAAGTATCACCACAGCAGTGATTGTTTTTCTAGTTGGATGTAACCCAAGCTTTTAAAATGCTGCCAGCATGGATTGTGTTGTGAAATTAAGCTTATTTTTTTCTATGTGCTTATTTATTGAATGGCCAGTAGAACAATAGTGGAAAAAACAGGAAAAAAATACTATAGCCTCCTTAATAATTTTTGCATTTTTGTCATCTAATAATCAAATCATATATCTTGGTTTCCTGCTTTTCATATACTTATCCTCAGGGGTGTGCTTCAAAAATTTTCGCAAGGGGTTGTCTGCCTGGTTGCTGGGTGGGCATGGCATAGTTGGTCTCCTGCACCATGGCAGGGGGGCCATTTTTGCCCTCCCCAGGCTCTGGAGGCTTTCCTCGAGCCTCCGGGAGGGTGAAAGCGGCCTCCCCAGGCTCCCTAGACCCTCTTTTCAGCCTTCCTGAACTTCTGGTAGGCCCATTTTTGACCTCCCTGAGCCTCCGTGCATGCCCTGCACTTATCTGCATCCAAAATGGGCCATGTGGGGACTCCTGGGAGGGGGTGGGTGGGGCCAGCCAGGAGTGGGATTTGGGGGTTCTTTGAACTGCACAGAATCTTAGTTAGAGGTTCTCCCGAACCCCTGCGAACCCCACCAGCCCACACCTGCTTATTCTTGTTAAGAATACAGCTTTGTGTGTATATATATATATATATTTCTTACTTCTTTGTAGGATTTATGTGTATTTTTCCTCTAGCCAGGTTTTTCCTACGTAACCAAGGTTTTTCTGCAGCCCTAGCTCAGTGGAATCACATCCACTCGATTCTGGGCTTTTTTCTTTCTGGCAGCGAGCAAGTTCTTGCTGCCAGGTGAGAGACTTATATAGATCTATTTCTGGCTCGTTAGCCATCATCAGTAAGCCACACCCACATCTCATGTATCCTCCCTGTAAAGGTACAATATCTGTTTTCTTACTTCTTCTTCAGTGGATGTGATTCCACTGAGCTAGGGCTACAGAAAAACCTTGGTTACAAGGCTCGAATGCCCGGAGAGATGGCTCTGCATGCCACTTCTGGCACACTTGCCATAAGTTTGCCATCATGAGACTAGACAGTCATTTGTCTGAAATGGTATAGGTCAGTGATGGCTTTTTGCCATCGCGTGCCAAAAGCAGGAAAGTGTGTCCATACCCATAATTCAGTGCCCCCCATGTCTCGTCCATGCTCCCCCTGGTTTTGGCACACAAAGGTTGCCAATGGGCCTGGTAGGCCCGTTTTTTGCCCTCCCCAGGCTCCAGAAGCTTTCTTGGAGCCTGGAGAGGGTGAAAATGGCCGTCCCCACCACCTCACCGAGGTTCTCCGGAGGCTAGAAATGGCCAGTTTCCCAATTTCCAGTCAGCCCAGAAGGCCCGTTTTTCACCCTTCCCAGGTTCCAGAGGCTTTCTTAGAGCCTGGGGAGGGTAAAAACGGTCTCCCCCACCCCTCCGGAGGCCTGTTTCCCGACTTCCGGTGGGCCCAGAAGGCCCAAAAATCAGCTTGCTGGCACGCATCCCCACCACCTCACCGAGGTCCTCCGGAGGCCAGAAATGGCCCATTTCCCAATTTCCAGTCAGCCCAGAAGGCCCGTTTTTCATCCTCCCCAGGTTCCAGAGGATTTCTTAGAGCCTGGGGAGGGTAAAAACGGCCTCCCCCACCCCTCTGGAGGCCTGTTTCCCGACTTCCGGTGGACCCGGAAGGCCCAAAAATCAGCTGGCTGGCATGCACACGCACACTGGAGTTGAGGTAGGGCAACACACACATGCCCACAGATATGGCTCCGTGTGCCACATGTAACACCTGTGCCATAGGTTCACCATCATGGGTATAGGTTCTCCTCCCTGAGTGGGGGGTGGTGGACTAGAACAGGGGTCACCACCCTTTCAGATCTCAGCGACCAGTAAATTCATAATTTTAAATCCTGTGGACCACTAATATGATCTGCTTAATGACCGGCTGGGTGGGCGTGGCTAGGTGGTCATGTGACTGGGTAGGAATGGCCAACTTGATGTCACTCATGTTGAGGGGTGCCTCACCGGCCTCTACTCGCTCCTCCCCTCCAGGCCACTCCTTGCCTGCCTGCCCGAGCTCCTTAGGGCCCCAACAAGCAGTTGTTGGAACTAAGCGGCCACCACAAGAAAGAGTTGGCAAAACAGCTCTTGGATCCAACAGAATTTGGATCTGACCGAGAAGGAGGCTCAGCAGAATCACATCACTGAGGACTACAAGCAGAGGCTTTCCAAGCAGAGGGAAGACCAGCGGGAGTGTAAGGCCAGGTACCAGCGTCTGGAGTCTCAGTGAGCTGAGATGGTCAGCCAGTTCCAGGCCATGATACAGTCCCACTGGAACAAGGTCCTCCGGCTCTTTGCCACCAGTGGTGCTTCCTTCCAGCCTTTGCCCAACGCCCCACACCAGGAGGCTGAATCAGACCCCAAGTCAGAATTTCTGCCCCGTTCCGACCTGCACAAAAAGATCCCAAAGGGGGAGACTCTCTGCAGTAACACAAGCATTCACTGCACGTATCTGGCCCAGGGGCCGTAGTTTGAGGACCCCTGGTTTAGTGCAATATAAAAAATGCAAATATTTTTTCCTGCGGACCACCAGTTGGTGTCTACTGGACTAAAAGACCTCCAAGGTCCCTTCCAGCTTCTATTCTATTCTATTCTATTCTATTCTATTCTATTCTATTCTATTCTATTCTATTCTATTCTATTCTATTCTATTCCATTCCATTCCATTCCATTCCATTCCATTCCATTCCATTCCATTATTATTCTATTCTATTCTATTCTATTCTATTCTATTCTATTCTATTCTATTCTATTCTATTCTATTTTCTATTAATTCTATTCTATTCTATTCTATTCTATTCTATTCTATTCTATTCTATTCTATTCTATTCTATTCTATTCTATTCTATTCCATTCCATTCCATTCCATTCCATTCCATTCCATTATTCTATTCTATTCTATTCTATTCTATTCTATTCTATTCTATTCTATTCTATTCTATTCTATTCTATTCTATTCTATGCTATTCCATTCCATTCCATTCCATTCCATTATTATTCTATTCTATACTATTCTATTCTATTCTATTCTATTCTATTCTATTCTATTCTATTCTATTCTATTTTCTATTAATTCTATTCTATTCTATTCTATTCTATTCTATTCTATTCTATTCTATTCTATTCTATTCTATTCCATTCCATTCCATTATTCTGTTCTGTTCTGTTCTATTCTATTCTATTCTATTCTATTCTATTCTATTCTATTCTATTCTATTCTATTCTATTCTATTCTATTCATTCCAGCTTACTACACTGCCTTCATTTTCTTTCTAAAACCTGCATAGGTTGAATTTTTAAAAGGACATACTTTCAGAATTAATAGAATGAAAGCTGTGACTTGTTTTAAAACAATCCACTACAAACTATAAACTTTACACCTTTCCAATACCTATAAATGTCTTTGCAAGGTGACATTAGGTGACATTAGGTTTGTTTTCTTAGGTGAAAAGCCTAAGAAAACAAGCGGGATCCGTGAATATGCTGAAGATCATATATTTATTGAATTTCTGCCATGTGCACGACCAACTAAGGAATTATTAAATGGATGGTGAGTTGGAAGGAGCAAAATGCCAATAATTTCAGCAACTACACATTTCTAAAGCCTCAGGCACAAAATGCTTCTGTATATTTAGCTATAGAATTGAGTGCAAAAGGCATTTAAAAAAAAAGAAGAAGAAGTGACGGAATTATAATTAACTACAAGCTGAGACAAAGCTTATATATATCGTCGATTACGAACCTGTGCTTTAAAATTCTGCAACTGCTCAAGAAGCACGCTCATATTTCCGGTGCTGGGCAAACCGGTTGCTACAGTACGTAAAGCCCACTTCTGAACATCACTGAAAAAATCTGACTTATGACCCTTTTTCACACTTACAACACAACATCTCCCTGGTCCTGGTGATGCAAATTCAGAGGCTTGGCAACTACTGATGTTTATGCCCCTTGCTTATGTCCCAGCAACCTTCTGGCAAGCAAACTTAATGGAGAAGCCAGATTCACTTAACAAGGGGGTTACTGCAGTAACCCACTTGTTATCAGGGGATGTCTTATTTTGGGGAAAACAGGGTACTACCGGTTCGGGTGAACCGGTCTAAACCGGCTGAATACCACCTCTGGGGCCTATTCTAGTTAGAAGAGGAAACAATATCAACCAAACAGTAAGAGGCTCATGCGTGAGAGATGGCTCACGAAAGCAGAAGAAAAGGAAGAAATGATTTATCTTGAGAATATAAGAAAACATCTTTTCCCTACTGGAGACATGGTTTGAAGGATAATTTCTTTTTCTCACTCTTTCTTTCCTGCCAGAGCGACCCTTGAGAATAGCAGGATATTTTGTTTGTTTGTTTACTATTAGTTGCATCACTGAAATCGTTGAGTGATGGTTGTAGCCTACGGGGGAAAAAATAGCCCGTTGACAACCTTACGGTCCTTCAATCATAAATCTATGGGTAGTAACCTTCAAGAAAGTCACTCTGGCTGTACATCGAAGTTCAGACACAGTACAGAACTATTCAAATCTTATGTTTTCTGGGGAGGATTCTTTGGGATGAGAAGAGACTCATAAGCAACTTCCTAAAGTACTAGACATGCCAAAAGGACATAATCTAAGCTGGTCCCTGTGATATTTTCTCCTTTGAATATCTTTTGGATTTATTTTTATTTTTATTTTATTTTTTACCCAAACAATACATAATACATCAATCCTTCTGTGTGTCATCTCGGTGTTTTTTCAGTAACTTCTTTTTGATTACTCCTCCTATCTTCATTTCTTCCCTTATAATTTCCATTTCTCTATTACAATGTTTTCCCTCCAAATACAATACATTTAATATAATGTTCTCCTATTTCGTTATCAAAATCTTTATCTGTTTCTCTTTTCTAACCAATCATAAAGTTTTCCCCATATTTTAAAATATTCTGTATCTTCTCTCTCTTTAATCATCAAGGTTAATCTATTCATTTCTGCACAGTCTGAAAATGTTTTAATTACTTCCCCTTCCAACGGGATTTTCTCTGCTTTCCATCTTTGCGCAAATACTATCCTCGCTGCAGTTATTATATGAATAATCAAATATACATTTTCTTTACTAATTTTCTCTGGTAGGATACCCAGTAGGAACAGCTCCGGTTTTAAATCAATATGTTATTGGGTCATTTCCTCTAAACAAATCTAAATTCTGTTCCAATAGACTCTAGCTTCTGAAATATCTTTTGTTTTGTAGAACCGCAGAAGTAACCTACAGGGGTTAAGGCATTAGGCTAGAAACTGGGAGATCGTGAGTTCTAGTCCTGCCTTGGCCATGGAAACCAGATGGGTGCCTTTGGGCCACTGTCTGCCCAACTCAACTCACAGGACTGTTGTTATGGGGAAAATAGGAGGAAGAAGGATATAATAGCACTAGCGATAGCACTTAGACTTATATACCGCTTCATAATGCTTTACAGCCAAGGCTAGCATTCACTTACCGTGTTTCCCTGAAAATAAGACCCTGCCTTATATTTTTTTGAACTCCAAAATAAGCGCTTGGCCTTATTTTTGGGGAGGTCTTATTATTTTGGGGCACGTGGAGCAAAATGGGGCTCCTCTTGCTGTCTTACCTGATTTCCAGCTCTGCGTTTAAATATTTTTGGGGAGGTCTTATTTTTTGGGGGGAGGTTTATTTTAGTTCATGCGCTCAAAAGCCCGATTGGGCATATTATCAGGGGATGTCTTATTTTCGGGGAAACAGGGTACCTTCCCTACCGGTTCACAAATGTGAGCATACACCCTTCCGCACATGCGCAGAGCCTCAAAAACCTGTCTTGCCGGGGCAAGTGGGCGGAGCCACCCGCAAATTCTGCTACTGGTTCGGGGGATCTAGATAGAACTGGCTGAATATCACCTCTGTTTACAGCCCTCTGTAAGACAGAGTCAACCTATTGCCCCCAACAATCTGGGTCCTCATTTTACTGATCATGGAAGGATGGAAGGGTGAGTTAACCTTGAGCCGGTCAGGGTCGAACTGCTGGCAGTTGGCAGAATCAGCCTGCAATACTGCATTCTAACCACCAGGGCTCCGAAATATGGTCACAGCCTTCAGTTGTTGCTTAAAAGAAAAAAAAAATAAAGATGGGATATCAATAAAGAAATAAACAAATGTTTTATCCTCTATAGAAAATTGATGGACAGAAACCTCCATCTCTATGACTCTGACACTAGAGTAGAGTAATTTAAGTCCTTACCAATCTGTACACAGAACACTTTGTTTAGGTATTGACTGGAAAAATTGCACAATAGAGAAGGCAATATCTCCTTGGATTGCTATACAATTGCCAATATCTTTCTACTGTGGAGACTCTAGAAAGAGTAGAGAGAACAGCAACAAAGATGATTAGGGGACTGGAGGCTCAAACATATAAAGAAGAACGGTTGCAGGAACTGGGTATGTCTAGTTTAATGAAAAGAAGGACTAGGGGAGACATGATAGCAGTGTTCCAATATCTCATGGACTGCCCCAAAGAAGAGGGAGTCAAACTATTCTCCAAAGCACCTGAAGGCAGGACAAGAAGCAATGGGTGGAAACTAATCAAGGAGAGAAGCAACTTAGAACTAAGGAGACATTTCCTGACAGTGAGAACAATGAATCAGTGGAACAACTTGCTTCCAGAAGTTGTGAATGCTCCAATACTGGAAGTTTTTAAGAAGATGTTGGATAACCATTTGTCTGAAGTGTTGTAGGGTTTCCTATCTAAGCAGTGGGTTGGACTAGAAGACCTCCAAGGTCCCTTCCAACTCTGTTATTCTATTATTCTGTTAATAGTAATTCCCTTTACTTGGACTACAGCCAGATTACTGACACAGCTAGCAGCCCTCTGTTCTGCCCTTGCTCTCTCTCATTCAATGAAATATTATTGTTCTTTGGAAATATGCAAATTGAAAGGGCCTTTTCCAACAGTTTAATGTGAGCCCTTGTAATTTCGGTAAATGATTGCTGTTGAAGATGCTGACTCAACACTAGAGGACAATTTATTAAACATAAATGTTACATGCAGTTCAAATGGCCCTCTAAAATTCTTTTCACACACAGAGAGACAATTTTACTAAGGAGTTGAATTATAAGTTAAATCTCATACAGAATAAATTTGAAGAAGAGAGAAGAAAAGGGATTACGGTAAAAAAGAGAGACAAAAGAGAAAAGTAAGAATATAATGAAGAGAAAATAAATATATAAAGTTGTTTCTAACCTTCATATAAGTGTGTGTGTGTGAGAGAGAGAGGGGGGGGACTTTTCACCCACTCTGAAGAAAAGAAACTTTTATTTCTTTATCCCATATTCCATCTCTTTTATAACATCATTACAGTCCTGGTACCAGCAGAACGTCCATAAAGGGTAGCTAGAAGTAAAAACATATCTTGATCAGTCTTGGTCAAATAAGCCAACTTTATATTTCTTGGCTTTATGTCTAACATTAATAATATTTAGTTTGTTTAAATATTATTGGAGGATTTAATTTCTTTTCATTTATTCTTCATCTAATCACAGCAAGTTCTTAAATGCATTAATAACACAGAGAGAGGGGGGAAGAAAGAGAGAGAGAGAGGGAGAGGGAGAGATAAATAGTATCTTTGTCAGTTTCATGGTTTGTCATTTGCATTTCCCTTTTAAATTTTAAAACTGACGAATTTGTTTTTCTGAAATATCCTTTTCTAAATCTTTCTCTTGGTGTGTCATTTCTAAATCCACTTTTGATATATATATTGTCAGATAAATTTTGTTCTGTATCTGACATTTCTCCAATAACATATTTTGGACATAGTTTATCTGTGGAAGCTGATATTCTTGCAGACATTGTTGATATTGTGGATAATATTTTCTGATTCCATCCTTCAAAAGTATTGTTATTGTTATAACATTTTGTATCACTTTATAGGCCTATAAATCTTTCCTCTACTAAAGTCTTTAATTCTCTGTAGTGTCCATCTTTTAAATTCATAAAATTGATTCTCTTGGTTGTCTCTTATAACAGTTAGTTTCAAAATCTTATTATAAATATTTCAATGCTATCATTTCCCCTGGGCTCTTAATCCATTTCTAACTTTATAAAAACAAAATCTTATTTAACTCTTGTTTATTTCAAATTCTTTAAATTCTTAAATTGATTATTCATTTTTTTCTTTCATTCAGAATTAAAGACTCATCCAGCATTTTCAAACTTGTCATTTCAGAGGTTTCTAATAGGTTAATTTAACTTAAAGGTAGTTAATGAGTAATTTTCAAAAGTGCTTAGAAAGTGAAGTTTACAAATTTAATGTCCTTTGAAAGTCATGACATGCTGGCCAAAATGTTTCCAAATTTATCTGCAGAATGCTGGAAATGTAAACACAATCAAGGTACATTCCTCCATATGTGGTGGTCATGTCCAGAAGCCAGGAAGTATTGGATTAGAATAATAAAAAAAAAATGGTTGGAAGAAATTACAAGCCAACTAATTGAGCTAAAACGAGAATTATTTCTATTAGGGATAACAAGAGGAAACTACAGTAAGAAAATTCAATACATGATCCTGCATATAACAATGGCAGCCAGAATTGCCTATGCGCAAAACTGGAAACAGGACAGCACCCTCCAAGAGAATGGTGATCAGAAAGGTGTTAGACTGTGCTGAGATGGACAGGCTAACATTGGAATTAAAAGAAAGAGGGGAAACGGAATATTATTTAGTCTGGGACATGTGGTACAAATGTCTTGAGAATAGAAGTAAAGATTAAAAGTAAAAGCTAATTTAAGAGGAACACTAAAAATTAAAGACAATGTATATAGTTAAAGGAAGAACAAGGAATGTAATATATGTTATGTATGTATGAGTTTTATCGATGCTGGAATGCTGTAAAAATTGTAAATGTGATATAAAATGATGAAATATGTTCGATAAAAATATTTTTTTTAAAAAGAAAGTCATGACATCCTTGTGAGCAAGATAGCTAATCCCATAATTTCCTGGAACTCAAATTGCAGCAAATCTCTTTCCA
Source organism: Arizona elegans (assembly GCA_022577455.1). Lineage (NCBI taxonomy): Eukaryota > Metazoa > Chordata > Lepidosauria > Squamata > Colubridae > Arizona > Arizona elegans. Next base: position 999,552 of record JAKOOJ010000028.1, read on the forward strand.
TCAATCTCCTTACGAGGAGTAGCCATACAAAGCACATGTGGGCAATCTCCCATCCTTTCCTTATCCAGGAGATTCTAAGAAAATGGTCTATTCACCCTTTCCTTGATATTTGCAACAATCCATGGCTCAGGGGTGAAATCCAGCAGGTTTTGACAGGTTCTGGAGAACTGGTAGTGGAAATTTTGATTAGTTTGGAGACCCAGCAAATATCAACCTCTGGTTGGCCCCAGAGTGGGGTGGGAATGGAGATTTTGCAATATCCTTCCCCCAGGAGTGGGGAGAGAATGGGGATTTTGCAGTATCCTTCCCCTGCTGCACCCACCAAGCCACACCATGCCCACCAAACCACGCCCATAGAACCGGTAGTAAAAACATTTGGATTTCACCACTGCCATGGCTCCATTTTGACTGAGCTGTCTTCGGTTCCCCATTCTTCCCAATGAAACCCAGTCTTCTAAGATTCCTATAGGTTTTTGAATTATTAGAAGTGACCAGCATAAACAAGAATTATTGGAAGGATTACTCACATTAACATAAATTTTCAGGGGGGGAAATGTAGTAAGGGACCTACTAATATTGTAGTAATGCTATACACAGTCTTAATTGAGAACCTTTGTTTCCATAACAACTTGGAAAAATAAGAAGCTAGTAGTTCAGTCAGATTATCCATTTTCAGTAAATATCCTTTAGCTATGTTGGAGTCCAGCTACAATGTGAAATCAGTATGAATTTCAAATATGGTATTGGTAAAGCTCTTTGCCTTATAAATATGGGCAGAGGTGGGCTTCAAATAATTTAGCAACTGGTTCGCCCAGCACCAAAAATGTGAGCATGTCCATGTCCATACATGTGTGTGGCTTAGAAAGTGTGGCTAAATAGGACAGCATAGCACCGGGGCTGATCTACTACCAGTTCGTCCGAATTGGCTGAATCCCACCTCTGAATCTGAGATAAGGATTGTCTATGGAGATTCTCAGTCATCTGGGTCATGGTTGTCCCAAAAGTGCATTTTCAAGAGACAACTGGAAATTCTTTTTTTTTTTTCCTTCGAAGATGTTTCACTTCTCATCCAAGAAGCTTCTTCAGCTCTGACTGGATGGTGGGGAATGGAAGGATTGATATTCCTTGCAGGCAGATGGTCATTTGCGTTCTTTTTAGAGAGTCGTTGAAGCCACCTGGAGGTTTACCTGTGTCCTCAGGGTCATCTGAATAGCGCAAATGAGTGTGGAGCCTTCTTGGAACTACTGAAAAGATGGTGTTGTAGACTGGAGATAGATGATGTCGGATCCGCCCCCCTCTGTTGAAAGAGGGCTGCTCAGTTTTGACATAGATGGCCTCTTTGACCTTTTAATCCAAAATGTGGACTTTGCTATCTTCAAAAGAGTGGCCTTTGTTTTTTAAATGGAGATGCTCTGCTGAATCTTATCCTGATAGGTTTGTTCTCCTAAGTTGTGCCACATGTTTATGAAGTACCGGTAGTTGTTTTGTTTCCCCAATGTGCAGATCTGCACATGTACAGCATATACCACGTTGCTCAGTTTCTGTCTGGGTGTTTTATCCTTGGGGTGGACAAGCTCCTGCCTTAGTGTATTCTTGGGTTTGAAGTGTGCAAGTATGTTGTGTTGGCTGAAGATCAGGGGTGAAATCCAATTTTTTTCCCTATCGGTTCTGTGGGCGTGGCTTGGTGGGCATGGCAGGGGAAGGATATTGTAAAATCTCCATTCCCACCCCATCTGGGGGAAGGATATTGCAAAATCCCCATTCCCACCCCACTCTGAGGCCAGCCAGAGGTGGTATTTGCTGGTTCTCCAAACTACTCAACATTTCCGCTACCAGTTCGGCAGAACCTGTTAGAACCTGCTGGATTTCACCCTCGCTGAAGATCCTCCTGAGTTTTTCAGATGTTCCTGCAACACATGGGATGACAGCATTGCTTCATTTATTATTTCCTTCTGCAATCAGGATTATTGATATTTGGTGCATGAGGGACTCCAAAATATAAGAAAGAAAATTAATAGAAATTAAACCAAAGGGATGCTTGCTAAATTTTAATTTGGCACATTTTGGAATTGTGAGTGAACAACACTGTATTGCATTAATTAAAAACTCCTTAGCACAGTTAGAGCTAATGGCAATTCCACGAAACCATGTGGCTGGTCTTTGTTTTTCCTGAATAAATCACAGATTGCTTGTTTCATATATAAGCTTTTATTTAGTTGCATTTCTGTTATGCTGAATTTAGATAGCTCAGGTGTTTCTGCCAACTCAAAATTAATTTGAAAAGATAATCGCCTAAGATATAAATACATAAAGAACGAGTGCATAGATGCCCAAACACAAATACTCCCTCTCTTTTCTTACATGAAAAAAAAAGGAATCTTATTAGGTTTTCACTCTAAAGCTTTTGCGTTTGAATAAATTATAAATCTGGGGCAGGGGTGAAATGCTCCCGGTTCGGACCGGATCGCCTGATACGGTAACGATGGTGGCGGGTGATTCAGAGAACAGGTAGCAAAAATCCCTGCGCCCCCCCCCAATGCCCAGCTGAGCCGCACGATCATCAGAGGCATTTTTTTTTTTTTTACTTTTAAAAGCATTTTTTCTATAACCTCTTCCGATAAAGAAATGCTTTTAAAAGTAAAAAAAAAAAAAAAAAAAAAAGCCTCTGATGATCACACGGCTCAGCTGGGATCATCAGAGGCTTTTCAAAGCATTTTTTTCTGCAACCTCTTGGCTGAAAAGGTGGTAAAAAAAAAATGCTTTGAAAAGTCTCCGGCGATCGCAGCTGAGTTGCCTGATTGGCAGAGAGGTATTTTTTAAAAAGCCTCTCTGACGATCCCAGCTGAGTTGCCTGATCGGCAGAGGCTTTTCAAAGCGTTAGAAAAAATGCTTTGAAAAGTTTTTTTAAAAAAAAAACAAGTTGGCCACGCCCACCCAGTCCACATTAACACCTACACACACACCAAGCCACGCCCACAGAACCGGTAGTAACAAATTTTACATTTCACCCCTGGTCTGGGGCTATAATATTCATTTTACATAGGAAATTCTACAAAGAAACTTTAAGATACAGAAATGCTGATAGAAGACAGACAGATGCAAACTTGATTTTGATCATCGACCAATTCATGTACAATTAGAGGTCAGTGTCACATAATTTTACCACGGTTCGCCACGCACCAAAAATGTGAGCGTGTGTGCACACGCTCACTTTGCACACACCTTTTGCACACGCACCTGGCCTTCTGTGCATGTGCTTTGGTTGCGTGCACAGCTTGCATACATGCACATGGCTTAGAAAACGTGGCTAAATAGGATGGCATAGCCCACCCGCAGGTCGCCACTACCAGTTTGACCGAATTGGTCCAAACCGGTGCAAACCGGCTGAATACCACCACCTTGTACAATCGATAAAAGGAACATTACAAAACAATCCTCTAACAACAAGCAAACATTTGCGGGCGAAGCTGTTCTGCCCCAGTTACGGACCCCCAAAGAACGCAGCACACACCAAGTCTGTACAAACCTTAGTTTACTCAATTAAACAGGTTTGTTTGTTTTTTTTTCAAACAAAGGCTGTTAATTAACTTTCTTAACAGCCTACAAGAATCCAAAGAATAAATAATCTTAATCTTACTATGGTTGGCAGAAAGCCCAGAAGCAATTTGCAGAGAACTAAGATCAAGGCACGAAGGAGAGTGAACGAAAGTTGTTCCCTACAGCTTGTTGCAATCAGCATTCCTCCTTAAATAGGCTAAGGGAGTGGCCAATTAGCCCCAAGCCTTACTCTCAAGGAGACCTCCTCTTGAGGAGCCACTCCTGCCTTTTGGCAGCTCTGTGTGCCCGTGCATCGAGAAGAGGCTCCTCCTCTTCCTCCTCTTCACTTATGGGAGCTTCTGGAGGTTCTGAAGGCCCTGGCTGAATCCCTGCCTCTGGCACCACATCTTCTCCAGCCTCCTCATTGTCCAACTCGAGTGCCAGCAGCACAGGCTGCTGGCACAGCACCACACCAGCCTCCTTGCTGTCCAAATCAGCCACCAGCCGCACAGGCCACCTATGGGCCACAACAGAAGCTGACACCTAATGTAGCAACATTTTGCTAGTTTTAGAGAAATAAATTTATCACTATTATTTGACAGTGCCAATTAAAGCTGTCAGAGAGACCTGGGAATTTAAATAAAAGGGAGCTAATCAGCTGGTAGCAAATGTCTTTGTAGGACTGGCAATATAGATGTTGGTACAAGGGCTGTAGGTAGAATGGGTGGCAGGCAGTAAATGTTCATCCAAAAAAATCAAAAATACCTGATAATAGTGTGGTGTTGCCCATTTTGTCACATGGCAGTCACAGCTGGGCATGTGAGAAAAATATTAAAAAATTGAATTTGGTGGGAGTAGTATGCTTAAGAAACGTGGGTGATAGAACAAGGAGATCTTCTAGGGCCAAGAATGAAAAATGCAATTTGTCATAAAAAGAATGCAACCAATTTCTATTTCTATTTCATTTATATAAAAGGAAAGCATTCTGGAGAGAAAGAGAGAGAAAAGGGCAAAAGTAGAAGAGAGAGAATTGTCAGTCCAGGTAGAGGGCTTTGAATTACGAGGTCTTAAAATACAGTCGCTTCTTTTATAGAGAGTAGGTGCTTGTGGATTATAATAAAATTGTCTACCCTCTTCCTGAAAGTTGGATAAGAAGATCTCCAAGGTCCCTTCCAATTCTGTTATTTTGTTATTCAATGTAAGAGATAGATAGATAGATAGATAGATAGATAGATAGATAGATAGATAGATAGACAGACAGACAGAGAAGATAGACAGATGATAGATAAAGAGAGGGGGGGAGAGAGAGAGAGAGACAGGCAGACAGACATAAAAAATGAAATATTATGGAAAAAAGAAAGAAAGAAAGAAAGAAAGAAAGAAAGAAAGAAAGAAAGAAAGAAAGAAAGAAAGAAAGAAAGAAATAGAGACAGAGACAGAGAGACAGAGAGAGAAGGACTGAGGGAGGGAGAGAAAGAGAAAGAAAGAAAGAAAGAAAGAAAGAAAGAAAGAAAGAAAGAAAGAAAGAAAGAAAGAATAGACGGAGAGAGACAAAGATACAGAGGGAGAGACAGAGAGAGAGTGAGGCAGAGAGAGAGACAAAGAGAGAAGGACTGAGGGAGGGAGAGAAAGAGAAAGAAAGAGAGAAAGAAAGAAAGAAAGAAAGAAAGAAAGAAGAGATGGAGAGAGACAGAGAGACAGAGGGAGAGACAGAGAGAGAGACAGAGAGAGAGGCAGAGAGAGAGAGACAGAAAGAGAGACAGAGAGAGAAGGACTGAGGGAGGGAGAGAAAGAGAAAGAAAGAAAGAAAGAAAGAAAGAAAGAAAGAAAGAAAGAAAGAAAGAAAGAAAGAAAGAAGAGACGGAGAGACAGAGACAAAGAGACAGAAGGAGAGAGTGAGACAGAGAGAGAGACAAAGAGAGAAGGACTGAGGGAGGGAGTGAAAGAGAAAGAAAGAAAGAGAAAGAAAAAAGAAAGAAAGAAAGAAGAGAGAGTGAGACAGAGAGAGAGACAAAGAGAGAAGGACTGAGGGAGGGAGAGAAAGAGAAAGAAAGAGAAAGAAAGAAAGAGAAAGAAAGAAAGAGAAAGAAAGAAAGAAAGAAAGAAAGAAAGAAAGAAAGAAGAGACGGAGAGACAGAGACAAAGAGACAGAAGGAGAGAGTGAGACAGAGAGAGAGACAAAGAGAGAAGGACTGAGGGAGGGAGTGAAAGAGAAAGAAAGAAAGAGAAAGAAAGAAAAGAAAGAAAGAAAGAAGAGAGAGTGAGACAGAGAGAGAGACAAAGAGAGAAGGACTGAGGGAGGGAGAGAAAGAGAAAGAAAGAGAAAGAAAGAAAGAAGAGAGAGAGAGAGAGAAGGACTGAGGGGAGGGAGGGAGGGAAAGAAAGAGAAAGAGAAAGAAAGAGCGATTGGAATTATTAAGAAGAGCTAAAGGCTGGCTTGTTTTGCTGAGGAATTTGTTTTCCCGAATAAACCTGAAAGATTCAATGCAACCCATAGCAATCAACCTGCCCTAGCACAAATTTATCAGCATAAACTCCATTTATAGCCCTCTTTGACCTTCTTAAAAGCCTCTCTTAATATTGATTTTAGATGCTTTAATGTACCAGCAGCTTATGAATTTCTATCATGGCATGTAAAAAAAACCCAACAACAACAAAAGGAAAAATAGCAACAGTTAATACATGGGGGGGGGGGATAAGTGAGCGGTCCTTCTAATTACACAGAAAGGAAAAGTACTATCCTTAAGATATTAATAAGCCTCAATAAATAAACAATTGCCCATCAAGAAAACTGCAGGGATTGAGGTCAAGAGGGACATCCCTGAAACAGAAGTAAGGCAGCTTATACAATAAACCCTTTTTTTATTTTAACCCTTTACTTCGTCATGCTTCTAAGATAACATTTACCTTTTGATTTAATTCTTTGACATGATCTCTTGCTAGAATATTATTAATGGGTGTGTGGGTGAATGGATGGATGGGTAGATTTTTCGGGCAACTTCTGAGCTTTTGGTTTTATTGTTTTAGTCTCCCAAGCTCTAATAGGGATCGAAGCGATCCACAAAACAGAATTCACAGCTGTTAAAATAAAACAAGTTTTTGGGACTACTCGTGTGTTTTACTGACTCAGGAAGCCTACGTCAAAACACATACATACGTACATGTGAACATACATTCATCAACATTTGACGTTAATGCCTTATTCCACTGCACCGAAGACAGTCAGAAATCAATGCCTCTTTCCCTCCCTTTTCTTTCCCTCCCTATTCTTTTCCCTTCCCTATTTTCCCTAATATTTACTTTCATATTTTCTTTGCATGCTACATTATAAACTAATAAAAAAACTGTGGTTTTTTTTTTTAAAAAAACCAACCACAGTGATTCACTTAACCTCTATGGCAAGAAAGCCATAAAATGGGTTAAAGTAAAAATTCGATTAACCAATGTCTCACTTAGCAACGGAAATTGTGGACTCAATGGGGGGGTCGTAAGTCGAGGACTACCTGTGCAGACTTCAGATATCAAGAGGGGCAAAGCTGACTTCTCATCTCCCATGTGGAACGGAATTTGGCTTTACAGATTTCAACCCAGCGGTTGAAATTGGAGAGGAAGTCTTTCTCATCAGAAAATCAAAGCTTTCCCCGTGATTCATATCTCTGTCACATCCTCTTCAACCACAGCTTGCTATGGACTATGCAGTTCATAGAGTTCACACATCAGATTCAGTTTGCTCTGAATTCCCAAGAGTGTAAATATGCTGATGTTGCATTAGTCATGTCCTATATTTTTCTCCCGATGGCTCCCGTCAAACTGCCAGGCTGCACATCTTAGGAGCTTGTTTCATGTGTAGATAGTTGCTTTGCACTTTTATAGGTGCAACGCTATTCATGAAAACAGAATTCAGGGATGGAATTAAACTCTGATATGCATAAATATACCCAACTAGAGGAGAATTAAGTAGCTGCTGTTGGTTGATCTCAAAAGCTACGTTATATGTTGTTGAAGGATCTCCAGGGAATTCAGAGCTGTAAAAGATTATTGTATAATATTGTGTTTCCCAAAAAATCAGACCGGGTTTAATATTAATTTTTGCTCCAAAACACACATTATAATGCCTTGGTAAATCCAATTTTGGTCACCACGATATTAAAAAGGTGTTGAGACTCTAGAAAGAGTGCAGAGAAGAGCAACAAAGATGATTAGGGGACTGGAGGCTAAAACATATGAAGAACGGTTGCTGGAACTGGGTACATCTAGTTTGATGAAAAGGAGGTCTAGGGGAGACATGATAGCAGTCTTCCGATATCTCAAGGGCTGCCACAAAGAAGAGGGAGTCAAACTATTCTCCAAAGCACCTGAGGGTAGGACAAGAAGCAATGGATGGAAACTAATCAAGGAGAGAAGCAACTTAGAACTAAGGAGAAATTTACTGACAGTGAGAACAATTAACCAGTGGAACAACTTGCCACTAGAAGTTGTGAATGCTCCAACACTGGAAGTTTTTAAGAAGATGTTGGATAACCATTTGTCTGAAGTGGTGTAGGGTTTCCTGCCTGGGCAGGGGGTTGGACTAGAAGACCTCCAAGGTCCCTTCCAACTCTGTTATTCTATTCTATTCTATTCTATTCTATTCTATTCTATTCTATTCTATTCTATTCTATTCTATTCTATTCTATTTGGTCTTATTTTCCGGTTAGGTCTTATTTTCAGGAAAATGCGGTACAAAATGCATTGGTCTGGATGATGATCTTAACTGGGACTTATAGAGTTTATATTCTGAGCATCCTGGAAAATCATGCTAGGGTTTATATTCCAGTTGGTCCTTCTTTTGGGGAAAACACGGTAATTATATGTATGTAAGTATGTAAAAATATTATTTTTTTAAAATGTAGAATAACAGCAAACCATATCCATGAGATCCTTGGTGCCAACAGAAGAGAATATTTGTAGCTCAGGGTTTAACGTATTTGCATTATTCCCTGGTAAATTATAATGTTGGAGTCACCATGAGTTGAACTCAATTCCAAAGATTTCCTAACTCTGGAAGTAACAAACTGGGGTATTATGGATTTAGGACGTTCTCGTGGAAATTCTCCATAAACTGCTTTTGTGAGCGGTATCCAATTAAGTTATAGTATCGAGCAAAACCAGGAAGTTGGTTTAGTACGAAACCTACACTCGTCATATGCTAACTCTAATACAGGGAGTCCTCGATCTGCGACCACAACTGAGCCCAACATTTATGTTGCTAAGTGAGACATTGGTTGAGTGAGTTTCCTTTCCTTGCCACAGTTGCTAAGTGAATCTGGCTTCCCCATTGACCTTGCCCATCACAAGGTCGCAAAAGGGGATTGCATGACCCTGGGATATTCCAATGGTCATAAATATGAATTAGTTTCCATGAGTCTGAATTTTGATCACACGACCATGGGGATGTTGCTAAGAGTGAAAAGGGGTCATAAGTCACCTTTTTCACTTCCGTTGTAATCTCGAATGGTCACTAAACAAACTGTTGTAAGTCTAGGACTACCTTACTACCTATATGTAATTAGTCTACATATCGGTACTTACCATAAGTGGCTGTCCCAAGGATTTTAAGGACTGTGAATTCTATTCCTTAAGGTTTACTTTTACCTAACACATAGCTCTATATGGTTCGTCCTCATTTTATGCCCAAAATTGAGCCCATCATTTCTGTTGTTAACTGAGACATGTGTTAAGCAGGTTTTGCTCCATTTTACGACCTTTCTTTCTTTTTCTTTTTTTAATTTGATTTATATGCCGCCCTTCTCCGGAGACTCAGGGTGGCTTACAATGCACTAAGCAATAGCCTTCATACTTTTGTATATTTATACAAAGTCAGCTTATTGCCCCCACAAACTGGGTCCTCAATTTACCTACCTTAGAAAGGATGGAAGGCTGAGTCAACCTTGAGCCTGGCGAGATTCGAACCTGCAGTAATTGCAGGCAGCTGGTCTTAATAACAGGGTGCTTTAGACCACTGTACTACCAAGGCTCTTGCCATGGATGTTAAGTGAATCACCATAGGTGTTAAAGTAGTAACACAGTTTTTACTTCCCCACCGATTTTGCCTGTCAGAGCGGATTGCCTGATCCCAGGACACTGCAACTGTCATAAATACAAATCAATATTTGCCAAATAGTACCTAAATTTTGATCACATGACCATAGGGTCATGCTGCAACGGTCGTAAGTGTGAAAAACAATCATAGGTCTCTTTTTTCGGCGCTCTTGGATGTAACTGAATGGTCGCTAAATGAACTGTTTTAAATCGAGGACTCCCTGCTTGGGTCAGAACCTACAACCCATCCCCCGCCCTCCCCCCCCCAAATTTCCAACCCATGAAATTCAGTTTGATTTGATGACATCATTAGACAGGGTGCAATTGCAAACTTCTAGTCTGTTATTTATTAATATAAGTGTTGGAACAGCAATAGCACTTAGACTTATATACAGCTTTACAGTGCTTTTACAGCTCTCTCTAAGTGGTTTACAGAGTCGGCATATTTGCCCCCCCAAATCTGGGTCCTCGTTTTACCGACCTCGGAAGGATGGAAGGCTGAGTCAACCTTGAGCCTGGTGAGATTTGAACTGCCAAATTGCAGGAAGCTGGCAGTCAGCAGAAGTAGCCTGCAGTACTGCATTCTAACCACTGCGCCACCGTGGCTCAGAATCGAGAGCCCATGGCGGTAAACTTAAAAACATATCCCCAAATTGTGTTACGAATAGGGTTTTAGACCACAAAGGGATGGCTCGCCTGTGCTTTAAGCTAAGGCCTTTCCTAGATGTAGTTGTTTCTTCTCCATCCGAGCCCTCCAAATAGCTAAATAAAGAGTAAAATGTGAAATTAAAATGACTTGTCATTTTAAATTACCTTCTTTTTCTCCTAACGCCAGTCAAAAGAAAAAAAAAAGAAAAACCTGAGAGAGTAAACAAATCATGGTTTGATTTTTCTTTTCCAGAAGAGAAATCTCAGCACGGTGAGCAGCATCCTTCCCCTTACCCGCGTCTAATCAACTTCTTTAATATGCCGGCATGATTGTAGAAGCAATTGTGATTCAGAATACGTGAAGTGGGAACTTCACAATCCTGTCACAAGAATATCAACTGATTACTGCCGTCACTCGTTCCTGGCGGAAGCTAAAATTGAAACAGTCGCGGTTTTCTTTCGGCCACGGTGTAATTAAAGTAATTCTTATTTCGTAATTTAAATAAGCGTGCCAACTGAGCTGCTTGTGGTCTTGCAAAATTGGTCCCTTCCTCAAGAAGTTTTGAAGTCACCCAACGCAGAGTGAAGATAGATGAAATGTTCCAGTTAAGTCAAGCTGAACTCTGCAGGATTACTGTATATGGGCATATTTTTTTAAAGGAATAATATTACCTTGATGTCTGCAGGAACACACTGATTACTCTTAAATCCATTGCTCTGGTTATGAGTAATCCCTTTGGAATTACTCTGTGTGGTGACTGGCCCAGAAGTGCCACAAGATTAGGGGTGGGTTCTACTTCCCTTTACTACTGATTTGCAACGGGACCGCGAGCACGTAGAAGCTTCGCTCGCTCGCTCTTCTACACATGTGCAGACCACCCATGATGATGTCTTGGCAGGGGGGTGGAGCTTCCCGCTGGTTTTACTACCGGTTCTATAGAACCAGACTGAACTGGGAGCAACCCACCACTGCACAAGATCCTCTTCAGATGACAGCTTGGAGGAGGATGAACCAGTCCCAAGTATATCAGGAAGGGTTGGTTGATGGGTTGATGGGTTTGAGCAGCCATCTGAGAGGGATTTGGCTGAAGCACAGCTGCAGCAGGACAACCCTGAGGCTTCAGATGGGGAAAGTTGCAGCCGGCTAGTGATGAGGAGGAGGAGCTGCCTTCTGTAACTGATCCAAGAACACGTAGGGCAGAGAAAAGGCAGGAGCAGAGAAGGTCAGCCAGATTATTCATGAGGAGGCAGCTTTGTTCTTCTTGATGGGCTGCACCAAAAGCTGGCTATTTAGCACAGCAGACAGATGGAGGCAGTGCTGGGAATGACATATTCATTTCCTGGCGTTGTGTGTCCTGGTTGTTGTGATTCCTGCCTTGCTTTGGATTGACACTCTGCCTTGCGGACACTCTTGTAGATTGAATAGAATAGAATAGAATAGAGTAGAGTAGAGTAGAGTAGAGTAGAGTAGAATAGAATAGAATAGAATAGAATAGAATAGAATAGAATAGAATAGAATAGAATAGAATAGAATAGAATAGAATAGAATTTTTTATTGGCCAAGTGTGATTGGAAACACAAGGAATTAGGCTTGGTTCATATGCTCTCAGAGTACCTAAAAGAAAAGATACGTTCATCAAGAATCACAAGGTACAACACTTAATGATAGTCATAGGGTACAAATAAGCAATCTGGAAACAATATCAATATAAATCGTAAGGATACAAGCAACAACATTACAGTCATACAGTCATTAGTGGAAGGAGATGGGTGGTGGGAACGATGAGAAGATTAATAGTAGTGCAGGCTTAGTAGATAGTTTGACAGTGTTGAGGGAATTATTTGTTGAGCAGAGTGATGGCATTCGGGAAAAAACTGTTCTTGTGTCTAGTTGTTCTGATGTGCAATGTTCTATAGCGTCGTTTTGAGGGTAGGAGTTGAAACAGTTTATGTCCAGGATTGAGGGGTCTGTAAATATTTTCACAGCTCTCTTTTTGACTCGTGCAGGATACAGGTCCTCCATGGAAGGCAGGTTGGTAGCCATGGTTTTTTCTGCAGTTTTAATTATCCTCTGAAGTCTGTGTCTGTCTTGTTGGGTTGCAGAACCAAACCAGACAGTTATGGAGGTGCAGATGACAGACTCAATAATTCCTCCGTAGAACTGAATCAGCAGCTCCTTGGGCAGTTTGAGCTTTCTGAGTTGGCACAGAAAGAACATTCTTTGTTATGCTTTTTTGATGATGGTTTTGATGTTAGATGCCCATTTTAGATCTTGCGATATGGTAGAACCTAGAAATATGAAGGTCTCTGCTGTTGATACTATGTTGTCTAGTATTGTGAGAGGTGGAAGTATGGGAGGGTTTCTCCTAAAATCCACCACCATTTCTACAGTTTTGAGTGTGTTCAGTTCCAGATTGCTCCAGTCACACCACGAGGCTAGTTGTTCAACCTTCCATCTATATGCAGATTTAATTTTGCCTGGTGGATTTGTCTTCTTTGGGAAACTTTCAAATGCCTGTGGACTCGTTGGCCATTGCTCTGTGGACTAGCATAGGTCTGCTTTTGGCTGGATTTAACTGGGACAGTTCTGGGTTTTTGGTGAAGGGAATTGCTGTGGAACATTAATAAAAACTCACAAAACCAATGTTATGAGTCAGCGGTGGGTTTCACAAATTCTTACCACAGGTTCGCCATGCCAGTGCATGCTCACTTCACGTGTGCCTTCCGTGCATGTGCCCAGCCTCAAAAAGTGGCTAAATAGGATGGCATTAAGCCAGGGCGGGTGGGGGGATCCACCAGAAGTTGCCGCTACCAGTTCACCTGAACTAGTACGAACCGGCTGAATACCACCTCTGTAACAAGTGTGTGTGTGAATGGGACAGCACACTCTGGCCTGTAAATTTGTGTTCCGTTCCAGAAGCCAATGCTTATTCACTTCTCAGACAGAGAACTTTATTTTCATTATTTTATTCGGGAGATGTAAATGTGACTTCTGCAGGAGACCAAACTTTATGGTATCCGTATCAGCCCTTCAAGGTTTTGCAGATCAGGAAACAGCCTCTTAAAGAAGACCAGAACTAAGCTTTAGTGAGAGTAACAGAATCTTCCAAGTCTGTATTTTTCCTCCCTTACACCCTGATGAATCAAGGAGGAGTCAGGATTTAAAGAATGCTTGATTACCACTTTTCTGAATATTTCCCTCGAGGGCATTTCCATGACTCTCTACAATTAGGGAGTGGCAGTTCCTGCTGTGAAAATGCAATGACTCTTATCCAAGTTACTCCTAACACTGGACCAAACCATTGATTGCTACTTACTCCCTAGGTTTATTTTATTTTTTTAAGGAAATTGATAGAGCCATCTGTTATTTCAGATTTATCACTCAGAACCTCATCTGGAAACTAGACTAGACTAGACTAGACTAGACTGGAAGGGAGGGGAGGGGAGGGGAGGGAAGGGAAGGAGAGGGGAGGAGAGGAGAGGAGAGGAGAGGAGAGGAGAGGAGAGGAGAGGAGAGGAGAGGAGAGGAGAGGATAATGGAATGGAATGGAATCGGAATAGAAGACAGTGTAGAAATAGAATAGAATAGAATAGAATAGAATAGAATAGAATAGAATAGAATAGAATAGAATAGAATAGAATAGGAGACTAGGGACTAGAGACTAGAGACTAGAGACTAGAGACTAGAGACTAGAGACTAGAGACTAGAACTGGAAGGAACCTTGAAAGCCATGGCTGCCCAGTCTCTTCTTAAAAACTCCAGTGATGAAGCAGCACCTACAACTTCTGGAGGTCAGCTGTTCCACGGGTTAATTGTTCTTATTGTTAGGAAGTTTCTCCTTATGTTTTAGCCTTCAGTCCCCTCATCACCTTTGTTGCTCTTCTCTGCACTCTTTATAGAGTCTCAACATTTGTTTTACATCGTGGCGACCAAATTCGGCACAGTTTTTTTGTCAGGAGCTCTCTTTGAGCAGGGCTGCAACTGTTCCTTGTTTTATGTCTGTCACTTTGGTTTTCATTGGTTTGAAGAGGGAGGGGGAAAAACACCCCGACAAAAACAGACTGCCGATTAATAATACAACACATTTATTGTAAGTCCTTTTCGAATCCAAGCAGTGTTATTCCCCGAAAGTTATCGAAGCCTAACAAATGAATCATAAAAGCACTTAGGATCGCAGCCTAATTTATCAGGATCCAAATAATGGATTTGTGGATTCATGCCCTTGGAGGGAAGAGTAGCCTTTTGTATTTATTTATTTTTTTTTTATTTTTATTTTTTTCCGGATGCATCTAGAGGAACAATCAATTGCAAAAATTAGGAAATAAATTAAAAGCAGTATTTCCCTCCCTCTGAATATCTAGGACGGGATATGAATTCATTGCCAAGTTTTTGTTACAGCTAAATAAATAGGTCTAATTACACATAGCACAAATGGTCACTTTAAATCAGCCATGAATCTTGACTTCTATTAACATTTTAAGATAAAAGGAACTGAGCTATATCTTTTTGGGGTATGTTTCTGTTGCTGGTTGTAGCTGTTTTGTGACAAGGCCATAAAGATTCTCTTTCTCTGGTGCTGACGCCAGCAAGTTTTCTGTTCGAATACCGGTGTGCAATTTAGACTTGTCTTCTGCACACATTGTGAGAATCTAGTCAATGTTCATGAATCATTCCAGATGTCCCAGTTCCTTTCCTGATTATAGGAAGGATGTAGGGTTTTTTTTTTTTTTGTTTTTTTTTAGGGAGCTTGCCTGGACCTGTGAAGGAATATAATACAGCTGGGTAATTCAATCTCCTAATGTAATGACTCCAAAGTAGACCACAAATCAAGAGGTGTTGGAAAATGGCCTGAAAAACAGCCTGAAAACAGCCCCCAAAACAGCCTGAAAACAGCCCAAAGAATGGCCTGAAAATGACCCGAACAACTGTCTAAAAACGACTTGAAAACGGCCTGAACAATGGCCTGAAAACGGCCTGAAAAAATGGTGTGGTGGCTGTGAGTTCAATCCTGCGTAGTGGCAGATATTTCTCTCTCTGGGCACAATGAGAATATACCTGCTGAACAAAACTCTGCACTGGTGACAGGAAGGGCATCTGGCCATTAAAACACTCTGCTAGCTCCATTCAGTTGCCCAGACTCCACCCCACAAGGGATTATGGGATCGTTAAAGATGATGATGATGATGATTTTATGAGCAAAGCAAAGACAATAGCCAGACTTGTCTTCCCAAAGAGAAAAGCATTAAATATGGTTTTACCTCTAAGGGTTTATTGTGGAACAAGTTCTAATCTGATACCATCACTAACCTGTAACTGCCGTGTAGTTGGCACCATATCACACCTAGATATTTGATATGAATTCGGCCTTGGGGTGTTTTTACCGAAGCCAAACACAGCCTCAGATGAAACTGGCTTTGGCTAGAATCTGCGAAGAAGAATCGTACAGAAATAGTGGAATCTAATGAAGGTGGGCCTGGATGAATTTATACAGGCAAGAGTTTGGGTCTTTGTCCAAAAGACAGTTTCCATCCTGCCAGTTTGAAGATTGGGATAAGCAAGCATCAATTCTTAAATCTTTCTGAGAAAGACATCTGTGGCAGTTAAGACAAGGGGATAGAATCAGTGGTGGGATTCAAATAATTTAACAACCGATTATCTGCCCTAATGACTGGCTGGGTGGGTGGGTGGATGGACGGATGGACGGATGGACGGATGGACGGATGGATGGATGGATGGATAGGTAGATGGATGGATAGGTAGATGGATGGATAGATGGATAGATGGATGGATGGATGGATAGGTAGATGGATGGATAGATGGATAGATGGATGGATAGATGGATGGATAGATGGATGGAGGGATGGATGGAGGGATGGGTAGATAAATGGATAGATGGATAGATGGACGGATGGACGGATGGACGGATGGACGGATGGATGGATGGACGGACGGACGGACGGATGGATGGATGGATGGATGGATGGATAGATGGATGGATGGATGGATAGGTAGATGGATGGATCAATGGATAGATGGATGGATAGATGGATGGATAGATGGATGGATGGATGGATAGATGGATGGATAGATGAATGAATGGATAGATGGAGGGATGGATGGATGGATAGATAGATAGGCGGATAGATAGATGGATGGATGGATGATAGATACAATAGAGGGAGAGATGCAGTAGATAGAGATAGAGAGATAGATTTTTTTAAAAAAATCAGGTTTATAATGTTGTTAGAAGTGGGAAAAAATCAGCACCTGCAATTTCCTTATTTTGGGTACTAGATCCTGTGTCATTTCTACAGTAATATGACTTAAAACAAAATGGGGGGCTAGGAGGGAGAAGGCGATCACAATAGAAATGAAATATTTATCAAAATAAATTCCTTGGTTTCCAAGTTTCTGTTTTGATGATGTAAATTGTACTGCAGGACATGGAAGAAGTTCAAACCCTGGCTAGATACCTCGATTTTAATCAGAGAATTAGCCCGAGAGGAAGGATCGGGCCAGTGCAATTAGGTGCTGCTAAAGATTAAATTCCTTTCAGATGCCCTGAAATAGTTTTGTCAGCACTGAATGGCAGCTAAGACTAATTATGGAAAAGGCTGGTATTTTTATTACTCTTCAGTCATTAGGGAGATCTTAATGGATAGGGCTTCAAAGAGTTGTGGTTGCAAAAAAATAATTGGGCTATCATAGGTATCCACCAGCGCATATCTGGAGTCCCAAAGAATTTATTTAATTATATTAGCAGCTTTTCTGAAATTACTCGACGTCTAATGTATTTGGCTGACCTCCAAAACAAAACAAAACCAACCCCTTAAATAGAATTGGACTTCGTACTTGGTCAGAGGCAACCAGACAATTCCAGGCTGAAGGCCAAATTGGGAATTTTTGTTTTCTTTTTAAATATCTTAGAAACGGGCAATGACATTTGGTATTGTTCCCAATAAAAAAAAAAAAACATGAATGCGTCTGTTTTAGTCGGGAGAGTCTCCAATGATTGGAAAGCTTTATAATTGGTTGATGATTTTTCATTAGGTCCGCCTGATCCACCAGTTGCGTCCCTTTTTGGATTGGGACTCGTTACGCACAGTCACTCATGCCCTCGTCACCTCCCGTTTGGACTATTGTAACGCTCTCTACATGGGGCTCCCCTTGAGGAGCACTCAGAGGCTCCAACTGGCGCAGAGTGCGGCCGCGCGGGTGGTGATGGGAGCGACGTGGCGCTCCCATGTAACGCCTCTCCTGTGCGAGCTGCACTGGCTCCCGGTGGTTTTCCGAGTGGACTTCAAGGTTTTGGTTATCACCTTCAGAGCGCTCCATGGCTTAGGACCTGGCTATTTACGGGACCACCTGCTGCCACCAATAGCCTCCCACCGACCAGTACGCTCCCATAGAGAGGGGCTCCTCTGGGTGCTGTCGGCCAAACAATGTCGGCTGTCGGCCCCCAGGGGGAGAGCCTTCTCTGTGGGGGCACCTACGATCTGGAACGAGCTCCCCCCAGAGATACGGAGGATTCCAGATCTGCGTACCTTCCGTCGCGCGCTTAAGACGTTTCTATTTCATCAAGCTGGCCTGACCTAAATTTTTCCTCTTTTTAAATTGAAATTTTAAATTTGGTTTTAATTTATTGGGGTTTTAAAATGGTCCAGCCAAAATTTATTTAATTAGTTTTATCTCTATTTTAAATTTTGTATCTATATGTTTTATTCTATGGCTGTTCACCGCCCTGAGTCCTTCGGGAGTCGGGCGGTATACAAATTTAATAAATATAATATAATATATATATATAATGATAGAATAACAGAGTTGGAAGGGACCTTGGAGGTCTTCTAGTCCAACCTCCTGTTTAGGCAGGAAACGCTATACCAATGGCGGCAAACCTTTTACTCACTGCGTGCTGAACAGGTACGCGCTTTGCGTGCTTTGCGTGTACGTGCTATCTGTGCTGATGTGCAGCTCCTCCCCATCTGCTGCGCATGCAGCCACACCATCTGTGCATGTGCACAGCTTTCGTGCATGCCCCCATGTGCGGCCCACGCAATCGCACCATCTGCGCATGCACGCAGGTTTCGCGTGGCTCCCCCATGCACACTGCTCATGCAATTTTCACGCCCGCAATGCACACATGCCCATATGCACAGGGGAGCTCTGAAGACCAGCTGGCTGCCCTGAATTGCATGCAGGCGCACCGGAGGCCCTAACACCAGCTGGGGTGCGCTCACTTGCACAGCTGCAGGTGAGTTGGGTGGCAGTTCGTGTGGCTGGAAGGATGGCTCTGCGTGCCACCTCGGGTACGCATGCCATAGGTTCATCATCATGGCCCTATACCGTAATGGACAAGGTATATAGATAGAAAAAAAGACGAACTAAAAAAAGAAGAGCCGAGGTGGCGCAGTGGTTAGAGTGCTGTACTGCACCTACTTCAGCTGACTGCTAGTTCAGCAGATCAGCGGATCAAATCTCACCAGCTCAAGGTTGACTCAGCCTTCCATCCTTCCGAGGAGGATAAAATGAGGACCCAGATTGTTTATTCATTCATTCATTTATTTTATTTTATTTGTATACCGCCCTTCTCCAACAGGACATATAAAACAACATATAAAATTTAAAAGCAGTGTAAAAGACATTAAATAATTTTGGCCATCAATTTAAAACAACCCAGTTAAAACCAATTTCAAATTAAAACCATAAGGATGGGATCAAGCCAGCCCGGCTAGATGAAATAGATGTGTTTTCAGGGCCCGATGAAAAGTCTGGATGTCTGGTATCATGCGTATCTCTGCGGGGAGATTGTTCCAGAGGGCAGGTGCCGCCACAGAGAAGGCTCTCCCCCTGGGGGTCGCCAGCTGACATTGTCTGGCCGACGGCACCCTGAAGAGGCCCTCTCTGTGTGAGCGAACTGGCCGGTGGGAGGCTATTGGCGGCAGAAGGCGGTCTCGTAGATACCCCGGCCCTAAGCCATGGAGTGCTTTAAAGGTGGTCACCAACACCTTGAAGCACATCCGGAAGACCACCGGAAGCCAGTGCAGCTCGCGCAGGAGAGGTGTCACATGGGAGCGCCCCCATAATCCACCACGTGGCCGCATTCTGGACCAACTGGAGCCTCTGGGTGCACCCCAAGGGGAGCCCCATGTAGAGAGCATTGCAGTAGTCCAGGCGGAAAGTGACGAGTGCCTGACTGACCGTGCGTAGGGAGTCCCGATCTAGAAAGGGACGCAACTGGCGTATCAGGCGGGCAATATACTATTTAGTATACTGTTGATTGTTGTAATCCGCCCAGAGTCCTTGGAGAGTGGGCGGCATAGAAATATAATTAATAAATAAATTAATAAAACTTGTTTGGAATAGGACAGCTCCTGTAGCAAAGAGATGAGGGGGGAGGGGGAATTAAAAATAAATAAATTAAACTAAAAACAAAACAAAAGGAGAATTTTTTTTCCCCTTTTGTACTTGAGCATGCATGAAGGGACAGGAAAGGAGAAAGGGAAAATGGAAAGGCCAAGAAAAAGAAAGGAAGATGGGAAGAGAACAAGGAAGGAAAATAAGGAAAGAGGGGAAGGAAGAAGAAAGGAGAATGAAGAGGGAAGGAAAAAGAAGAAAAGGAAGGAAGGAAAGGAAAGAAAGGAAAGGAAGGAAGGGAGGGAGAGAGGGAGGGAGGGAGGGAGGGAGGGAGGAAGGAAGGAAGGAAGGAAGGAAGGAGATTATAATGAGAGTGATGGAGGGTCTCAAAGAAGTCCTGCCTTAGCACTTGGCCGCATGTGCCCCCAACACGAGTGATGTTGAGCTGGCCACAGTGGTGAAATCCATTTTTTTTACTACCAGTTCTGTGGATGTGGTTTGGTGGGCATGGTGTGGCTTGGTGGGCATGGCTTGGTGGGCGTGGTTGGGGAAGGATACTGCAAAACCTCCATTCCCACCCCACTCTGGGGCCAGCCAGAGGTGGTATTTGCTGGTTCTCTGAACTACTCAAAATTTCTGCTACCAGTTCTCCAGAATCTGATTTCACACCTGGCTGTCAATGTCCCATAGCCAGTGGTGGGATTTACTTGCCTTCCCTACCGATTCACAAATGTAACCACGCACGCCTCGTCTGCGCTTGTGCACGGCCTTCTACGCATGTGTAGTAAGCGCACATTACATTTGGGCAGGTGGGTGGAGCCTCCCACAATTGTCGCTACCAGTTTGCCCGATCCAGAGAGAACCGGCCAAATCCCACCACTGCCCCCAGCCCTCCAAAGTCAAACACGCTCCCATGTAATGCCTCTCCTGCGTGAGCTGCACTGGCTCCCGGTGGTCTTCCGAGTGCACTTCAAGGTTTTGGTTATCACCTTTAAAGCGCTCCATGGCTTAGGACCTGATTATCTACGGGACCGCCTGCTACCACCAATAGCCTCCCACCGACCAGTATGCTCCCATAGAGAGGGGTTCCTCCGGGTGCCGTCGGTCAAACAATGCTGACTGGCATCCCCCAGGGTGAGAGGATACTATCTGGAACGAGCTCCCCCCGGAGATACGGAGGATCCCGGATCTGCGTACCTTCCATCGTGCGCTCAAGACTTTCTTATTTCATCAAGCTGGCCTGACCTAAGTTTTTCCCCTTTTTAAATGGAAATTTTAAATTTGGGTTTAAATTATTGGGGTTTTAAATTTGTTCAGCCAAAATTATTTAATTCGTTTTATTCTATTTTAAATTTTGTATTTATATGTTTTATTCTATGGCTGTTCACCGCCCTGAGTCCTTCGGGAGTAGGGCGGTATACAAATTCAATAAAATAAATAAATAAATAAATAAGCATAACCTTGATGCAGCCCTCAATGAAATTGAGTTTGACACCCCTGCCCTTAAGAGATTGAAGTGTAGGTCTCGCTTGTTGATATTGTGTTGATCAACCTGATTATTTATATCAATGATCCTTGAAGAAAATGAATGATCTGAATCTTTGCTCGTGAAGCTTGAACACAGGTGATTTATTAACTAGCCGGTTTCCACTCCCCCCAGCCCCAATTGGATTGGACAGAACAAGGAAAGTCCAAAATCTTTTGTTGTTCATTTGAAGTTATAAAAGCAGTGGGGTCGATTAATTTTGCACTGGGCTCTAATTGGCTGGACAGCTGTTGCCATCAGTAAAATGTGTAGCCTGTCAGCATTGTGAAAGTTAGGGACCGAGTTTTGGTAATCACCATCTGTGACTACGGACAAGTAATTTCACTTAAGGGCCCAGTGAAAACCCCATCCGTATGCATGTTGTTTTGCAAACAAAGTTGGCTGCACAAAGTGGTTATTTCAAACTGATAGAGTTCAGTGGACTTCACAAAGAAATGAATTCTGCTACCAGGAGGATTGCCTGTTACCATGCAACACAGATACTGCGATGGCTATTGGTTCATGTGCAGGCCAATCACATGCTTAGGTAGTTTGAGTAGCAAAGAAGGCTAATTGCAACCAGTGGTTCAAAAAAAAAAAAATCCAATTTTTTTTACTACCGTTTCCGTGGGCGTGGCATGGAGGGCATGGCAGGGGAAGGATACTGCAAAATCTCCATACTACTCCACTCCAGGAGAAGTATATTGCAAAATCCCCATTCTCTCCCTACTCCAGGGGAAGGATACTGCAAAATCCTCATTCCCTCCCCACTCCAGGGGAAGGATACTGCAAAATCCCCATTCCCTCCCCACTCCTGGGGGAAGGATACTGCAAAATCCCCATTCCCTCCCCACTCCTGGGGGAAGGATAGAGCCTTGGTAGTACAGTGGTCTAAGGCACCCTGTTATTAAGCTGGTTATTAAGACCAGCTGCCTGCAATTACTGCAGGTTCGAATCTCGCCATGGCTCAAAGTTGACTCAGCCTTCCATCCTTTCTAAGGTAGGTAAATTGAGGACCCAGTTGTGGGGGAAATAAGCTGACTTTGTATAAAAATATACAAAAGGATGAAGGCTATTGCTGAGCACATTGTAAGCCGCCCTGAGTCTCCGGAGAAGGGCAGCATATAAATCAAATTAAAAAAAAAAAAAAAAGGATACTGCAAAATCCCCATTCTCTCCCCACTTCAGGGGAAGGATATTGCAAAATCTCCATTCTCTCCCCACTCCAGGGGAAGGATATTGCAAAATCCCCATTCCCTCCCCACTCCTGGGGGAAGGATATTGCAAAATCCCCATTCCCTCCCCACTCCTGGGGGAAGGATACTGCAAAATCCCCATTCCCTCCCCACTCCTGGGGGAAGGATATTGCAAAATCCCCATTCTCTCCCCACTCCTGAGGGAAGGATACTGCAAAATCCCCATTCCCTCCCCACTCCTGGGGGAAGGATACTGCAAAATCTCCATTCCCATCCCACTCTGGGGCCAGCCAGAGATGGCATTTGCCGATTCTCCAAACTGATCAAAATTTCCGCTACCAGTTCTCCAGAACCTATCGGAACCTGCTGAATAGCACCCCTGGTTGCAAGGCAGGCCAGGCCTGGTTTGTAATCTGTGAGATCAGATTCAAGGATGACTTATGAATGAAGGCAAATATAAATATCCAAGGATAATGTGACGGGATCCAATTTGGCTTGGTCACCTGGACTCAAGCTTTTGGATTCATGCTGTAGGCCAGGGGTGTCAAACTCACATCATCAAGGTTGACTCAGCCTTCCATCCTTCCGAGATGGGTAAAATGAGGACCCAGATTGCTGGGGGGCAATATGTTGACTCTGTAAACCACTTAGAGAGGGCTGAAATCTTAGAAGATTAAACCTCTGGTCCTGGTGACCAATCCAAGATTGGATCCTGCAAGGATGTCTTGTCTAACAAAGAGAAGGATTAGTAGTGAATTGTTTGCAGTCTCCCAATATTTAAGGGGCTGTCATAAAGAAGAGGCGGTTCACCCATTCTCCAAAGCATCTGAAGGTAGGACAACATGTAATCAATGGAAACTAATCAAGGAGAGATCCAACCTAGGACTAAGGAGAAATTTCCTGACAGTGAGAACAATTGATCAGTGGAACAGCTTACCTTCAGAAATTGTGAATGCTCCATCACTGAAGGGTTTTAAGAAGAGATTGGGCAACCATTTGCCTGAAATGGTATGGGGTTTCCTGCTGAAGCAGGGGTGTTCTGTCCCCGTCTCACACACGCACACAGACAGCCGAGGGTTAAATAAACTGGCAGATAACCAATTCTTCTGATAAGACACTTGGCAGCAACCCAGTAGCTGCTTGCCAAGAACTTTTACTCAATAAACAAAATACACACAGTCAAGAATTGTCCATTTTGTAAAATAAATCCAAGGCCGATAATGTTCTTTCCAAAGATGCAATGTGACTCAATAGTAGTTAGTTTTGTCCATCACAGAGTCTGAATGGCCACCTCACCCCCTTTTATACCCTGTGGGGTGTGGTCCAGTGACTCAGCCTAATCTCTGGCACGCCTTTTCTTCTGTTGCGCACGCTTATCTCTGCGACGCTGCCGAGGATCCAGCCAAGACTCATTACCCTCATCACTGTCCACCTGTGGCTGCGTGGACGTGCTTGGCCCTGGCCCTACCTCTTGCTCTTTGGCGGACACCGAAGGCATTGCCAGAGAGGAGGGTCCTGGAGAGGGAGGCCTTGCCAACTCCTCTCCTTCACTCTCAGAGTCCTCTCCTGCCGATGACACAGGCTCAGGTAATGGAGCCACAACAAGGGGGTTCAAGTAGAAGATCTCCAAGATCCCTTTCAACTCTGTTATTCTGTTAATGCACAGAATCTGGATTCCCATAGTTGTCACTTCTCAAAAGAAGCCACACCTTCCCTACCAGAAACTTTCATTCCCAGGTAGGCCTAATCAGCACAGACAAGGAGATTCAAAGAGTTGTTTGAAACTAATTGGAACATTAGACTTCAAGCAAGAGGCCCGAGGAACCAAAGGCAATTATGTTTGTCATTAATGAAATCCAGTCCTTAAGAAAGCCTGGGAGAGAAAGACCAAGAGTTGAAATGTACACAGAATGTATGAAGTTGCAGATATAATCCTACCGTGTTTTCCCGAAAATAAGTCTGGGTCCTATTTTCTTTTGGGTTCCAAAATAGGCACTAGGGCTTATTTTCAGGGGGTATCTTATCCCCCCTCCCATGTACAGGAGGCCCATTTCTTCTGCTTGCTCACGGTGGGGGAGGAGGATGGCTGTGCAGGCTCTTAAGTAGGGCTTATTTTGTGGGTAGGGCTTATATTAGGCACATACATAAAACCATGCTAGGGCTTATTTTCAGGATAGGTCTTATTTTCAGGGAAACAGGGTACATTTTTCCTGCAAGGTTTTGTATTCCAACATTTTCCATGGGTTCCAATATTCTTGGATCTTTGCCTTGGCCTGTAATTTTCCTTTGGATCTTTGATCAAGAGAGGACAATATAACTTGTACTCGCATCATCTCAAATGTTTCTGTTGATGGATTCGAGAGGATTCTTCCTGATTCTAAAACAATTGCAAATGAAATTCCATATACCCTGGGTGATGTAGTCCTCGACTTACGACAGTTCATTTAGTGGCCATTCAAAGTGTTGGAAGAAATATCCATCTGGTTCAGTTCCAAGCAGGGAGAAAGGCACTGGAGGCAAAATGAAGGCTGGAGGCCCATTGGAAAGAGGGTTTAATGGTGAAGCAGAACCATCAAGCACATGGTTCTGGGCAGCCGACCACATGGAGTTGAGATTGACGGGTATTTATACCTTCTTTTGGGCTTTGCACTTGAACTTCCCGTTCCTGTGTAAGAACATGTATTCTATTGACTGTTTTCAGACTCCTATGGGGCCATGTACAAATCCTAGCAATTTGTCTGAGCTATGCTTGGTTGAAGTTTGGCTGATCCAATGAATGGGCTTGTTGGGCAATTCCTATTGTGGCTGAATGGCTTTGCCCTGAAGGATAATCCCATCATATTGGAGCTGAAGGTCTTTTGTTTTGTAGATAGGTTGGCCCAGTCTTTAATGGACACAAAATATTTGCTGGGGCTATTAAGAAAGTGGGGGTTGCTTTAAAAAAAAACATGTTTCTCCATTTCTCATCCAGGGAAATATAATATTCTGCCTTTTTAATATTTCTCAAAATATTTCATTCTTCTAAGAGAGGGGTGGGTGCAAGTTACAACAGCCTTAAAAAAAATGACTTATGACCATTTTTCACCCTTATGATCATTGCCACATCACCATGGTAATGTGATCAAAATTCAGGCGCTTGATAGCTGTCTCATATTTATGACGGTTGCAATGTCCCGGGGTCATGTGAGCCCCTTTTCTAACCTCCTGACAAACAACATTAATTGGGAAGCTAGATTCATTTAACAACTGTGTTAGTAATTTAAGAACTACAGTGATTCACTTAGCAGCTTTGGCAAAAAAGGTCATAAAATGGGGCAAAACTCACTTAAGAAATGTCTCACTTTGCAACAGAAACGTTGGGCTCAGTTATGCTTGTAAGTCAAGCATACAGACTACCTGTAATGCCGTTGTATCAGAAGTTGGCTGGGTTCCAACAAAGTTTTGGAACTGCACTAAGCTATATTATTTCTTTCACTCTTCCATGTTACATGAACAAAGTACCGTATTTTTCGGAGTATAAGAGGCACCTACCTTTTTTGGTGAGGAAACAAAGTAAAAGAAATCTCCCTCTGCCTCTGAGCAATTTTGCCTTGTTGCAGCAAACAGCAAACAGCCTTTACTTTCATTTTCGTTTTCAGCATAGCTTGATTAGCACAAGGAAAAAAAAAATCTGCTCCAGCAATTTACCTCTTTGCAGCAAGCAGCAGAGCCCTGCGCAAAACAGCTGAGATAAAATCGGCTGAGAGTCGAGAGGGTGATCCAATCAACTTGTGCTAATTAGGCTGTGCTGAAGCTGAAAGGAGCTGTTTTTGTCTTGCTGTTTGCTGCAAGGAAGTAACTGCTGCGAGGAAGAGGCCAAAGGGCGGAGACCAGTGAGTGGGCGGGGCTACATTCAGTGTATAAGATGCACCTAAATTTTCACCCCCTTTTAGGGGGGAAAAGGGTGCATCTTATACTCCGAAAAATACAGTAAGTGGTGTATAACTTTGACACCAGCCGCTGAAACCTGTTTCCTTCAGTCATTTTACTCAGTTTAGTTGAAAACTGTAACTTGGAACGTAGAATTATGTGAGGGGTATTTAGATGGAATCACCTGCAGGGTTATTGGACAGACTGCAATTCAGGTGGAAGAAATCAGGGTGTGAAGGTGTGGAGAAAGACAATGTTTATAGCAGGGGTGAAATGCTACCGGTTCAGACCGGTTCGGCTGAACCGATAGCAATGGCAGCGGGTAGTTCGGAGAACTGGTAGCGACGGCAGCACGAGATTCCTCCCACCCGCCCGGTCGTCGTTACTTCCTGCTTTTAACCAGGAAGTAACCTGTTTTTTACCCTCTGCACATGCGCAGAAGGGTTTGTGCATTCGCAGAGGGTCCGTGTGCAGACGTGACACACATAGCATGTGCACTTCTGAACCGGTAGGGAAGGTAAGTAGATTTCACCCCTGGTTTATAGTAAGCAATAGTGTTTTATTTCTAAGGTACATTGACATGCGGTAGGTTGGTTAGGAGGGACGGTAGGATTACAAGCTGTGGATCTGTTTTTCTTTCTTCCCTTCATTTGCTCGTTACTTTATACAACCCCAGTTGATTCCCTATCCAAGAAAATAAGTCTTCTAAACTTTATTGGGTAGAAATAAGTAGAGGCCAGAACTGTCTGAAGAATTCTTAGAAAGTAGCAGCCTCCCTTGACTCAGAAGCTAATCCGAGTCAGTGCTGTTAGAATTTGCACCATAGAATTTGCAAGTTAGTCTGAAAATGGAAGTACATCAATTCTGTCAAAAACAATGGAAATCCATTTCCGTAACGGTGGGAAGAATATAACATGGTTGTCTTTATGGCATAAGGAGGATTCAAATTATACTGGGGGATATTTTTCTCTTTACTCTTTCTAAAAGGATGGAATGATGGCTCAGCAATTAAAGATGCTACTGGAAATCTGATAGCCTGGGTTTGAGACCCAGCGCCTTGTGATGGGGTGAGTTCCCATTACTTGTCCTACCTCCTGCCCATTTAGCAGCTTGAAATCATGCAAATGCAATTAGATAAATAGGTACCACTTTGGTGGAAGATAACAACATTCTATGCATACTGGCATATACCATATTTTTCGGAGTATAAGACACACTCCCCCACCCCAAAACAGGCTGAAAATTTGGGTGAGTCTTATACTCTGAATGTAGCCCTGCCCACCTGCACTCTTTGGCCTCTGTGCGGATCACCACCTGAAAATGTGACATGTTTGGAGGCTTAAAACATGATACACGGTGCTCAAAATGGCTACCCAGAACAGCTGTTGCCTTCTCTTACCCCTTCCGAGCTTCACTGGAGCTCCCTCCAATGATCAGCTGTGCTTTAGAAGCTGTTTTTAAGCCCCAACCAGTGTGTGCTCAAAACCAATGAACTAATGTGCTGAAGCTGACCAGGCTAAGGATGCCAGTCAGATAAATACCTGGTAGGTAGAATTTTTTTTTCTTATTTTCCTTCCCAAAAATTAAGGTGCGTTTTATATTCCGGTGCATTTTATACTCTGAAAAAATATGGTAATCATGTTGGTCACATGACCAGAAAAGCATATTTGAACAATGCTGGCTCCCTCGGCTAAGAAAGAGATGAGCACTGCCTCTATGACAGAACAGGGGAAACCTTTACCTTTACCTATTTCTGAAAGAATCATAGGCGGAGGGTCTTCACATAAGTCATGATCCTATGTTGTTTGCACGCGAAATCATTAGAATCGGCTTTTCCACTTCTGCACCCATATGGAATTGTTCAGTAAAGTTATACTCTTGGTAAAAAGAGATGCCCCAGGATTCTCCTTTGCTGTTTCAACCAGTGGGACGGTTGACAGATATAATGAAATAATGGCATGGTTTCAATGCTGTCTAAACTACAGTATTAGGCAGGGGTGAAATCCAGCAGGTTCTGACAGGTTCTGGAGAACTGGTAGCGGAAATTTTGAGCAGTTCGGAGAACCGGCAAATACCACGTCTGGCTGGCCCCAGAGTAGGGTGGGAATGGAGATTTTGCAATATCCTTCCCC
This sequence comes from Arizona elegans, assembly GCA_022577455.1. NCBI lineage: Eukaryota > Metazoa > Chordata > Lepidosauria > Squamata > Colubridae > Arizona > Arizona elegans. The sequence goes on from JAKOOJ010000028.1 coordinate 1,027,935, forward strand.
TGGAGTGGGGTGGGAATGGAGATTTTGCAGTATCCTTCCCCTGGAGTGGGCTGGGAATGGAGATTTTGCAGTATCCTTCCCCTGGAGTACGGTGGGAATGGAGATTTTACAGTATTCTTCCCCTGGAGTGGGGTGGGAATGGAGATTTTGCAGTATCCTTCCCCTGGAGTGGGCTGGGAATGGAGATTTTGCAGTATCCTTCCCCTGGAGTACGGTGGGAATGGAGATTTTACAGTATCCTTCCCCAGCCATGCCTACCAAGCCACGCCCACCAAGCCACACCACGCTCACCAAGCCATGCCCACAGAACCAGTAGTAAAAAAAAATTGGACTTCACCACTGGTATTAGGTCAACAGAGTACCTGAAGAAAAGGGCTGATTTTAATAAGCAGCAGAATATAGCAAGACTGGACAAGCAATCAAGCCATCTTTACAAAGGATTACAAGAATATTTCACAGGACAAAGGAGATAAAATAAGAATTAGTGCTGACAAATTCCAATGCTCGGAATCATGAAAATTTAGGACGGGTGATAAAGCAAAAAGCATATATGTAATAGTCAGAGATTATCTTAGAAGCTGTGCTAAAAATGCCTTTTCTAACGAATGTCAGTGCCCGTCTCTGTTCTTTGCCAGCACTTTAGACCACTGAAGTAGCTTTGAAATGTTTTCTTTTTATAATTAAAAGTACAGTTTTACAATTAAGACAAAGCAAGGCTGACGTATTTGGTTTCGTTTAATATTGGTTTCTAACAGTGGTGAAATCCCAATTTTTTTTACTACCGATTCTGTGGGCGGGGCTTGGTGGGCGTGGTGTGGCTTGGTGGGCGTGGTGTGGCTTGGTGAGCATGGCAGGGGAAGGATACTGAAAAATCTCCATTCCCACCTCATTCCAAGGGAAGGATACTGCAAAATCTCCATTCCCACCCCACTCCTGGGGGAAGGATACTGCAAAATTCCCATTCCCTCCCCACTCCTGGGGGAAGGATACTGCAAAATCTCCATTCTCACCCCACTCCTGGGGGAAGGATACTGCAAAATCTCTATCCCCACCCTCCTCTGGGGCCAGCCAGAGGTGGTATTTGCCGGTTCTCCGAACTACTCAACATTTCTGCTACCGGTTCTCCGAACTGCTCAAAATTTCCACTATTGGTTCTCCAGAACCTGTCAGAACCTGCTGGATTTCACCCCTGGTTTCTAAAACAAATTCATGATATATGCCATTCTCAAAAACCACGATCAGTATTGTCGCAGGAAATTCTCTCTAGCAGAAATTCTACAACAGGTCTTACATGCCTGATTTGTATGCATGCAGGGAGTGCTAATATCCCAAAAAAATTGTTCTGTTTAATTATTGGAGTATTTGTGAGTGTGGGGTGGGCATGTGCCTTTGAGTCGGTTTTTGACTCCTGGCGATTGCTTGGACTGCAGTTTTCTTGGTGAGGCTTTTGGGATGTGGTTTGCCATTGCCTTCTTCTTAGGGCTGAAACAGAGAGACTAGCCCAAGGTTTGTCTAAGAATTCACAATTTCCTGTTTTCTAGCCTGATGCTTTAATTATAAGAGCAGATTTGCTCTTCTGTTCAACTCATCTCTCCCATAATTCCAATAAAGCACTACCAGCATATAGATAATGTTGTTAGTTGCGAAGTCATCTCCGACCCATTGAGACCCCATGGACAATGTTCCTCCAGGCCTTCCTGCCCTCTACCATCCCCCGGAGTCCATTTAAGCTCCCACCGACTGCTTCAGTGACTCCATCCAGCCACCTCGTTCTCTGCCATCCCCTTCTTCTTTTGCCCTCCATCGTTCCCAGCATTACGCTCTTCTTCAGTGAGTCCTTCCTTCTCATTAGGTGGCCAAAGTATATATATAATACTACAATTTATTTCCCTGCAGAATAACAGAATAACAGAATAACATAGTTAGATGGGATCATAGAGGTCTTCTAGTCCTACCACCTACAGGAAATACGATAGCATTTCAGATATATGGTAGTCCAGTCTCTTCTTGATGGACATTAATAGAATGCAGAGCAGTGGTGGGCTTCAAAATTTTTTACTACCTGTTCTGTGGGTGTGGCTTGGTGTGCGTGGAATAGCATGGCTTGGTGGCAGGGAAAGGATGCTGTAAAATCTCCATTCCTACCCAACTCCAGGGGAAGGATACTTTAAAATCCCCATTTCCTCCCGATCAGCTGGAACTTGGGAGGCAGAGAATAGATGGGGGTGGGGCCAGTCAGAATTTTTACTATCGGTTCTCCAAATTACTCAAAATTTCTGCTACCAATTCTCCAGAACTGGTCAGAATCTGCTGAAACCCACCTCTGATGCAGACAGATGAGAGTTCCTGGAGCCACAGATTCATAATCTATTTGATTTGGTGGCTCATCATTTGGTCCATTCTCATCCATGGAAGCCCTCTGGTTGATTTTAATCCAATCATTCTTTTCTTGTCTAACCTATCTCATATAAGAATTGAGGGCAAAACATTGGGAGGAGGGAATACTGTCCATGACAGTTTGAACTGGACATAGAAAACAAACATTCTCCATTATCACCCCAATCAAGCAAAGTTTCACCTCATCTAGACCCCTCATGTATTGTATGGTGGACAACTATGGCCTCTTTATGACTTTTGTGGCATGCTCAGGAATTCAGGGAGTTGGAGTCTACAGATCATAAAGGGGCCATAGCTGCCCACCCCGGTAAAGACATATTCATGTTGTGTTGTCAAAAATACAGAAGGAAATCCCCAGGACTTCTTTTCTGGAGGCCACTTTGACCTTCTGAATCAATGGTGAGATATACATCTAATAAACAAGCCAACAAATAATGATTCCTTGGGTTTCTGAAGCCAGAATTCTTACTGATTTCTTCTAATTGTGGAATTGAGACATCAAAAGCATTATCTCCTTTCACAAAGTGTATTTCTTCCAGGCAGTATTGTACTTATTCGTGGATTTCATGATACAAGTTGAGAACAGTCCTTCTCCAGCTTTGCGGTTCCACGAAAAGGCCTTTGTACCGTCCTTTCAACATTCACCTGGATGAACAGATCTTGCCTGCGGTCAAGGATTATTTGTATGCTTCTGCTTCTGAGCCATTTTACATTCACATGTGTTTTCTTACTGAGATAGCATAGGATTGCACTGTCATAACACCGAAGATGCTACACTGGGGTGTCAAACTTAAGGCCTGTAGGCCAGATCCAGCCCACGGGGTGTTTAGATATGGCCCCCAGAGCCACCCTAGTAGCAGCAAAGAACCAGCCCATGGTGCCTCTGCCAGCGAAAATGGAGCCCGAGAGAGCCCCATTTTTGGCCGTGACAGCCTCCTGCAGCCCTCTGCCGGCAAAAATGGAGGTCGGAGAGGCCGCACACAGCCCCCCAAGCTCTGTTTCTGCTGGCAGAGGGCTAGCAAAACAAACTTAAAACCAAACAAAAGGAGAAATTTTTCCCCTTTGGCATTTGAACATGCATGAAGGGGCAGGAAAGGAGAAAGGGAAAGAGGAAAGACAAAGAAAAAGATGGGAAGAGAGCAAGGAAAAAATAAGGAAAGGGGAAGGAAGAAGAAAGGAGAATGAAGAGGGAAGGAAAAAGAAGAAAAGGAAGGAAGGAAAGGAAGGAAGGAAGGAAGGAAGGAAGGAAGGAAGGAAGGAAGGAAGGAAGGAGATCATAATGAGAGTGAGGAAGGGTCTCAGGAAAGTCCTGCCTTAGCACTTGGCTACCGCAGATGCCCCCGACACGAGTGATGTCAAGCTGGACATACCCACCACAGCCACGCCCCCCACGCCCCCCACCGAGGTCAAACACGACCCTGATGTGGCCCTCAATGAAATTGAGTTTGACACCCCTGTGCTAGGCTGTATGTTCCCTTTCCTGTTACTGAAATCTGAAACATTTGATTTTTAGGACACCTTCCAAAACGATCTCTTGATGATAGAGGCATTTGGCTCCCATCATCAGCAAGTCTGCCCATGAGATTTATTTGACTGATCTTTTAATTGATATCTCTTCTTCTTTTCAAGAGTTGTATGTCTTCCCCAGAGCAATGGGGGATGTACCTGTGAGATCTAGCAGGGATTTGGGAGTCTTTCAAGTGTGTGTCAGCGCCCAAATCCTAAAAAGAAAACTAAAAAATTGTTACCATCTTGACACAGAATTCCGCACTAGAAATCTCTAATTCTGCTCACAAAAGTATTCCCTCTCCCTTTTCTTTTCCATTTAGCCGCTTCTCTCCCTTTATAGGTAAAAAAAAAAACAAATATTATTTTAAGAATTCTAATGTTATTTTCTTTCCCGCTTCCCTCTTGCCATTACTTCCCTTTATAAGTAAAAAGAAAATGTTTGAAGAATTCTAATGGTGTTTTAAATCCTATTTGTTCATTCAATTGGTGTTTGCGAATATTTGATGCTAGAATCATTTTGAAGTCCCCAAATAGATGAATATCTTAATTAGCGGAGAGAGGGAGCGCAAGAGAGAAATTACTTTTTGTATGAGAAGTAATGTATTTGGCACAAATTATTAACATAGGGATATGGTGGCTCAGTGGCTAAGACACTGAGCTTGTCGATCCAAAGGTCAGCAGTTCAGCAGTTCGAATCACTAGTGCCGTGAAACGGGGTGAGCTCCTGTTACTTGTCCCGGCTTCTGCCAACCTAGCAGTTCGAAAGCACGTAAAAAATACAAGTAGAAAAATAGGGACCACCTTTGGTGGGAAGGTAACAGCGTTCCGTGTGCCTTTGGCGTTGAGTCATGCCGGCCACATGACCATGGAGACGTCTTCGGACAGCGCTGGCTCTTCGGCTTTGAAACGGAGATGAGCACTGCCCCCTAGAGTCGGGAACGATTAGCACATACAGTATATGCAAGGGGAACCTTTACCTTATTAACATAGAGGCTTTAACAATGCCAAAAGATGAGTTGAAATGCTTACGCATCTCTTCCTTGAATTTTATTTTATTTATTTATTTATTTATTAAAAAAGAAAAGGCTTATGAAAGATGGTATGAATGAGACAATGCTGGCTAGGCCTGTTATAATTGCATTTTGGAACTCTTCATTGGATCCACCTCCAGCCTGGAGTTCTAAAACCAGAAAAACAAAGGAAAATTAAGGATGCTGGTTCCTTTTAAGACTGGAAGTACTTAAATAGGTGTGGCACCCTCTTTCTGTAGTCATGGGGGGGGAAAAGGGGGTGCATGTGTGTGAATCAAACAAGGAGAGCATCTGTTCGCAGACACTCTTTTTGCAGTCGTGCTGAAACAGGTGTAGGAAGAAAGAAAGGAATGTAGGTCTTTAACAGCTTCCTACTTGAAGACAATGTTCTATCGGGTTTTTTTTTTTAAAAAAATCATTTCAAATTAAGATCAGATAAGATAACCTTTCATTGTCATTTTTTCTGTGAACACATTAGCACCCATTTAAAAAATGAAAATGTTTGGTGCCTGCTCTCAAAAGATATATGTATGTATGTATGTATTTCTCTTTAGCCAGGTTCTTCCTATGTAAACCAAGATTTTTATGCAGCCCTAGTTCAGTGAAATCACAATCCACTAGTTTCTAGGCTTTTTTTTTCCCCTGGCAGCCAGCAAGCACCCTGCTGCCCATTGGGAGACTAAGGAGACTAAGATAAATCTATTTCGGATTTATTAGTCCTCATCAGTTAGCCACACCCTCATCCCATGTATCCTCCCTGTAAAGGTACAGTATTACAGGCTAACCAGCATACGTCAGCAGCAGCGAACAGAGAAAAGTGACAACTCTGACCTCACAGGATTCCCACAGCTTCTAAACTGAAAGTAGGGGCCCGATGATGACAAGTTAGAGAGCTTGTCGAAACATTGCCAAAAAAACCCTTTGAAGTGTTGGTTAGGATTTTAGCCAAAGTTTTAAAAGACCTTACAAAGTGTTTTGTTAGGATTTTAGAGGACTTTGAGCTGGGATTTTAGTCAGGATTTTAAGATTTTAAGCATTTTAACTAACAGATTTTTAATGACGCGGGAAAACACCCGAGATTTTAATTTTTTACATACACACACCCGCGAAACAAATTTATATTTGCTGATAAAGAAATAAAAGGAGACTAGTATAGATCTATTTCAAGCTATTTAGCTCTCATCAGCTAGCCATACCCTTACTTGGATTCGAACTTGGGCTGCCTGCATTTTATACCAAATATAAATTTGGTATAAAATGGTTTGTTGTGAATGCGACTGCTTGAGGGCTCCTGGATTGGAGCTGAAAGGCGAAAGGGATGCAGTATGCTCCCTCTCACATGCTGGGGTATACCAGGTGCTTTGACAGAAAAACACGTGTGTGTGTGTGTGTGTGTGTGTCTGTATGTCTGTGTGTCTGCCTGTGTGTGTGACTGTGTGTAACTGTGTGTGTCTGTGTATGTATGTATATGTGTATGTATATGTGTGTGTGTGTATACACACACATGTACACATATATCTATTCATATATACATACCTACAAAATACATACTGATACACATACATGCACATACATATACATATGCTACTTATGTATATACCACAAAGCCTCATCCCAGAAGGTTACAAAGAAAACCAGTCATGGAGAGGATATGTAGTGTCCCAGATAATACTGTGGACTCTGGTCAAGCATCATTTATATTCCATGTCTTTGGATAGAAGGAAGTGAACTTCCAATAATCTTTCCTGCTGTCCTCACCACTCTCTGCACTGCCTTCCTGTATGAAACAGTAATACTTCCAAGCTACACAGTAATATGATATGAGAGGATGCTTTCAGTTGTTCCTCTGAAGTAAGTGGTAAGGACAGGGAAAGGAAGAACAACTTCTCCTTCTCCTTCTCCTTCTCCTTCTCCTTCTCCTTCTCCTTCTCCTTCTCCTTCTCCTTCTCCTTCTCCTTCTCCTTCTCCTTCTCCTTCTCCTTCTCCTTCTCCTTCTCCTTCTCCTTCTCCTTCTCCTTCTTCTTCTTCTTCTTCTTCTTCTTCTTCTCCTCCTCCTCCTCCTCCTCCTCCTCCTCCTCCTCCTCCTCCTTCTCCCTGTTTTTTCAGGTTTTTCTGATTTTTCATTGTAATTGTGCTTCTGGGTGTACTGTATAACTGGATGGATACTCCATATGGCTATAGCCATGTTTCACTAGAAATGCAAGAACTATAATTTTAGCATCTAAGGAACATTTTATTGGAAGCGTACTGTATTTTTTAATCAAAGAATCTTCTTCCTGGACTGCAGTAGGACTTCTGTTCTCAATAAATGGCTGTTTATCTATATATTCTCTCTCTCTCTTTATGTCGAACTGAATTTGTTCATTGTTATTTCTGGCAAGGATCAAATTTGGCCCATCTGTAGGCTTGATTGCACTCTCTGCATTCATCTACCCAAAAAAAGATATTATTTTGGAGGCTTTGTTTTAGTCAGTAACGCTCTCAGCTACCACGAACAAACTACAAAGGGTTTTATTGTTTTTGAGTTGCATCTTGTATATTTATAAACTAGCGATCCGGGTGAGAGAATCTGAACTAGAATGATAATTAGTGGGGGGGAAAAAATCCATAGAATGTTTTAAGATAAGTAAGCTGGACTGGTTACAAAAACAAGGAGGGGACATTTTTTTTTTTAATTTGATTTGTATGCCGCCCTTCTCCGGAGACTCAGGGCGGCTTACAATGCGCTAAGCAATAGCCTTCATCCTTTTGTATATTTATACAAAGTCAGCTTATTGCCCCCACAATCTGGGTCTTCAATTTACCTACCTTAGAAAGGATGGAAGGCTGAGTCAACCTTGAGCCTTGGCGAGATTCAAACCTGCAGTAATTGCAGGCAGCTGGTCTTAATAACCAGCTTAATAACAGGGTGCCTTAGACCACTGTATTACCAAGGCTCAATTGAGATAGACAGAAGCAACAGGAGTAGAAATCCACCCAGCACAATTTATTTATTTGTCTGTTTATTTGCTTGTTTGTTTGTTTATACATCACATTTGGGGCATGATGGCTCAGTGATGAAAGATATGGAGCTTTTCAGCTGGAGAGCTGATAGCCCGGGTTTAAGACCCAAGGACCATGTCTTGGGGTGAGCTCCAGTTCCTTGCGCCAGCTCCTGGCCATCCAACAGATTAAAAACATGCAAATGCAAGTAGATAAATAGGTACCACTTTGTTGGGAAGGTAACAGTGTTCCATGAGCCTTCGGTGTATAACCATGCTGGCCACATGACCGTGGAAATTGTCTTCAGACAATGCTGGCTTTCTCAGCCAAGAAATGGTGATAAGCACCATGTGCTAGTGTCAGACATGACTGGGCAAGGAAACTGTTATTTTTTAAACATCATATTTAGAAATACCTGACCAGAAATGAAAGCGCAGGAGAATAAAATAATGGATTTTGAAATAAATAGAAAATTGGACTCCTAGATTTGGAAGATGTGGTACTGGGAAGACATTTTAAAAGTTGGAATTATTTACTTACAAAACTTATTCTACTTTTATAACTCTTAGAGTGACTCATCGTAGTAATTGTCATCAATACACACACACACACTTACAGACACATACACACTGCGTTTTCCCGAAAATAAGACCCTGTCTTATATTTTTTTTCAACCCCAAAATAAGTGCAAAATAAGGGCCCCAATCATCTCTTGGCCCTACTCCCGAGTTGTCCTCTCTGTTTTATCTGCTCCTGCCTTCTGGCAGCTCTTCTCATACGTGTACTAGAAACAGGCTCCTCCTGTTTCTCTGCCTCTCTACTGTCAGCCTCTGGAGGCTCCGAAGTCCGCACATTTTTGGGGAGGTTTTATTATTTTGGGGCGACTGGAGCAAGACTGGGTTCCTCTTGCTGTCTTATGTGATTTCCAGCTCTGTCTCCCTAACCCTCATTCTCAGCGTAGTCCAAACTAAATTAAAGCAAATTCTTCAAAACACCATTCCTTAGTTTATCACTGACCTTGGGATAATTAGGCAAACTGCCAAAGGCTTTTCTTGGCAAAAGTTCAGAAGCAGAAGACCCCGCCAAGAAATGAATATAGTGAAACAAGAAGCAATTCTCTCAATATTGTTTTCCAGCAAAGAGGCCAAGAGCCATTGCTGGTCTTTTAAGCCTTATGGGAGGCGCCAATTATCTCTTGGCCCTACTCCTGAGTCGTCCTCTCTGCTTTATCTGCTCCTGCCTTCTGGCAGCTCTTCTCATACGTGCACTAGGAGCAGGCTCCTCCTGTTCCTCTGCCTCTCTACTGTCTGCCTCTGGAAGCTCCGAAGTCCGCACATCACTCCCCGATGGCCCTGGCCCCATCTCTGCCTCCGACACAGATCCCTCATCCGGGCCTCGCCCAGCCTCCAGGACTGGCCCCTGTTCTTCCTCAGCCTCATCGCTGTCTGACTCCACTGGCAACTCCGCAGGCTGCTGGCAGACCACAACATGTAAAGTGTTTTTCTGTCAAAGCACCTGGTCTACCCCAATATGGGAGGCAACATATTGTTTCCCTTTCACCTTTCAGCTCCAATTCAGGAGCCCTAAAGCAATTGCACTATTATATTTAAATATAAATTTATATTTATACATACGTACATACATACATACATACATACATACATACCAGGGGTGGGTTCTAATTTTTTTTTACTACCGGTTCTGTGGGCGTGGCTTATTTTGTGGGTGTGGCTTGGAGGTCATGTGACTAGGTGGGCATGGCTAGCTGGTCAGAGTCATTTCTGGAAGGTCCTCACACTTACGACCAATCCTCGCACTTACGACCCGACTTATTTGTTTGTTTTTAACACTGATCAGCTGTAGGGCGGCCCTTTGAAGTCCCCCGGCAAGAGTTTAAACAGTTTTTTTTTGCTCTAGTCATCAGCTGGGACTCAGGAGGCAGCAATAGATTGGGGGTGGGACCAAATAAAAGGTAAGAATAATGTATGTGGGTGGGGGTGGGTGGGAGGGCGGGGGGGGGAGAACCAGTTCGATGATGTCATATCGTCACCGCTACTGGCTCGGCCGAACCGGACCGAACCAGGAGGAACCCACCACTGATACATACATACATACATACATACATACATCACTTTTATTTGAAAAGCAGAATAGCCAAATGCTCTTCAAAAACATCAGTGAATTCTTCACATTTCTTCAATATCCTGGGTATACATCTGGATTATTTATTGACAAAAAAGTCATTTTATTTCATTTTATTATTTTTTTTAAAAAAAACTAATTTGAGATGCCCTGGCATTAGACACATCACAGGTTGTAAACATAAAGGGGGGGGGGGAGTTCAAACTGGCTGGGTAGATAACAAGAGAACACTCTCTCTGTCTATGAGATAACCATATCATAAACACAAGGAAGTGTAGCTATTGCACTCAGTAGCAGTCAGAGTCAAGCCAGCAATGTTACATTTCCATTTTTTTAATTTTTTTTTTATCTTGCTTTGCCAGCGTGTGCTAAATGTTTAGATAGTTCAAATTAAATTTGGAGCTGGTTGACTTCTCCCATTTTGAGAGATGAGACAGCTCTCTTTTGATTTTTTTCTTCTTGTCATGAACACATTTCAATTAATTAACTCCAGGTAGATTTATCAACTTCTCCAATTTGGTTGATTAGCCTTTATTTTCTTTTTACTTCTTCCACACCCCCACCCAACAGAGTGAGATGTTTCACACGGAACGTCTTGCTAATATGAAGATAATTCTGGAGTAGGACTAAATAAAATTGTATCTTCAAGAACATTGTCAAGTTTAGCAATTAATTATGTTGCTGTATGGTTACGGAAGCAACAGGGTGACTGTCTGAAGTAGGTGCATGGTTATTTTAATTTGGCACCAATGTTATCTTTCTCCAACTGTATAGATCACGGGTCTCAAACACAAGGCCCGCGGGCCGCATCTGGCATGCAATGTGGTCAGATCCGGCCCGTAGGGCCACCCTGGAAAATGTAAGGGGCCAGTCCACATCGCTTCGGCCCGGTCTACCCAATGCGAAGAGGAAACATTGGGCCAGCATGGCTTCAGCCCAGTCTACCCAATACGAAGAGCAGTGGTGGGATTCAAATTTTTCTACTACCGGTTCTGTGGGCATGGCTTGGTGGGGGGGTCATGTGGGGGCGGCACCTTGCTGTGAGTGACATCGAGTTGACCACGCCCACTCAATCACATGACCCCCACCCCCACCAAACCACACCCACAGAACCGGCAGAAAAGGTAGCTCCGTGGCCTGTTCCTTTATGGTCCCCCCTCCCCCATGTCGAAGTACCTTAGAGGGACACTGCAGTCCACCTGCTTTCCTACTTTCAAAACGACACTATAGAGCACTGCACAACAGAACAACTAGACACAAGAACAGTTTTTCCCCATATGCCATCACTCTGCTAAACAACTAATTCCCACAACAGTGTCAAAGTATTTAGTAAGGCTATATTATTATTATTATTATTATTATTATTATTATTATTATTATTATCCTCTTCCTTATTAACTATCTCCTTTTCTTCTTACAACTATAACTTTGTTGCGTGTATCTTTGCAATTTATCTTGTTTTATTTAGTTTCCTAGTATGATTTATTTTGATGGCTTATTTAGTATCCTATGACTATCACTAGCTGTTGTATTTTACGATTTATGATGAATGTATTTGTATGATGACTATGATCATGATTTATCACTTATATTTGTCTGCACCGAAGACAAATTCCTTGTGTGACCAAACATACTTGGCCAATAAAGAATTCTCTTCTGTTCTGTTCTAGATTTAGTGGTAACACCATGGAACAGTATATAAATAAAAGCTCAGAAATAGATGGGACTACGATTGTTTATTTTTAAATGCTTGCTTTAACCCTAGTTAGAAAAAAAAATAGAGCATAAACCCTAGTTAGAAAAAAAAAATAGAGCATAAACCCTAGTTAGAAAAAAAAATAGAGCATAAAATGAAATCTATTTATTTTTATTTATTTATTTATTGGTTTATTTATTTATTTATTGGTTCAATTTATATGCCGCTCTTCTTCGGAGACTCAGGGCGGCTTACAAATATGTTAAGCAATAGCCTTCATACTTTTGTATATACCTGCTTAGTAGGGCTTTCGGCCCCTCCTAAGCGGTGTTCTTTTTTATACAAAGTCAGCTTATTGCCCCCACAATCCGGGTCCTCATTTTACCTACCTCGAAAGGATGCAAGGCTGAGTCAACCTTGAGCCTGGTGAGATTTGAACTTGCAGAAATTGCAGGCAGCTGGTGTTACTCAACAGCACTTTAGTCTGCTGTGCCACCAAGTTCCCTCTCTGCCCTCTTGATATCTAGTTAAGAGATATCATTGTTGTTGTTTTTTCATTGATAGGCTTATCAACAACCTTAAATTGAGCTTTGCTTGTTCTGCTTTTGAAATAATATATAGACATATTAATCCTGCGGATCTTTCAGTACCAATATTTGTTATAGCACTTCCCACCTCTGTGACAGTTGCTTCCTGGTATTACTCCACAGGAAAAGAAGTGGAAATTGCTTTCTTTGTCCCTCATGAATTAAAGATGGTATGGAAAAGTATGTAAGGCCATATTCCATGTATCTATTTTAGGCATCCTATTGACATAAACATATCCCAATAAAGAAACGAGAGGCAGCAATACAATAAAACAATTCTTACTTTAAGATTCAGAGGTTTATTTCATGAGCAATTTGAAACATGAATAGCCGTTGTAATGTTACTTACATCAATAACCCATTGCAATGGGGTCCGGAGACAATAGCTACAGTAGGTCCAACAAGGAATAGCTATGGCCAGTGGCCCCAATCTGAGTCCTATCTCCTTCTTTTATACTTCCTTCTGACAGCCCTTCAGTAAATGGAATTTTACTGGAGCTACTTCCATGTTCTCTCATACTGACTGTCAGTTTCCACATACATGCGAATATATCTGAAAAACTCTACCATCCATTCAGGGGTGAAATGCTCCCGGTTCGGACTGGATTACCCGATCTGGTAGCGATAGTGGCGGTTGGTTCGGAGAACCGATAGCGATTGCGGCACGAGGCTCCGCCCACCTGCCCAGTTGTCATTACTTCCTGGTTTTAACCAGGAAGTAATGTGTTTTGTACCCTCCGCGCATGTGCAGAAGGTTTATTTTTTTTGCTTTTAAAAGTTAAAAAAAGAGGCGCTGACGATCACAGCTGAGCCGTGCAATTGTCAGAGCCTTTTTTTTTACCTTTTAAAAGAATTTTTTAACAACCTATTCGGTTGTAAAAAAAATGCTTTTAAAAGTAAAAAAAAGGCTCTGATGATCACAGCTGTGATTCACGATCATCAGAGCCTTTTTTTTTACCTTACGCGCGGCCTTGCCTGTTTGTCTTCTGGGTTTCTGGTATGCCTGCACACATGACGATCAGCTATCCTTCGCGTGGCAGTGCTGAAAACTGGTGTGTGCAAGCGTGCCAGCCAGCTGATTGTCGGGGGTGGATGCGTGCCAGAACCCGGAGGTTTGGCTTTTCCAGAGCACGATCCCTTTGTGTGCGTGGCAGTGCCAAAAACCATCTTGCACATGTGCGCCAGCCAGCTGGTTGTCGGGCACACATGCGTGCTACAACCCAGACGTTCAGCTTTTCCAGAGCACAACCCCAATGAGTACGGGCATGTGGGCATAACATTTCCACATGACCTTTTCGGCACTCGGTGCCGAAAAGTTCGCCATCACTGGTATAGAGTCTCCTGCTTGAGCAAAGGGTTGGATTAGAAGATCCTCAAATTTACTCTTCTGGAACATTCAAGGACAATCTCTCAACTCCTCTTAATGTCATGAGGAGATATTCCCGCCCTGTGCGGTCACATAGGGCTGCCCTCCTCCGAGTACCATCGGCCAGACAATGTAGGCTGGTGGCCCCCAGTATGAGGACATTCTCAATGGCCGCACCACCTTCTGAAATGAGTTACCCATCGGGCTCCGGACAGCCCCTGACCTCCGCACTTTCCGCACCGACCTGAAGACATGGCTGTTTCAGCAATTTCCCTGATCTGCTACGAGATTTTATTGTGTTTGGGGTTTTATATTGGCTGTTTTTAGGATTGTTATTGTTTTTAGTTCTGAGTCCTACGGGAGAAGGGTGGTATATAAATTTAATAAAAATGAATAAATAAAATAAATAAATATTCATTGTCCTGTAAGTGACTACCTAAATCAAGTAATCCCCAAATATAAAACCCAACTGGAAAATAAGTCCTAGCATTATTTTTTCAGGATGCTCGTAATATAAGTCCTACTCCCAAAATAAGCCCTAGTTAAGATTGTCAGCCAGATGGATGCATTTAGTACAGTATTTTCCTAAAATAAGACCTAACCAGAAAATAAGCCATAATGCATCTTTTGGGACAAAAATTAATATAAGACCTTGTCTTATTTTCGGAAAAATACGGTAGAGATTATTTGTGGGCCTGTTGAATATTTGTCTGAACAGAATACTGTCTGAACAGTGACTATAGAAGTAGGAGGATTCCTTAGGTATGATATCTTCAGAAGATCGCAGGGAATTGGAAAAGCTGCTCATTACTGTATGTAGTTTTTAAAAAAACACGATTGCACTTCTAGGAGACTGTAGGTGGTGAACAGCATGTGTATGTATTTCATAATTAAATGTGTATAATCTCAAGTTAAAGTGTTCCTGGAGTGATACATATAAAAAGAAACATATGTCAATCAATTAAAAGGAATGAAAAATAGACTAATTAAAGTGAAATACTAACCTGAAGGAGTTGTAAACTTTACAGTGTCTTCCTTTTCTTTCCTTTATTTTTTTTCCTCTCTGGCTGACGGAAACAGCAAATTTTGTTGAAACATTTGGACAATGTAGTTAATATATTTTATCCTAAAAAAAAGTTTCTAAAACCTCTTCTGGGTTGGCTGGGTGGAAGAAGAAGGGAGAAAAGTTAGTCAATCATTAGATAAAGGTAAAAGTTCCCCTCGCACATATGTGCTAGTCGTTCCTGACTCTAGGGGGTGGTGCTCATCTACATTTCAAAGCCAAAGAGCCAGTGCTGTCTGAAGACATCTCTGTGGTCATGTGGCTTGCATGACTCAATGCCAAAGGCGCACGGAACAAAGGTGGTCCCTATTTTTCTACTTGTATTTTTCACGTGCTTTCGAACTGCTAGGTTGGCAGAAGCTGGGACAAGTAACGGGAGTTCACCCCGTTATGTGCCACTAGGGGATTTGAACCGCTGAACTGCTGACCTTTCGATCAACAAGCTCAGCGTCTTAGCCCCTGAGCCACCGCGTCCCTTATATATAGTCAATCCTTACCTTGTACTAATTTTAGTACTGTGGTTTGGGATTGTTGCATTTGAAGAGTGAAATGATTAGGGAACTTTCTCTACAAATTTATCGTGCAAGGGAAAGCGACAGATAATGTTCATTGCAATTGCTTCAGGTTTGTTCATTTTTTAAAAAAAAATCACGCACAGTGTGCTATTTAAAAAAAATGTAATCTTGATGTAGAACAGATCAAAAGCAAACTGCTATCTGGGCCTCGTGCACTAAGCACATGCTAAGTTTGCTTAATGGTTAATACACCCCTGGCCATCACTGTCTTAGATGATAAATTAGGATCTCTTTTTCTCTTTCTCTGTCTTTGTCTCTTTCTCTCTCTTACAGTCTTTTCTCTTTTCTTTCCCTTTTCCCCTTTCCTTTTCCCTTTTACTCTCTCTTTTTCTCTCTTCTCTGTCTCTCACAGTTTCTTTTTCTTTCTTTCCCATTCCCTCTCTTTCTCGGTCTCTCTGTCTCTGTCTCCTCTTTTTCTCTCTTCTCTGTCGCTCTCATTGTCTTCCTTCCTTCCTTCCTTCCTTCCTTCCTTCCTTCCTTCCTTCCTTCCTTCCTTCCTTTTCCTTTTCCTTTTCCTTTTCCTCTTTCTCTTTTCCTCCTCCTCCTCCTCCTCCTCCTCCTCCTCCTCCTCCTCCTCCTCCTTTCCCTCCCCCTTCTCCTTCTCTACTCCTTTCATTCTTGGACTTGACAGCTTATACTGAATATTCAAATATTTCCCACATAAAATACGAAATGTTTTGTTTATTTAATATATAATCAAAGTTCTTTTATAAAATATTCCTGGAATTAGCTGGCATTTGGTTAATACCTTGCCCAGGTTTGTTTGATATCCAGTCTGTTTGCTTTCTTTAATTCCTTCTGTGCTTGAAAGATAGGAGATGGGCCAGAGGGAAAAGATGAGTGGGTAAAAAAAAGGCAAGTGGAAAGAAATAGAAAAGAGGCTGAGAATATATTTAGACTTTCCTGATCTTTCTGGAAACTGAAAGTTCAAATGGCAGAAAAAAGCTAACCCTGTCTGCAAGATGCACCCGACCCTTTACAGAGAAAGGAAGGAAGGAAGGAAGGAAGGAAGGAAGGAAGGAAGGAAGGAAGGAAGGAAAGAAAGAAAGAAAGAAAGAAAGAAAGAAAGAAAGAAAGAAAGAAAGAAAGAAAGATTGATTTAAAAAAAATAGCTGACCAATCATTTAACCTGAATGGAATAGGGCAAACTGATAACTCCCTCACCCTACTTCTAAGACTTTTTAAAGAAATTAAAGAAAGGATAGGAAAAGAATAACAACAAATAAAACCTCTTTTGAAAAAAAAAAAAAATTACTGAACACAGCAATAAAAACAAAAACAAAATTGGAAATGTTGAACATTTCCTGCATGGATATCTCACTAGTACTTTGGGTTTTTTTTTTAACCTTCCAGTTTAGCCTAATTCTTGAGAGTCTCCCATTGATATGCTAACCCTATTTAGCTTTTCTTCTGATTCAACAAGGGTCATTTGGAATTGTTAAAATTATGTAACTGTTTCCATGGATAATCATGAAAAGATGCAAAAACATCTGTGCAGAGGGACATGTTTCTATTTCCAGTAGTATACAAAATTGATGCACTTTTTAAACAAAGAAAGTTATGTACACACAATCAGGTGTTATATTACTGGAGTGAGACAAAGTAGACAGATTTTTGGTTCTTGGTAGAATGTTTAGGAGACATAAAAATAAGAGGGGAGAATAGATGGATAACTATTAATATGTGTATTTGCTCAGATGCACATAGAAAGCTGATAAATAATACAGTATAAAGTCTGTTGTAAAGAATGACCATTGTCGAAAGAAGCAAAATTAGTGGTAAGGGCATCCTTCTCTTCTTTGTCATATAGTGTTGTGGCCCGTCAGCGGCCTGTGCAGCTAGTAGCTTATTCAGACAGCGAGGAGGCTGGCTTGGTGCTGCACCAGCAGCCTGTGCAGCTGGCACTCGAGTCGGACAATGAGGAGGCTGGAGAAGATGTGGTGCCAGAGGCAGGGATTCAGCCAGGGCCTTCAGAACCTCTAGAAGATCCCTTAAGTGAAGAAGATGAAGAGGAGGAGCCTCTTCTCGATGCATGGGCCCGCAGAGCTGCCAAAAGGCAGGAGTGGCTCCTCAGGAGGAGGTCTCCTCGAGAGTAAGGCTTGGAGCTAATTGGCCACTCCCTTAGCCTATTTAAGGAGGAATGCTGACTGAAGCAATTTGCAGGGAACAACTTAGTTCACATACCTTCGTGCCTTTATCTTAATTCTTTGCAAATTGCTTCTGGGCTTTCTGCCAACCATAGTAAGATTAAGATTATTTATTCTTTGGATTCTTGCAGGCTGTTAAGAAAGTTAATTAACAGCCTTTGTTTGAAGAAAAAACTGATTTTATTTTAGTAAACTAAGGTTTGTACAGACTGGGTGTGTGCTGCATTCTTTGGGGTCCGTAGCTGGGGCAGAACATTTAGGAATGAGACTTGTGTATGTCTGGAGTAGAAGATAAATGGAATTCAGCAGGAATAGGTATTAACTATGTATGTATTGTAGGACCAAGAATGATTATGGACTGAATACAAACTTGAGTGTGAACATCTATAGAAAAAAGTATGTTGAGGTGGTAGGTCAAAATAAAAATATAAAGGAAGTGTCAATGTGTTGACAGGAAAAGGATGATGGAGAATTCAGTGGTTGGATGAAGACAAGATGCTGAAAAAAGAGATGGCATAAAATTGTTTATAGATGTATCAGAAGCAAGGATAGAGAGATAGGAAGAGATGTTGTGAATAATATTGATGTAAGCAATTTTAAGTATGTTTCTTTTGCTTGTTTTTATTTCATGTTTGTTCAAATTTCACTAAGCAGTTGAGAGCAATCAATCAATGGAACAGAAGTTGCCTTCAGAAGCTGGAGGCTTTCAAAAAGAGACTGAACAACCATTTATCTGAAACAGGATAGCATCTCCTGTTCGAATAGCGGGGTGGGGTTGGACTCTAAGACCTCCAAGGTCTCTTCTATTATTCTATATTCTATGTTCCTGTGTTTACTTTCTTGGGTTTAGAATTTGCAACTCCATTCCTGTCATTTGCATAAGATTGTTTACTCCAAAACAGTATCTGTCTGTCATCTGCACCCTGTCTGGTTTGGTTCTGCAACCCAACAAGACAGACACAGACTTCAGAGGATAATTAGAACTGCAGAAAAAACAATGGCTACCAACCTGCCTTCCATTGAGGACCTGTATACTGCAGGAGTCAAAAAGACTTGTCAAAAAGAGGGCTGTGAAAATATCTACAGACCCCTCACATCCTGGACATAAATTGTTTCAACTCCTACCCTCAAAACGACGCTATAGAGCACTGCACACCAGAACAACTAGACACAAGGACAGTTTTTTCCCACATGCCATCACTCTGCTAAACAAATAATTCCTTCAACACTGTCAAACTATTCACTAAGTCTGCACTACTATTAATCTTCTAATCCTTCCTATTACCTCTCTCCCTTTCTACTTATGACTATACCCTTGTTGCTTGTATCTTTATTATTCATATTGTTTTATTTAGTTTCCTAGTATGATTTTAATTGCTTATTTAGTATCCTGTGACGATCGCTGTATCTTATGATATAAGATCGTTGTATCTTATGATTCATGATGAATGTATTTTTTATGTACACTGAGAGCTTATGCACCGAAGACAAATTCCTTGTGTGTCCAATCACACTTGACCAATACATTAAATCAATCAATCTATCTATCTATCTATCTATCTATCTATCTATCTATCTATCTATCTATCTATCATCTGTCTATCTGTCTATCTGTCTGTCTCTATCTATCTATCTATCATCTGTCTGTCTGTCTATCTATCTATCTATCTATCTATCTATCTATCTATCTATCTATCTATCATTTATCTATCTATCATCTGTCTATCTATCTATCTATATCTATCTATCATCTGTCTGTCTATCTATCTATCTATCTATCTAGCTATCTATTTATCTATCTATCTATCATCTGTCTATCTGTCTATCTGTCTGTCTCTATCTATCTATCTATCATCTGTCTATCTGTCTATCTATCTATCTATCTATCATCTGTCTGTCTATCTATCTATCTATCTATCTATTTATCTATCTATCTATCATCTGTCTATCTATCTATCTATATCTATCTATCATCTGTCTGTCTATCTATCTATCTATCTATTTATCTATCTATCTATCATCTGTCTATCTATCTATCTATATCTATCTATCATCTATCTATCATCTATCTATCTATCTATCATCTGTCTGTCTATCTATCTATCTATCTATCTATCTATCTATCTATCTATCTATATCTATTTATCTATCTATCTATCTATCATCTGTCTATCTATCTATCTATCTATCTATCTATCTATCTATCTATCATCTGTCTATCTATCTATCTATCTATCTATCTATCTATCTATCTATCTATCATCTGTCTATCTATCTATCTATCTATATCTATCTATCATCTATCATCTGTTTATCTATCTATCTATCTATCTATCTATCTATCTATCTATCTATCTATCATCTGTCTATCTGTCTATCTGTCTGTATCTATCTATCTATCTATCATCTGTCTATCTGTCTATCTATCTATCTATCTATCTATTTATCTATCTATCATCTGTCTATCTATCTATCTATATCTATCTATCATCTGTCTGTCTATCTATCTATCTATCTATCTATCTATCTATCTATTTATCTATCTATCTATCATCTGTCTATCTGTCTATCTGTCTGTCTCTATCTATCTATCTATCATCTGTCTATCTGTCTATCTATCTATCTATCTATCTATCTATCTATCTATCTATCATCTGTCTGTCTATCTATCTATCTATCTATCTATCTATTTATCTATCTATCTATCATCTGTCTATCTATCTATCTATATCTATCTATCATCTGTCTGTCTATCTATCTATCTATCTATCTATCATCTGTCTATCTATCTATCTATATCTATCTATCATCTATCTATCATCTATCTATCTATCTATCATCTGTCTGCCTATCTATCTATCTATCTATCTATCTATCTATCTATTTATCTATCTATCTATCTATCATCTGTCTATCTATCTATCTATCTATCTATCTATCTATCTATCATCTGTCTATCTATCTATCTATCTATCTATCTATCTATCTATATCTATCTATCATCTATCTATCTATCTATCTATCATCTGTCTATCTATCTATCTATCTATATCTATCTATCATCTATCATCTGTTTATCTATCTATCTATCTATCTATCTATCTATCTATCATCTGTCTGTCTATCTATCTATCTATTTATCTATCTATATCTATCTATCATCTATCTATCTATCTATTTATCTATCTATCTATCATCTGTCTATCTATCTATCATCTATCTATCTATCTATCTATCTATCTATCTATCTATCTATCATCTGTCTATCTATCTATCTATCTATCTATCTATCTATCTATCTATCTATCTATCTATATCTATCTATCATCTATCATCTGTTTATCTATCTATCTGTCTATCTATCTATCTATCTATCTATCTATCTATCTATCCATCTGGCATGTGTGTGTCTACCCTTCATAACTTGAGCTTAAGTTTCTGTAGCTTTATTTTCACATCGCTTTGCAAACTTGGATAGCTTTCTTTCTACAGGTTTGTTTGTATTAGGACCTATCTTCCATCAAATAAAAAAAAAAAATCTACCCCATCTGATATCTCATTAACTTGTTTATGGGGGAAAAAAAATACTGAAATGTAGATGTTTCCTCTGAAAAAATGTAGAAGGCAGAAAACTAATAACTGGACTAATTTTATCAGGCAGATGGTTTAGTGGCAGTAGCGGAATCACCCAAGTGGGAGATCTTCATTGGATTCTGGAGCAAGCAATATAGAACTCCTTGTGGCAAGATGATATTGCAATGTTTGCTAATTACGTTGGAGAACACTGACCAGAAACTTTTAACGGACGCCAGCTGGCCTCCTAAAAGAACAAATTGCTTTATTTATTTTTAGGGGCCAAACCTCAACACTCTTGATACTAATAGCTTACTAAGAGAAATTCAGCATGACCTTCCCCAAATGATTAGCCATTGGTGATGGCTGTCATGTTGTCATTGTTTCTTTTTCCCTGCGACATCTGGTATTGGACATTTTTATTTAGGACATATTGCTAATAGTCATCCTTTAGAGATCTTTTTAAAGACCCCACAACCTTCCTTCAGTAGCTTTGAAAGTCAAGTGCAACAAAAAGAAGCAGGAAATCTGTTCTTCTTCTTCTTCTTCTTCTTCTTCTTCTTCTTCTTCTTCTTCTTCTTCTTCTTCTTCTTCTTCTTCTTCTTCTCTTCCTCTTCCTCCTCCTCCTCCTCCTCCTCCTCCTCCTCCTCCTCCTCCTCCTCTTCTTCTTCTTCTTCTTCTTCTTCTTCTTCTTCTTCTTCTTCTTCTTCTTCTTCTTCTTCTTCTTCTTCTTCTTCTTCATCTTCTTCTCCTCCTTCTCCTCCTCCTCCTCCTCCTCCTCCTCCTCCTCCTCCTTCTTTTTTTGCAGATTGGTAATTTATTTCTTGATAATCCTTTATGGATCATATTCAGCTCCATTGCGATACATGTTCCAGATACTTAAGCTGGAGGGAGAATAATTGATAAATTCTGAAATCCAACTCCCAAGTTGGTAGAACACAAGTAATAGTAGGATAGGATAGTGTAGATTAGGGTAGGATAGGATAGGGTGAGGTAGGGTAGGGTAGGGTAGGGTAGGATAGGATAGGATAGGATAGGATAGGATAGGATAGGATAGGATAGGATAGGATAGGATAGGTTAGGGTCAGTTTTTTTTGTTTTTTGTTTTTTTGTTTTTTGCTTTAATTGATATGCTGCCCTTCTCCGGAGACTCAGGGCGGCTTACAATGCATTAAGCAATAATAAGTTAGGGTAGGGTAGATTAGGGTGCGTTAGGGTATGATAGGAAAGAATAGGGCTGCTTAGGGTAGGGTAGGGTAGGGTAGGATAGGGTAGAATAGGGTAGGATAGGGTAGGATAGGGTGGCTTAGGGTATTTATTCTATTCTATTCTATTCTATTCTATTCTATTCTATTCTATTCTATTCTATTCTATTCTATTCTATTCTATTCTATTCTATGGAAGGAAAAATGGGTGTGTTGTGTCCATGTGGAAAAGGGAATCCAAATGAAAATGGTCTGATCTTCTAGAGTGGAGTTGAGGAACATGTGGGAAGAAATGAGTCTCCCAGAGAGCAACACAGAGTTGCAGTTTGTCAACAGAAAAAAAAAGCTCTGAAGCTTGTGAATGAGATTTCACACAACCAGAGCTGCAGAACAACTTAGTTTACGTAGGTAAAACCTGGCTAGAAAGAATATGCACATAAAAGCCTACGAAAAAGAAAAAGACACATTGTACCTTTACAGGGGGAATATCTGAGAAGTGGGTGTGGCTCACCGACGAAGCCTTATAAGGCAGAAATAGCTATCTGAGTCTCCCAGAGAGCAACACAGAGTTGCAGTTTGTCAACAAAAAAAAAAAGCTCTGAAGCTTGTGAATGAGATTTCACACAACCAGAGCTGCAGAACAACTTAGTTTACGTAGGTAAAACCTGGCTAGAAAGAATATGCATATATATATATATATATATATATATATATATATATATATATATATATATATATATATATGACTATTTCATGAATATCTGCATGAAAAAAAAAGTTCTGTATATTTTATTAGGATGGTTTTTTACTAACGGGTGGGTTCTACTTACCTTTACTACTGGTTCACCTTGCTAATTACCTATGATGATGTCCAGGTCAATGGGTGGAGCCTCCCGCCAGTTTTACTACCGGTTCATCTGAAGCGGTCCGAACCGGGGGCAACCCACCACTGCGTTGTAAGTCTATCCATAAGACTCATGGTTTCTTCCTTCTTTCTTAGACTGTTCATAGCGCTGATTATCCCAAAGGAATGAAGCAATGGGTAAATGTTTATGTATGTTTGAGAGATCAGAGGAAAATTAAATGCCAAACAGCATAATCAGATCTCCAGCGCACCCATCTAAAGGGCTCAGTTTGTTCCTGTTTAAGTCACAGGAGTTGAATTTCTTGGCTGAACTACAAATTTACGTCTTTCATGGGGAAGGCTTCTTTGTTCATCACGGTTTAGGAGATTAAAATGTCCCAGCAGTTCAGGGATGGGTTTCACTTATCTTTACCACTGGTTCGCCCCGCGTGTTTGCTGTCTGCGTATGTGCCCCACCTCCCATGCATGCACTTTGCTCGCACGCATGTCTTCCATGCATACACCCAGCCTCGAAAACATGCCTAAATAGCACAACTTTGTGCTGGGGCAGGTGGGCGGGTCCACCTGTGATCGCTGCTACCAGTTCTCCAGAACTGGTGCGAACCGGCTGAATACCACCTCTGCAGCAGTTCCTGAATAGTACCATTTGGGAGTCATTTTTGGGTTCAAGGTGATTTGTCCTTGGCAGATAAATTGGCTTCCTTGTCCTGGAGGGCGTTGCAGACCAAGGATGGCCTATATCCTTTTGAAGAGATTTGTTTTATCTGTTTATGATTTTTTTTCAATTGAACGATCTTTGTGCAGATATTTAATCTAGCAAAGTAGGCCAAATCAGGCTTTTATTGAGTGATAGGCATCGGGGGCTTTCTAAGCAGCAGTTACTACGGGAGGAGGCTACAAGCTGATTATTTAAAAAAAAAAATCCACCGTGATTTGGGATTCAGGGTTGATGCAATGCTCGGAGTTAAGGACAGTGTTTGGCTGGACAGTCAGAAAAAAACATCTGTTAGGAGAAGAACCAAAGACCAGAACTGATGAGGGTTGAGAAGGATCAGAATTCATTCTATGGAGCAAGGTGCATTTCATAGCTAGAAGCACATTACTCTTGAAGCTGATGTTTAATCTGAGCGAATTTAGGAAAGAAAGAAAGAAAGAAAGAAAGAAAGAAAGAAAGAAAGAAAGAAAGAAAGAAAGAAAGAAAGAAAGAAAGAAAGAAAGAAAGAAAGAAAGAAAGAGAGAGGAAGCGAGGGAAGAAGAAAGAGAGAGAAAGGAAGGAAGGAAGGAAGAGAGAGAGAGTGAGAGAGAGGAAGGAAGGAAGGAAGGAAGGAAGGAAGGAAGGAAGGAAGGAAGAGAGAGAAAGGAAGGAAGGAAGAGAGAGAGAGGAAGGAAGGAAGAGAGAGAGTGAGAGAGAGGGAGGAAGGAAGGAAGGAAGGAAGAGAAAGGAAGGAAGGAAGAGAGAGAGGAAGAAAGAGAGAGAGAGTGAGAGAGAGAGAGAAAGGAAGGAAGGAAGGAAGAGAGAGAGAGGAAGGAAGGAAGACAGAGAGTGAGTGAGAAAGAGAGAGGAAGGAAGGAAGGAAGAGAGAGAGGAAGGAAGGAAGAGAGAGAGAGTGAGTGTGAGAGAGAGAGGAAGGAAGGAAGGAAGAGAGAGAGGAAGGAAGGAAGGAAGGAAGAGAGAGAGGAAGGAAGGAAGGAAGGAAGGAAGGAAGGAAGGAAGGAAGGAAGGAAGGAAGGAAGGAAGGGACACAAGAAAGTTGTTCTCCATTATTTTTTTGCCCCCGCTTACAACTGGACAGAGGAAGTTCAGCTAGTGCTCAAATTGCAACCATTTATTTAATGACTGTTAAAAATGACAATGGAACTGAAAAATACGACGTACGACAAATTAGTAATAGAATTGTAATAGAGAAATGGAAACTGAACAGAAGGTCCTTAAAAATCACTGGCTAGTGGTATGTACCTTTGGCTAAATGGATACAGGAAAACAAAATAAAATACAACCCGAAAGGAAAGGGAGATTTTAATGAAATATATTTGTTCTCGGTTCACTAAATAAACCTATTTTTATTTGGATGGGTTTAATAAAGGAAACTATATTAACCTCGGTGGAAAAAATGGCAACCCTTATTCCTTGCAATGCTTCTTAGATCTTACTGTGCTACTATTTTTACATCTATTTAACGTTTAGTTCCTCCAAGACAATATTGGATTCTGTGGTTGTGGCAGTCTGCAATTATTCTTAGTCTTCCCAGTTGGCTGCTCTCTCCAAGTTTATGTAAGAGAAAGTTGGTAAGAAGGGACAATGCCACAAAAAGAAGGAGCAGGAATATCATTTCCTTACTTACAAGTCATACAGGGAGAAAAAAAAATAAACTGAAGAACTTTTCTATGATTGTTAAGCTGGTTCTTCCCCCTGCCCCCTTATTTACATGGCTTTATATAGAATGGCATGGCATGGCATGGAATGGAATAGAATAGAACTAATGGAAAATGGAATGGAATGGAATGGAATGGAATGGAATGGAATGGAAGGGAAGGGAAGGGAAGGGAAGGGAAGGGAAGGGAAGAGAAGAGAAGAGAAGAGAAGAGAAGAGAAGAGAAGAGAAGAGAAGAGAAGAGAAGAGAAGAGAAGAGAAGAGAAGAGAAGAGAAGAATAGGACTAATGGAAAATGGAATGGAATGGAATAGAATAGAACTAATGGAAAATGGAATGGAATGGAATGGAATGGAAGGGAAGAGGAGAAGAGAAGAGAAGAGAAGAGAAGAGAAGAGAAGAGAAGAGAAGAGAAGAGAAGAGAAGAGAAGAGAAGAGAAGAGAAGAGAAGAGAAGAATAGGACTAATGGAAAATGGAATAGAATGGAATGGAATGGAATGGAATGGAATGGAATGGAATGGAATGGAATAGTATAGAATAGTATAGAATAGTATAGTATAGAATAGAATAGAATAGAATAGAATAGAATAGAATAGAATAGAATAGAATAGAATAGAATAGGTTTATTGTCACTTTGAATGTACACTAATTGACATACATTAAAATGAAATTATGTTGCATACAGCTGTCAAAGGGTCTCCCCTAAGATATGAGAAGAAGTGCGAGAGTGCTTGTAGATAAGAAGTGGAGAAGACCCATTTTTCTATCCTTAGGTTTCACATCTAGCATTTGAAAAACAGTTGCCCTCAACACAGAAGCTATTTTGGCTCTTCCAACCAAATATCGTAGCTGTTGATAGAATTCCAATTGCTTTTCCTGTTCTCCGTTTAGTCAGTGCCATTTGAATTAATGGCCAATCCCACATCTTGAGATGGTTAACTCCAGAGATTAATGATGTGGTTTGAGATGAATTGCTTCCTTTGGTCTGTTATCTCCTTCTGTTCACTTTCATTGGATGGTCCCTGGTCCTGATGTTTTGAGAAAGGGATAAGAATGTCTCGGTGTCTGTTTTTCCATTTCATGCATGGTATTTGATACTCCAATCATGTTATTCTCAAACATGTTTGCCTTTTCTCATAGAGAAGAAATATGATCCCTCTGATCATTTTTGGTGCCCTTTTCTATAATTTTTTTAAAGATATCTTAGATTCTTTTTCAAGTATGGCAACCTGAATTATGTCTTCTTCAAATGCAGATGTGCCACCAATTTAAATACCCTGTTTCCCCGAAAATAAGACATCCCCTGATAATAAGCCCAATCGAGCTTTTGAGTGCATGCACTAAAATAAGCCTCCTTCTGAAAACAAGCCCTCCCCAAAAATATTTAAACGCAGATCTGGAAATCAGGTAAGATGGCAAGAGGAGCCCCATCTTGCTCCATGCACCCCAAAATAATAAGACCTCCCCAAAAATAAGTCCAATTTCAGGGTTAAAAAAAATATAAGACAGGGTCTTATTTTCGGGAAAACATGGGTAATGACTCTGCAGTTTGATTTAAAAAAAAAAACAAAAACTTTCATAGTCTTCTTATTTTCAAGTTTACCTATTTCGTATTTAACATCCTAAACGGAGTTATCAACTCAAAAATCTTTAATATCTTTAATAAAAATTTATTTATTTCTGGATAGTTCAGATGGCTTATGTTCCATTATTGTATGTATGTATGTGTGTGTGTGTGTATGTATACATGTATATCCACAATTACACGGGAAGAAACCCGAAATATTAACTATACACACATACATACCCGTGAAAACTTACATAAACAAATATATATATTTCCTTCAACATGTCCCCATCATTTTTAGGTATTACTACCCTCATTTGCAAATGAATGAATGATCATAGATCCTTAAGGACTGCTCCTTCTTATTTCCAGTGAAAAAATTGCTAATTTATTCTTGGTTGTCCCCAATTAGCAGCCCATAAAAGGTCCTATCCTCATAGCTCATGGCTATTAAGAGCCTTTAATTAGTAACCTATTGGAGATTTGTTTTGAAAATCCAAGCATCTCCATCTCTCTCTCTCCCTCTCCCTCTCCCTCTCCTCTCTCTCTCTCTCCCTCCCTCTCTCCCTCCCTCTCTCTCTCTCTCTCTCCCTCCCTCTCATAGCTATAGAGTTTTTTCCCCTAAAAGTTACAATTGCACAATTCATTTTATTAAGCTACTAGCTGATAACCCGGCATTGCTCGGGTATTTATGTATCCCAATCCTTGCAGGTTTTTAAAAGTATACGTACAGTATACACATTATAAAGTAAAATCATACACAAAATCACTATAAGTCTTTTGGCCCCACCCCCTGCCCACATCCACCAGTAACCACCATCCGGCACCCAGCGGTGTTGGGGCTGTGCATGTCCAGCTGCTGTGGTAACCGCCTGGACTGACACCCATCTGGCGGAAACGGTCCTCCTCACCATGCAGAATAGCCTAGTGGGTGGTGCGTGGCTGCGGTGGAAGGCCGCCGGGACCGATCAGCTGGGCTGCATGACCTCTATATTCACCCCGAGGGGTGTTAGGGGTGTGTTACCACCACAGTATTTTTTTCCAGAAAGTAAGTCATCTGTGTACCATGTTTGGTTGAAATTGCTCGAGGCATTCCAGAGTTATGCTGGGACATACACACACACACACACACACAAATATATATATATATATATTTGTTTGTTTTCTGAGGTTTTCGCGGGTGTTTGTATGTAGGTCTTTGGTTATTCGGGTTTTCTCCCGCGTAAAATTGGAAGTGTCTTGGCAACGTGAAGCACGTGTTTCGGTGAAGCACGAAGCCGAAAACACCAGCCTGAAGATGACGAATGAGACTTCGTCAAAATGTCGCCAAGACACACACACACATATATATATATATATATTCCATAACACAATCAAAAATAGAGATTGCAAAGATGGAAAGTTTGTGAATTAGGTGTAATAAGAGGGTGACATCATATCTGTTTGGTATGAAGCTTGTGAGGGTAGTTCATCCTTCTAGACCAGTTCCTGAATATGTTTGGGAAGAACGTAGTAATTACAGTTTATGTTAGCCCTACTGACTAGGAAATTTGGCTAGAAAACAGATTCAAGTCCAAGATTGTAGTTTAAAAAATGCTGTTTATTCCATATGCACAAACAGCTAAACAAGGGGTTTAGGATTCTGGAGTCTCAAATATATGGATTAGATTGTGGTGCCATAGGAAATGTTATGATTTTAGAGCCACTCAGGAGCATTTAAAGGCAAGCCAACCTTGTACAGCAGATACGGATTCCAGATGAACTGTAATTGAACTGGTCTGCAGGTCTATCATAGCAAAAATTGTTTTTAAATTGTTTCCCAGGGAAACTTAATAGATATCGGGCAATATCCAGTTCAGAAAGAGGTTGATATTTCAAAGATTGGAAGTGGCTTTATGGGTGGTCATTTGAAGCAGCAAATGAAAAGGAGACAGAAAAGACATGAAAAAGGGGTTTCGTGACAGAAATATTTGGAAATCGGCAGAGAAACCAATCCTGGAAGTCTTCAAGAGAAAATGGTGGGGTTAAGAGTATTTGGCTGCAAACCAGAAGATAGATTTAATGAGTACAATGGAAATCTAATGAAATGGGGAACATCAATAGGATGCAGTCATTCCTGGGATATGAACTTAATAGGATAAGGAAGGACATTTGAGACAGAGATTGCTATTTCTCTCGAGAATATAAGATCTAATAAACAGCACCATCAAGGGACAGATTTCTCCATAAAAAAATCCATTTGGATGGCAATATCTGCTCACAAACCTTCAAGTTAGATTAGTTATGGGACTGGAGTTAAGAGGACTGGGGGCTAAAACGTATGAAGAATGGTTGCAGGATGTCTAGCCTAATGAAGGAAAGGACTAGGGGCAGGGGTGGGATTGAAAAATGTCAGCAACCGGTTCGCTGCCTGGTTGCTGGGTGGGGGTGGCCATGGGGGGTGGCCTACTCAGCCTCCTGGGGGGCATTTTCACCCTCCCCAGGCTCCGGAGGCTTTCCTGTAGTCTCCAGAAGGGTGAGAATGGCGTCCCCTGGACAGCAGAGGCCCTCTGGAGGCCGGAAACAGGCCCATTTCCAGACTTCCGGTAGGCCCATTTTTCGCCCTCCCAGAGACTTCGCATGCACCATGCACTTATCTGGCATCCAAAACAGGCTGCGTGGAGACTCCTGGGAGGGGAGGGGCAGGGTGGGGGTGGATCACCAATTCCTTGGAACAACCGGTTCGGCGAACCAGATTAAAATTAACCCGAACTGGTCCGAACCGGCTGAATTCCACCCCTGACTAGGGATGACATGATAGCAGTCTTCCAATATCTGAGGGGCTCCCAGAAAAAATAGAGGGTCAGCCTATTCTCCAAAGCACCTGAAGGTAGGATAAGAAGCAATGGATGGAAACTAACCAAAGAGAGAAGCAACCTAGAACTAAGGAGAAATTTCCCAACAGTGAAAACAATGAACCAATAGAACAGTTTGCCTTCAGAAATTGTGGGTGTTACAGACCCTTGACTTCAGAAAAAGTGGATGCTTCATCCCTGGAGGTTTGCAAGAAAAGACTGTGGACAGTCATTCGTCCTGAATGGTCTCCTATTTGGCAAGGAGGAGCCTTGGTAGTACAGTGGTTTAATGCACCCTGTAATTAACACAGCTGCCTGCAATTTCTGCAGGTTCGAAGCTTACCAGGCTCAAGGTTGACTCAGCCTTCCATCCTTTCTAAGGTAGGTTAAATGAGGACCCAGTTTGTGGGGGCAATAAGCTGACTTTGTATAAATATACAAAAGTATGAAGGCTATTGCTTAACGCATTGTAAGCCGCCCTGAGTCTCCGGAGAAGGGCGGCGTATAAATCAAATAAAAATAAATAAAAATAAAAATAAAAATAAATAAGGGGTTGGATTAGAAGACCTCAAAAGTCCCTTTCAACTCTGTTATTCTGGATTCTCGTTTTAGGAGATGACCATTTGCTCATAGATATATCTGAACAGAGTGACATTGGAGAAAGAGGGGGGGAAAAAGGAGGGATGGGAGAGGATCATCTATATAGCTGGATTTCAAGAATCAAAATGGCTCTTTTAGACTCAGGAGATGGAAAAGTATTATCAGGAAGAATATAAGTGCAGGGGATTTTTAAATGAACGAATAAGCTTATGTCTATAAATTAAAGCCACTATATTCAATTTCTTGCTTCTAGTGTCTCATAATAGAAAGCAATCCAATCAGGATTCCTGTTAAAATCCTCTTTCATTTTTATATTCTCCATACAGCATATGTTGCCTTCTTAAGAATTCTTGCCTTCCTCATTTCCAAATCCGCAAGCAGCTTAGCGTTTCTGATGAAGCTAAAGCTCAGTTTTTTGTTTCATCGTTTACGTTATATATATATATATATATCTCCTTCCTCTTTTTGACCTTCCCAGGATGTAATCAACATATCTGTTGACCACAGCATTTTTTTTTAAACTACCAGGATTAAATGGAAAGAGATTAGGCTAATCTTCACCGTCAGAATGGATTGCACGATCTATAATTTCATTTTACATAGAGACAGTTGAGGGCACCCAATTCTGGATAAGGATAAGCTTGCAGGGATGGGCCGAGTTAGTATTTGGAGGGTAGAATTCCAGAAATCCTTGAACGGAAAAAGAAACGAGTGGCAAAACATTAAAAATTGTTTGCAAGAAAGCTGTCCCATTGGGACCACGTAAGTTACTAGAATCAGCCTTTGCTGATATTTTGTTAAAAATACCTTTCAAAAAAAAAAAAAATGCTGGTTTTCTTGCAAACATTTCATGACCCAACTAGATAACATCATCAGTGTTTGAAGGGAATGGGTTTGGCTCTCTCCCTTCTAGTACCAATGATGTTATCTTATTGGCAATGAAATACCTGCAAGTAAACCACCAAAATCAGAAACAAGCAGATTAAGAGTTGGAAGGGACCTTGGAGGTGTTCTAGTCCAGCCTCCTGCTCAAGCAGAAGACACTATACCATTTCTAGCTGTCCAGTCTTTTCTTAAAAGCTTCCAATGTTGGAGCCCCCACAACTTCTGAAGGCAAACCATTCCACGGATTAATTCTTCTCACTGTTAGGAAGTTTCTCCTTAGTTCTAGGTTGCTTGTCTCATTGATTGTCTTCCATTCATTGCTTCTTGTCCTGTCTTCAGGTGCTTTGGAGAATAAGTTGATCCCCTCTTCTTTGTGGGATACTGGGACACCGTTATCATGTCACCCCAGTCCTTCTTTTCACTAGACTAGCCATACCCAGTTTCTGCAATTTTCTTTATATGTTTTAACCTCCAGCCCCCTGATCTTTTATCTTTTTTTATCTTTTTATCTTTTATTAGATTTGTATACCGCCCTTCTCCTTTCAGACTCAGGGCGGTGAACAGCCAAAATAAAAACAATTGTACACAAAAGTTAAAATAATTTTTAAAAATAATTAAATTCCTTCTCTGTGGCAGCACCTGCCCTCTGGCATGACCTACCCCTTGAGATACGCACGATATCAGACCTCCGGACTTTTCGTCGGGTCCTGAAAACACACTTATTCCATCTAGCCGGGCTGGCTTGATCCCATCCTCTCAGTTTTAATTGAATTCGGTTTTAATTGGGTTGTTTTAAATCTTGGGCTGAAATTATTTAATTATTTTTTAAACTGTTTTTAAATTTTATATGCAATGTTTTATCCCGGCTGTACACCGCCCTGAGTCCCGCAGGAGAAGGGCGGTATAGAAATAAAATAAAAATAAATAAATAAATAAATAAATAAATAAATAAATAAATAAATAAATAAATAAATAAAATGAAATTTGGCCCATAATTTAAAACATTTCAATTAAAAATCAGTATCAAACGTTAAAACCAACATGGAATCAGGCCAGTCCGGCTAACTGAAAAAAGTAAGTTTTTAGGGCCCGATGAAAAGTCCGGAGGTCTGGGATCACTCGTATCTCTGGGGTTAGATCGTTCCAGAGGGTACGTGCCACCACAGAGAAGGTTCTCCCCCTGGGGGTCGCCAGCCGACATTGTCTGGCTGACGGCACCCTGAGGAGACCCTCTCTGTGGGAGCGAACTGGCCGGTGGGAGGCAATTGGTGGCAGAAGGTGGTCCCGTAAGTACCCTGGCCCTAAGACATGGAGCGCTTTAAAGGTGGTCAACAACACCTTGAAGCGCACCCAGAAGTCCACCGGAAGTGAATGCAGCTTATGCAGGAGAGGTGTCACGTGGGAGCACCCTGTCGCTCCCATAATCCCCCGCGT
Source organism: Arizona elegans (assembly GCA_022577455.1). Classification (NCBI taxonomy): domain Eukaryota; kingdom Metazoa; phylum Chordata; class Lepidosauria; order Squamata; family Colubridae; genus Arizona; species Arizona elegans. Next base: position 1,060,765 of record JAKOOJ010000028.1, read on the forward strand.
GGCCGCATTTTGCACCAGTTGGAGCCTCCTGGTGCACCTCAAAGGGAGCCCCATGTAGAGAGCATTACAATCATCTTTGTTCCTCTTCTCTGCACTCTTTCCAGAGTGTCAGCAACCTTTTTTGTAATATGGTGACCAAAACTGGATGCATTATCACAGATGTGATCGTATCAGTTGCCCCCAGAGATAAGGAGAATCCAAGACCTCAGTGCCTTCCGCCGTGCCCTGAAAACCCACTTTTTCCAGCAATCCGGGCTGGCTTAGGAAGAAATTTTTAAATTTTTTAAATGTTTGAATTGGTTTGTGTTTTTTTAAATTTTTGGGCCAAATTTATATATATATATATATTAATTGTTTTTAATATTTGTATTTCATGTTTTTAATTCTGGATGTGCACCGCCCTGAGTCCTCAGGGAGAAGTGCGGTATATAAATTGAAAAATAAATAAAATAAATAAATAAATAAATAAATTAAGGTTTTGTAAAGCAGTAGTAATACTTCATGTGATCTTGATTCTATTCTGGTCTGGGAAATCAACAAGCAACAGATAAATAGAACTAATGACACTGTTTAGTGCATCTCTTCTTCATACAAAAGTATCTAGCCGAGGTTTTTAATCCTCCTTACCCCAATGTAATTTGTATATTGTAGTCATCGCGACTCTGAATTTTTTTTTAAATGTAATTTAATTAAAAACTACTCAAAGTAACAGTAACACGAGTTGGAAGGAGTTGGTCATCTAGTCCAACCCCCCAGGAGATCTATATGAGGGATTCGAACCACTGACCTTTCTGATCGACAAGCTCAGCGTCTTAGCCAATGAGCCACTTAGAGAGCTGACAGGACATCTCTCACCTGAAAGGGATATTTATTGGGTTTTTTTAAAAAAAATAATGTGAATAATCAAAAGGGAAAAAAAATGAGTTGTTTGTTTGTTTGTTTGTTTGTTTTATTAAATTTATATACCGCCCTACTCCCGAAGGACTCAGGGCGGTGAACAGGCACAAAATAAAATACATAAATACAAAAGTTAGAAACATAATTAAAACCAAATTAAATAATTTAGCCCAAGACAATTAAAAATCCCAATAATTTAAAACAAATTAAAATTCCAATTTAAAAATTTAAAAGAAAGGGGAGAAAATTAGGCCAGGCCAGCTTGCTGGAATAGGAGGGTCTTAAGAGCACGGCGGAAAGTGCGCAGGTCCGGGATCCTCCGTATCTCCAGGGGGAGCTCGTTCCAGATAGTGGGTGCCCCCACCGAGAAGGCCCTCCCCCTGGGGGCCACCAGTCGACATTGTTTGGCTGACGGCACCCGGAGGAGCCCCTCTCTATGAGAGCGTACCGGCCGGTGGGAGGCTGTTTGTGGTAGTAGGCGGTCCCGGAAAGTTCATGTGCAACATGCCTTAACCTATTAAATAAAATATGCCCTTCTCTTAAATGGAACAATCTAGGCAGAATATTCTTGCACAACTTTCTTTGTGCCTTCTAGAGAACGATGGGCTTTTCCCTTCTTTTTTGTAACCTTGATAGATGTCATCGCAAACAACTGCAGCACAAGTGAAGGATGCAAATTAAAGTTTATGAACTTACCTCCGTGATTTTTTTTTTTCCTGCCCCCTTCTTCTTCTTTGGTTTAATCTGCCTGTGAACCAAGTTGATAATGTGCTTACAGCTAAATAGATCTATAAAAAGTTGATTGGTGGTGATGGTAATTGGGAGATTTTATGCTCACAAAGTGATTAATCTTTAAACTATAATGTAAATTTCATCCTTCAGCAGTGGCACAGAGCAAAGAACCTTGTAAATCATCTGTTGTACCCAATGAAACAGAGTGTAGTTTCCATATAACTGTATCACTTTGTCCTTTAAAAGTTCTCATTTCAATGAACATGAACTTTGAGCATTTAAATACAAGCTGGTAGCAACGGATAGTTAAAAAAAAAAACAATTATTTAGCTATCTTGATAACGTGTTTAGTGGATATATTAGAATAGAATAGAATAACAGTTGGAAGGGACCTTGGAGGTCTTCTAGTCCAACCCCCTGCTTAGACAGGAAACCCTACACCACTTCAGACAAATGGTTATCCAATCTCTTCTTAAAAACTTCCAGTGTTAGAGCATTCACAACTTCTGGAGGCAAGTTGTTCCACTGATTAATTGTTCCAACTGTCAGGAAATTTCTCCTTAGTTCTAAGTTGCTTCTCTCCTTGATGAGTTTCCACCCATTGCTTCTTGCCCTGCCCTCAAGGTGCTTTGGAGAATAACTTGACTCCCTCTTCTTTGTGGCAGCCCTTGAGATATTGGAACACTGCTATCATGTTTTCTCCAGTCCTTCTTTTCATTAAACTAGACATACCCAGTTCCTGCAACCGTTCTTCATATGTTTTAGCCTCCAGTCCCCTAATCATCTTTGTTGCTCTTCTCTGCACTCTTTCCAGAGTCTCCACATCTTTTTTACATCGTGTAGACCAAAACTGAATGCAATATTCCAAATGATTAAATGTGGAAAGGATGCATTAGGATGTGGAGATACTCAGTCATCCAGGTCATGGTTGTCCCAAAGGTGCTTTTTCAAGAGGCAACTGGACTGTCTTGTTTTTCTTTGAAGATGTTTTGCTTCTCATCTAAGAAGCTTCTTGGATTAGAAGCGAAACATCTTCAAAGAAAAACTAGAAAATCCAGTTGCCTCTTGAAAAAAAACACCTTTGGTACTACTATTGAGTGATTTATCCATTGTCACCTGGGTCACAGTGATTCCAGCCTGTATTTATGACCAAACGTAGCTAGGCTATACCAAAGAGATGTGCAGATTCATAGTGTTATTTGGGATTCTTGTGGTTTGGTACTATGTCTCCAAAAATCAAGGGATGCAGTGGCTCAGTGGCTAAGATGCTGAGCTTGTCAATTGAAAGGTCGGCTGTTCGGCGGTTTGAATCCCTTGTGCCACGTAACAGGGTGAGCTCCCGTGACTTGTCCCAGCTTCTGTCAACCTAGCAGCTCGAAAGCACGTAAAAAATGCAAGTAGAAAAATAGGGACCATCTTTGGTGGGAAGGTAACAGCATTTCGTGCGCCTTTGGCATTTAGACATGCTGGCCACATGACCATGGAGACGTCTTGGCTCTTCAGCTTAGAAATGGAGATGAGCACCACCCCCTAGTTTCGGGAACAACTAGCACATGTGCGAGAGGAACCTTTACCTTTACCTCCAAAAATCAAGAGAAGCAAAGAGACAACTGCTCACCACCTTAATCCAATGAAGTGTACTGCAGCTGCTTTTAGCAGCTCACAGTGACAACATTAGGTATATTTTTCGACGCGAGCACAGCTTCACAGACCTGAATGAACTCAATACATTTTGTTTTGTATTGATTCAATTTGCTTTGTTTTAACCCGACAATTATTACTCCGGCTTACAAAAAGAGCTTTCTTTGCTCTTAGCTTTTTACAAAACCATTGTGCTGTTCTTGCTGACCTAAACTTTTGTTAGTAGAAATACAGAATTTGACATTACAAATTGCCAAACAATCAGGGTAATCTTTCTTCGAAATAGCATCTTGATTTTAGCATATATATTTCTTAGCAATGCATTACAGCCCTGGGTAAGATTTGCTAGGGGAAAAATAGCCTTTTCAGAATTGTATATGATATGCCTTCAAAGAGGTGGTATTCAGCCGGTTCGGATCAGTTCGCCTGAACCGGTAGCGGAAATCGTGTGTGGGCCCGCCCACTTGCCTGCATCCTATTTAGGCACATTTTTGAAGCTGGGCACATGCATGGAAGGTGTGCGCAAGAGCAAAGCACATGCACAAAGGCTGGGTATATGTGTAGAAGGCATGCACGAACCGGGTGCATGAGTGCACGAAGCGAGCGTGCGCGCGAGGGGCGAACCAGTAGTAACATGCTGTGAAATGCCTTGTATTTTTAAACAGTAGTAATGAGTTAGAGAGAGAGACAGAGAGAGAGAGGGAGAGAGAGAGAGAGAGAGAGAGAAAGACAGAGAGAGACAGAGAGAGAGATACACACACACACAGAGAGAGAGACATACACAATCACACACACACATACACACACACACACACACACACACAGAGAGAGAGAGAGAGAGAGAGAGAGAGTCTATCTGCTGGGAAGATTTGTTTAATGGAAGACTTGACAGCACTTTCTTTAAATTTAAATTTTGACTCTTCTCCCTGGGCTTTTATAGTTATTTCTAGATCTTGTCTTCTTTTTTCTCTATATTTGGGTCTAGAGGAACATTGGCCACCTCGATAAAAAAATTACAGTTTGTGTCACTGATGTATCAGAAACACATACAGCTAGTCCTCGATTTATAACAGTTCATTTAGTGACCGTTTGAAGTTACAAGAGCACTGAAAAAAGGGATTTTTGACTATCTTCCACACTTATGACCGTTGTAGCATCCCTGGTGGGGGGGTTCACATGATTTACAGTCAGATGGTTGTGAACTGACTCACATTTATGATGGTTACAGTGTCCCAGGGATCATGCGATCCCTTTTTTGTGACCGTCTGACACGCAAAGTCAATGGGGAAACCAGATTCACTTAACAACCGGGTTGTTAACTTAACGACTGCAGTGGTTCACTTAACAAGCAAAGTCACGAAGGAAGAAAAAGAAAAGCAAAAAAAGTCGTAAAATGAGTCAAAAATCCCTTAGCAATTTTTTTTTCACTCAGCAACATAACGTTGGGCTCAATTGTGGTCGTAAGTCGAGGACTACCTGAATAAAGACCGTGAGTAGGGAGTAGAAGCTGTCATCTATTGATAAAGGATCTTAGGCTGAAGGAAAGTAAGAAGTAGATTGGTGCAGAAAGTTTTTGAAAGCAAAATAGAGATGGAAAGGGGGCAACTTGCAATGGCCAACTCTCTGTGAGACAATTTAACAATTCAATGTGATTATTTAAAAGAAATGTAAAAAAAAATATTTATTTATTTTTTTTGTCATTCACATTTCATTTTGTCCCTTCTTTTTCATCTTTTCTTTCATGATTCTGTTCCGCTATTTCTTTTGATATTAGTGTTACTCTTCTCCCGTGACGAGTTGTCCTTCGGCAAGTAGGCCGTGATGAGTTGGCCATGATGGGTTGATCATGGCGAATTGTCATAGACCAGTGATGGCTAACCTTTTTGCCATCGCGTGCCAGGAGAGTGGGGGTGGGGAAGGGTCGCGCGTGCACGTGCCCACGCGCATGTGTGCGCAACCCCCTCCCCCCCTCTCCTGGCACATGATGGCCTGGTTTTCTTTCTTACCTGGTTCCAGATCCTTTCTGTGTATCTGGGAAGGGAGAAAACAGCCTTTCCCACCCCGCTGGAGGCCCTATGGAGGCTGAAAGGGCCCATTTCCCAACTTTCGGTGGGACAGGAAGTGACATTTTTTGCTGTCCCCAGCCTCCAGAACCTCTCTAGGAGTCTGTAGGAGCCTCTCTAGGAGTCTGTAGGAGCCTCTCTAGGAGTCTCTGGAGGCTGGGGACAGGAAAAAACGTCACTTCCTGTCTCATCGGGAGTCAGGAAATGGGCCCTTTCAGCCTCCGTAGGGCCTCCAAGGGAGTGGGAAAGGCTGTTTTCGCCCTTCCCAGATACACAGAGAGGATCTGGAGCCAGGTAAGAAAGAAAAATGGGCCTTCCCCACCCCATCCCCAGGCCCTCCAGAGGCAGGCAACAGCCTGTTTCCCTACTTCTGGTGGGCCCAGAAGGCTCGAAAATCAGCTGGCTGGCGCGCGCATGCACCCCAGAGCTGAGCTGGCATGCCCACTAATATGGCTCTGAGTGCCACCTGTGGCATGCGTGCCATAGGTTCACCATCACGGTCATAGACCCAACTAGAGAACCAGTGGTGGGTTTCAATTTTTTTTACTACCGGTTCTGTGGGTGTGGCTTGGTGGGCGTGGCATGGCTTGGTGGGCGTGGCTTGGTGGGCATGGCAGGAGAAGGATACTGTAAAATCTCCATTCCCACCCCACTCCAGGGGAAGGATACTGCAAAATCCCCATTTCCTCCCGATCAGCTGGGACTCGGGAGGCAGAGAATAGATGGGGGCGGGGCCAGTCAGAATTTTTACTACCGGTTCTCCGAACTACTTAAAATTTCCGCTACCGGTTCTCCAGAACTGGTTAGAACCTGCTGAAACCCACCTCTGTAGAGAATGCTTGCTATCTTTGGCAACATCCATGGCATCAATTGCTATTGATTCTTTTACTAGGAATAAACACAGTTACCTTGTTTGTTTATTTGTTTATTTTTCCCCTTAAGCCAACATAGTACTAATTTATTTATGTTTTCACTTCCTCGCATGCTTTTATGAATGGCCCAGCCTATCTTATTGAAACAAAATAATGGCAGCTGAATTTGTCAATTGCACACCAAGCACCATAAGGACCTGCAAATAGTAGAAATATAGGAAATGCAGGTGGGAAAAAAGACAGAGGTTGTGTAGGCTAATATTTTGCTTGAGTGGATAGTAATTGTTCATTAATATTTTGTTCATTCTTTCGGCAAGCCAATAGCAATTAAGAACGGTTACAAAAGAAAGGATAATAACATGTTTTTGTCACACCCAGGAGCACAGAAAAGAATTCCCCGTGTTTTCAAGAAATACCTTCCAATTGCACAATTGGCTGTCGTTAGTTTTCTAGCTCCCTCTGGAAATCTACCGATCGCAGCCAATGTTTATATCTCGGGCGTTGTTGCTTTAAAAAATAAAATAAAAATGATTGGTGCTGGGAGATGCCTTGTTAGTGTGTCAAAACATCTTTGTTTAGTTTTTGAGCATCTGTGATTGACTAAACATCAGTAGCAGTTAAAGAAATTAATAGAAGTAGCTGTGTTGAATAAGAACGTAAGAAGAGATAGCTGCCTGGATGGAGAATGGAGGATGCGGCTAAGTGAGATTTGTGATTGATAGCTTCAACCCACCTGCCGTTTGGAGAATGGTAGCGCATAAGCAGTAGGGTCACTGCCATCCATCAGGACAGCAGATGCGAAGTGACATCATCCCATAGTTGTCACAATTAGATCTGCCATAAATCTTGACCTTTGTCCATTTTCATTGATCTTGGAGATGTCCATGCATACAAATGCTGTCTCGTAGATAGGATCAGGGCAAGAAGGTTAAGATTTCACTTAATTTAATGAATTGAATCTATTTCAGTGAATGCAGAAACCAAGATTCAGTTAAATCCAAAATGCTACGATTTTACAATGCCATTGAACATCTTTATGTCCGTCCTTCCATCCGTCCGTCCGTCCGTCCATCCATCCATCCATTTTCTGTCTGCCTACCTACCTACCTACCTATTACCTATCTTCATCCATCCATCCATCCATCTATCTATCTATCTATCTATCTATCTATCTATCTATCATCTATATGATTTTTGGGGGGAAATGCACATGGATGAAAATAATGTACAAAAACATACTGGGAACAATTATTCCAAAAATAGCTTTCCATTGCCTACCTACTTACCTACTATTATTTATCTTCATCCATCTATCTATCTATCTATCTATCTATCTATCTATCTATCTATTATCTATATGATTTTTTGGGGAATATGCACATGGATGAAAACAATGTACAAAAACATACTGGGAACAATTATTCCAAAAATAGCTTTCCATTGCCTACCTACTTACCTACTATTATTTATCTTCATCCATCCATCTATCTATCTATCTATCTATCTATCTATCTATCTATCTATCTATCTATCTATTATCTATATGATTTTTTGGGGAATATGCACATGGATGAAAACAATGTACAAAAACATACTGGGAACAATTATTCCAAAAATAGCTTTCCATTGGGTAGAATTGCATACATAATAATGTTTGCACGTTTGAAGAAAAAAAATGAAGTTACTGTAATGCAAACTATTCACTCCATACAAATACAGGTATTTCTCGACTTATAACTGTTCGTTTAGTGTCCGTTCAACGGCATTGAAAAAATTGACTTATGACCATTTTTCACACTTATGACCATTGCAGCATCCCCATGATCACATGATCAAAATTTGGATGCTTGGCAACCAATATTTTTGACGGTTTCAGTTTCCTGGAGTCATGGGATGACCTTCTGCAACCTTCTGACAAGCAAATGGGAAAGCCAGATTCACTTAACAACCATGTTTCTAACTTGGCAACTGCAATGATTCACTTAACAACTGTAGCAAGAAAGATTGTAAAATAGGGCAAAATTTGCTTAAATGTCTCACTTGGCAACAATTTGAGTCCAATTCTGGTCCTACGTCAAGGACTACAAGTACTTTAAGTACAGCTAATTGAACTTGACATAAAGGTAAAGGTTCCCCTCACACATATGTGCTAATCGTTCCTGACTCTAGGGGGCGCTGCTCATCTCTGTTTCAAAGCTGAAGAGCCAGCACTGTCCGAAGACGTCTCCATGGTCATGTGGCCGGCATGACTAAACACCAAAGGCGCACGGAACACTGTTACCTTCCCACCAAAGGTGGTCCCTATTTTTCTACTTGCATTTTTTACGTGCTTTTGAACTGCTAGGTTGGCAGAAGCTGGGACAAGTAACGGGAGCTCACCCCGTTACGCGGCACTAGGGATTCGAACCGCTGAACTGCCAACCTTTTGATTGGCAAGCTCAGCATCTTAGCCACTGAGTTACCACATCCCTGAACTTGACATATTGACTAATATAAAAACCGGGAAGGGGGTGCTGGAACGACATATAGATAAGTTTATCCATCCTTACTAGGATGTCCTCGGTTGGAATTTCATGGCAGAAACTCAAATATTGTTGGCAAATAATTAATATTGATTAACCCTGGTCTAAAGGAAGTGGGGGGAGCCATTTCTCAAGGACATTCTTGGATTTCCTTGAAATTATTACTTTAAAGAAATCCAGATTTTTTTTTTTTTTGTTTCCCTCTGCTATAAAAGCTTTCTGCAGTATCAAAGGAACGGTATATTGCTTTTCATTGAAAATTCCTCACTTTGAATACTCACGGAAAGCTTTTGTAAGATAAGAGCCCAGTCACCTTGGAGGGGGTTAATTAAGCTTTTCTTTTATTGTTCATGTTATGTATTGATACTTTTAAGCGGGAGTTTCAAACCTGCCTACGTTTCTGATTGGCTGACAGTCTCTCCAGGATTGTATATAAGGAGGACTGCAGCCTCTGAGTTTTTGCTGAAGTCTCACCATATATTAAAGAGCTGTTGTCACTTGCTTGCTTGTGCCTCTCGTCATTCCCGAACCACTTCATTGGCGACGAAGGTGGGATAGAGGCTACAAGAAGCCAACCAGTGAGACCACGAGCTTCAGCTAGGCGACGAGGCGAACCACAGGAGACATACCGGACATGTCTGCCTACGTTCCGCCCAAGCCTTTTGATCCGACCCGCGAAAAATGGGTCTCGTACCTAACAAGGTTTGAATGCTCGCTAGAAGCCAGCGACATGCAGGGCCTCTCGGCTAATCGAAAGAGAGCCCTATTCCTAAGCCACTGCGGACCGGACGTGTTCGAGATGGCCGAGTCACTGTGTGAGCCAACGCCGGTTCAAACAGTCTCATGGGACACCTTGATGGCAACTCTCCGGGCTCACTACGCTCCCGTCCCCTCCAAGTTCGTGCAGCGATACCAACTAAGGCAGCGCGTCCAACGAGAGGGAGAGCCGGTCAGCGCGTACATGGCCAGCCTGAGAAAAGCCGCAACTCATTGCGACTACAGAGACTTGGATGATGCGTTGCTTGAGCAACTGATCTGTGGTGTTCGGGACATTAGGCTGCAACGGCGTCTGCTCGCCAAGCCTGATCTGACGCTTGCCGGAGCCCTTGATGAGGCCAGGGCTCACGAAGCCTCCACAAAGGCCGCTGAAACGCTACAGCGTCCGCCGACCAGCAAAGACAGCCCCAAGTCTGCCCCGGTGCACAGAGAAGACGCCGGATCCAGCTCGGAGTCCGAGTCGGATGAGGACGTCTTCCGAACAGAGCACCGGAGAAAAGACACTGGCAGCCCCCGGCGAAGCTGTCCCAGCTGTGGCGGGCACCATGATAGACTGTCCTGCAAATACAGAGAGGCTATTTGCAGGCGTTGCGAGAAGAAAGGGCACTTGGCGCGAGTCTGCAGAGCCACTCTGCCCAGAAGACTCAAACCACGTGAGCGCCGCAGCCAACCGGAATCAGCGCGCCAGAAGCAGCCAACGAGAGAAGGCGGCGCGGAAAAACGGCGCGAATTTGAACCGCGAGATGGCCGCAGCATACACATCGACCAGGCCAGCACAACGGTCGAGGACAAAGTCAGCACGGTGGTCGAGATCAACGGAAGACCGTGTTCGATGGAGATCGACACCGGATCAGCTCTCTCCATCATGTCGTGGACAACCCTAAAGACCCTCCTGCCGTCGTTCCGGAAGGATCAACTCTCCAGACAGAGACTGCGCATCCTAGACTACCAGGGGAACCGAGTCCCCCTCGAAGGCGTGGGCACGTTCCGGGTCACCTACGGAGACTACGAAAGAGACCTGCCGCTGACCATCGTCACGAAGCAGCTGCCGAGCCTCCTGGGCATGGGGTGGTTCCGAGCCCTTGGCATGGGTTTCACCGGCGTCCACCTGATGTCCAAGTCAACCCTGAAAGACAGCCTCCTGTCCGAGTTCCAGGACGTTTTCGGGGACACATTGGGCAAGTATGTGGGGACCCCTATTTCACTAAACTTAGACCCCAACGTAGCCCAAGTAAGACTAAAGGCCAGAAGAGTGCCGTTCGCATTGAAACCAAAGATCGATGCAGAACTGGACAAACTGATTAAGCAAGGGGTGTTGGTTCCCGTTGACCATGCCAAGTGGGAGACCCCCATAGTCACCCCAGTTAAGTCCGACGGCTCAATCAGAATTTGCGCCGACTACAAGTGCACGATCAACAAGGCCTTGCAGCCGAGCGCCTATCCGGTGCCGATCGTGCACCATCTACTACACTCCCTGGGCCCCGGAAAAATTTTTGCCAAATTAGACCTGGCCCAAGCCTATCAACAGTTACCGGTCGACGACGCCACGGCAGAGGCGCAAACGATCGTGACTCATAGGGGTGCATTTAAATGCACCAGGCTCCAATTTGGGGTGAGCGTCGCACCCGGCTTATTTCAAAGCACCATGGAGCGCCTGTTGCAAGGACTTCCGGGAGTAGTCCCCTATTTCGATGACGTCTTAGTCAGCGCCCAAGACGAACACCAGCTAGGGGACAGGGTACGGAACGTCCTGTCCAGATTCAGAGAAGCGGGACTAAGACTTAAAAAGAACAAGTGCAGGATAGCGGTCCCCTCGGTAGAATTTCTGGGGTACAGGGTGGACGGCACAGGCATCCACCCTACCGAAAGCAAGGTGAGGGCCATCAAAAGCGCACCAGCCCCCAAATCCAAAGCTGAGCTCCAAGCCTTCCTTGGACTACTAAATTTCTACTCAATGTTCCTAAGAGATAAGGCCACGGTCGCTGATCCCCTTCACAAACTCTTAGGGAAGAATGTACCATGGGTCTGGGGGAAACCGCAAGCGGCCGCGTTTGAGGCAGTAAAAAAACTCCTATCTGAGGACAGTTTCCTGATCCAATACAATGCAGAGCTGCCGCTCGTCTTGGTTTGCGACGCCTCCCCCGTAGGAGTTGGTGCCGTCCTAGGCCATAGACTGCCGAACGGCCTAGAGGCACCCATTGCCTTCTACTCCCGAACTCTGTCCAGCACAGAACGAAACTATAGCCAATTGGACAGAGAGGCTCTGGCTGCGATTGCGGGGGTTAAAAAGTTCCACGAATACCTCTATGGCCGAAAATTCGAACTTGTGACTGACCATAGACCGTTGCTAGGACTGCTAGCAGGCGACAGGCCAACCCCCGCTGCCCTCTCCCCCCGTTTAACTAGATGGGCGATTTTCTTATCGGCCTACTCGTACCAGCTCGTCCATCGGCCTGGGCGGACCCTGGGTCATGCGGATGCCCTTAGCCGTTGCCCCCTTCCCGACCTGCTGGACAACCCAACACCGGAAACCTCCGTCCTGTTGTTGGACACGTTAACCTTGGGGCCCATCTCCTCCGGCGAGGTGGCGAAGGCATCAAATAGAGACCCTGTTATCCGGACTGTTATGGGTTGGGTTTTGAAAGGGTGGCCGGACAAGGTGGTCGGGGAGGAGTACCAAGGTTTTGCCAACAAACGAAATGAACTGTTTACGCAAGGGGGGTGCTTACTGTGGGGTGACAGAGTGGTAATTCCAGCAAAACTACGAGATAGAGTTTTAGAATTATTGCACGAAGGGCATCCTGGCATCGTTAGGATGAAGTGCTTAGCCCGCAGCTATGTCTGGTGGCCCAACATGGACCAGGTCATTTCCGAGTGGGTGGGGAAGTGCAGACCCTGCCAGGAGTCTCGCCCCGATCCCCCAGTAGCGCCCATCCGAGAGTGGGAGAAACCAAAAGGCCCATGGGGGAGGATCCACATTGATTTTGCCGGCCCGTTCCATGGCCAAACGTTTTTAATAGTAGTGGATGCCTTTTCAAAATGGCTCGAAATTGTATTAATGCCATCCACAACGGCCGAAGCGGTTATCAAGGCCCTAAGAAAGTTGTTTGCCACCCACGGCCTGCCGGATACCTTGGTATCGGACAATGGTCCCCAATTTACAGCAACCCTTTTCGAAGGCTACTTGGCCGGCCTGGGGATCCGCCATGCCCTATCAGCCCCATTTCACCCGGCTTCCAACGGATTGGCTGAACGATTTGTCAGGACAGCCAAGGAAGCACTGTCCAGATTAGACAATGGGGACTGGCAGGCCAGGATAGATCAATTCCTTGCGGTTCAGCATGCATCACCATGCACAGCAACTGGGAGAAGCCCAGCAGAGCTCCTCATGGGGAGAAAGCTCCGGTGCGTGTTGGACAGGCTTCACCCTAACTATTCGCACGAAAACTTTAAGGGAGAGACCTGTGGCTTAAGGCAGTTTCAGGTCGGGTCCCCGGTGTTCGCTCGCAATTATGCCAGCGGTCCTCTGTGGGTTGCAGGAACCATAGTGGGGATAACAGGCCCAAAATCATACACGGTGGATGTGGGGGTAGATAGACTCTGGAAGCGCCACATAGACCAACTGAGGAAACGGGTGGTTGGCGAGGCAAACATCAACGCAGACATGTCCGAGCCTAACTATGACCACTTCTCCAAAACTGCTAACTCAAGCCCGGGGCCGCGAGAATACTTAGCTGACAAGCCCTGGTTCCAGCGCCGCCCCAGCGAGTCGCCACTCCCAGCCGGGAATAACCACGCCTCGGACAAAATCCAGGAGGTTCCATTGGCGGAGCCGGGAGAGACAAAGAGTCCCTCCGACCAGCTCGACGCCTCACCAAACACTGAACTGCGCAGGTCAACTAGGGCGAGAACTCAGCCTAAGCACCTGCGAGACTTTGTTTGTACATATGTTAATTTTTGAGTGTTAGTGCCTTCTGGGAAGGGAGGGGTGTTATGTATTGATACTTTTAAGCGGGAGTTTCAAACCTGCCTACGTTTCTGATTGGCTGACAGTCTCTCCAGGATTGTATATAAGGAGGACTGCAGCCTCTGAGTTTTTGCTGAAGTCTCACCATATATTAAAGAGCTGTTGTCACTTGCTTGCTTGTGCCTCTCGTCATTCCCGAACCACTTCAGTTCAGACAGCTGGGTAATTTAAGAGCTACCACGCTAATCCTTCATGGCTAGATTTCCTTCAGCACTTGGCCAAAAGAAAAAGCTGGCAGTGATTCTTGTACGAATTCCTTAGATTTTTAAATGTTCTTACAGGCCCAACCTTTCACAATAAAGGCAGAGTTGAGCAAAGTCTTTGACTTTGAAGATATGAGTAAGAACTGTGCAAGTACCGAATAAACAGACTTAAGGACAGAATCATAAATATTATATAGATCACAATTACAGAGCAGCTAAAGAGAACCAGTTTGGCCTAGTGGTTAAGGCACCAGGCTAGGCCAGGAGACTGAATTTTAGTCATGCCTTAGGTAGGAAAGCCATCTGGCCGACTTTGGGCCAATCACCAGGAGATGGTGAGTTCTAGTCCCACTTTAGGCATGAAAACCAGCTGGATGACTTTGGACCAATCACCAGGAGATGGTGAGTTCTAGTCCCACCTTAGGCATGAAAACCAGCTGGACTTTGGGCCAATCACCAGGAATGGTGAGTTCTAGTGCCACCTTAGGCATGAAAACCAGCTGGGTGGCTTTGGGCCAATCACCAGGAGATGGTGAGTTCTAGTCCCATGTTAAGCATGAAAGCCAGCTGGGTGACTTTAGGCCAGTTGCTCTCTCTCAGCCCAATTTACCTCATAGGTGTCTGGTTGTGAGGAAAATAAGAAGAGGAAGGAATATTTAGTTACGTTTGCCACCTTGAGTTATTGGTTAAGAATAATAAAGCAGGGGTGGAATTCAAATTTTTTTACTACTGTTTCTGTGGGCGTGGCTTGGTGGATGTGGCAGGGGAAGGATACTGAAAAATCTCCATTCCCTCCCCACTCCTGGGGGAAGGATATTGCAAAATCCCCATGCCCTCCCCACTCCAGGGGAAGGATATTGCAAAACCCCCATTCCCTCCCCACTCCTGAGGGCAGGATATTGCAAAATCTCCATTCCCACCATCTCTGGGGCCAGCCAGAGGTGGTATTTGCCAAACTACTCAAAATTTCCGCTACTGGTTCTCCAGAACCTGTCAGAACCTGCTGAATAGCACCCCTGCAATAAAGACAGGATACAAATCTATATATGCAAAGCTAAGACTGATAATGCACTGTGTTAATAAAACTATGTCAAATGTTTAAAGGCTGGAATTACCATTTTGTGTTGAAATCAGAGGATTCCTTAATTTTCTTCCGGCTATTTAAAGTTCCAAACAGAGTTTAGAATTAAAAGAAAGATCAAGCCAGTTTTTAGAGTTACTTCCTACATTTCCAAAGATCCTTGTAGGATATCATGGTGTTTCCTAGGCTAATAAAATATGTGTCTTGCCTTGTTGTTGTTGTTTTTATACAGAGTGAAATTCAGTTCTTCTATATTTAAGGAATATATTATAGTTAAAAGATCCGGGAGAATTGCTGGATATGGAGAACTTAATCATCTCAATGGAGTATTATTTAACTGTTTTTAATTTTCTCTATGCCTTTCTGAACAGCTGGAAGGAGAGTGATATAGGAATGGCAGTAAATAAAATTAAAATGTTAAAAACCTCTTTTTTTTAGAGCCCATTCACAGAATTAACTGCTATTTGTTTACATCAATATTTACTTGCAAAGGATTTTATCACTCTGGAGGATTCATTTTTCAGAAGAAACCTATGAGATAGGCCTGCGGTTCTTCTATTTTTTGTTTAAAAAACGGCAACTTTAATTTAAAAAGAATGTGTGCCCCGTATCACACATGGAATTCATTCCACACTAATCCATAGAAGTAACTAATGATTGGAACAGTCTGCCAAGAATTCAAGTGATAACAAAGCAACTTCTTTATCTAGTTGAAAGAACAATAGAGAATACTGAATTTTATTATGTAGTAAGAACTGAGGTTTTGCTTTCAAAATGCTCCTATAATAAACAGCTATTTCTCATGTCAATAAAACATTTAAAAAAAGAAAAAGAAAAAGGGGGAGAACATTTGCTAATGGAGCATCCATGAGTCATCTTCTATCTTCCTTCTAGTCTTTGATGAAAATTTGGGAACTCAGATAGTATTTGGCTATGAATCTAGTCAAAAATTTTTAGCAACTGGTTCTTTGCCTGGATGCTGGGTGGGTGTCACCATGGTGACCATGGCCTACTCAGCCTCCTGTACCATGGTGTGTGGGTGTGGGTGTGGGGGGTGTTTTTGCCCTCCCCAAGCTCCGGAGGCTTTCTTCGAGTCTTCAGGAGGACGAAAACAACCTCCCCTGGGCTCTGGAGACCCTCCAGAGGATGGGAAAAGGCCCATTTCCAGACTTCCGGAACTTCTGGGAGGCCCATTTTTCGCTCTCCCAGAGCCTCTGCGCGGACCCGGCACTTATCTGGCATCCAAAATGGGCTCTGTGTGGAAACGGGGCGGGATGGACGGGGCCACCCAGTCCTTGCAACTACTGGTTTGGTGAACCAGATGTACAATTAGCATCCGGTTCGCCAAAACTGGTCCGAACCGGCTGAATCCCACCTCTGAATCTAGTAGATCATCCCATTTTCGCCATATGCTTCCCCTACGCTTATTGACTAACTAAACCAGTATTGTCCATCCCCCGCCCCATTTTTTTTGTTGGTAAATAATAAGATAATACGAGACCCTTGGTGCTGTCTGAGCTTGGTAGTTTTCCTGCAGAAATTTCACCACCAAGGTAAGTAACATCCATGTTAGGCAGCACTGATGATGTTGCCTAGTTTGGTAATGAAATCATTGTCTCCTTTTAATGACCCCATCATCCCTTGTGGGGTGGAGTCTGGGCAACTGAATGGAACTGAGTGTTTACTGGCCGAATGCCCTTCCTGTTGCCAATGTGGAGTTGTAGTCAGCAGATATTTTCTCATCGACCCCAGAGAGAGAAATATTTGCCTCTACCAAGGATTGAACTCACAGTCTCCTGATTGTGAGTTTAAAGTAATGAAATGTCTGTAAGAAAACAAACAAGTGCGCCACGGACCCCACAGTTCAAACTTGTGCTGGAAATAGTTTCATCTAATACAATAATATACTGGAAGACTTTTTAGCAGTTGAAACTTATCAATCCTTTATTACTCAAATAACCTTTTCGTTGTTACAGTTTGGAACATCTCTTCTAGATTTTCTCTATGGAGGGTTTTCACTGTTTTACATTTTACTTTTCCCCATGACATCACATGCCTTGTTTCTCTCTCTTCTCCCCCTCCCTTTTAGTGGGTTTATTAATTTAAATCTAAAACTCTAGCTCTAAAACATTTAATCATGTTTTAGAGGAGGGGTGTCAAACTCGGGGGGGGGGGTGTCAGATCTGGCCCGAGGGGGCTTAGATCTGGCCCACGGGGCTGCCCTGGAAACAGTGAAGGACTGGTCCGCAGTGCCTCTGCCAATGAAAATGGAGCTCAGGAGGGCCACAAGCAGCCCTCCTGAGCTCCGTTTTCACTGGTAGAGGGTTGCAGGAGGCTATCCCTGCCTAAAATGGAGCTTGTGAAGGTCGCGGGCAGCCCTCCGGAGCTCTGTTTTCACTGGCAGAAGGTTGCAGGAGGCAGTCGCAGCTGAAAACGGAGCTTGCAAAGGTTGCAGGCAGCCCCCCGGAGCTCTGTTTTTGATGGCAGAGGGTTGCAGGAGGCCATCACAGCCAAAAATGGAGCTTGTGAAGGTCATGGGCAGCCCTCCAGAGCTCCGTTTTCGCTGGCAGAGGGTTGCAGGAGGCTGTCCCAGCCTAAAATGGAGCTTGCAAAGGTCGCGGCAGCCCGGAGTTCTGTTTTCGCTGGCAGAAGGTTGCAGGAGGCGGTCGCAGCTGAAAACAGAGCTTGCAAAGGTTGCAGGCAGCCCCCCGGAGCTCTGTTTTTGATGGCAGAGGGTTGCAGGAGGCCATCACAGCCAAAAATGGAGCTTGCGAAGGTCATGGGCAGCCCTCCAGAGCTCCGTTTTCTCTGGCAGAGGATTGCAGGAGGCTGTCCCAGCCTAAAACGGAGCTTGCAAAGGTCGCAGGCAGCCCCCTGGAGCTCTGTTTTTGCTGCCAGAGGGTTGTAGGAGGCCATTGCAGCTGAAAACGGAGCTCGCAAATGTCATGAGCAGCCATCTAGAGCTCCGTTTTTGCTGACAGGAGGCCGTCACAGCTGAAAATGGAGCTCAGGAGTCCGTTTTCACTGGCAGAGCACCCAGGCCACCAGAGGCGCTGCCAACACTACGTTGAGCTCGCCACACCCACCCTGGCCCCCTGTGGTCAAACACAACCCTGATGCGGCCCTCAATGTAATCGAGTTTGACACCCCTGTTTTAGAGGGATGGATGTACTGTAGCAATAATCCACCTACCCAACAGGCAGAGTGTTTTGCTTGTTTTCCTGAAAACGTTTCTCCGTGAAATCTGGAGCTCTTTCCTTCTGCATCTCTCCCCCTTCCCACTTTTACTTGAAGCCTCGGTGTGTATTTTTGCAGATGGGATTTGTTCTTTTATGCATTTATGGAAAGTTGGCTGGTGATCTGTTGGGCGCCTCCCAGAATCATCATATATGGGCTAAATAAAACACCTAGATCTCTCGTTTGAAGTTTGAGGAACGATAGCAGGGAAATTCACTGAGCTCTCTGCCCTTAGAGGCATCTCGGTAGCTTTCATTAGCCAACCTTTTAAAACCTGTTCTGTTGCATTGCTGATTAAGAGGAGATGCATTTATGAGATTTTTTTTTTTTTTTTTTTTTTAAAATAAGCCAGGGAACCTGAGTTGGCTGGAATCCACCATCGACTAGCGTGCCAGTTGTTTTCCAGGCACCATTTAAGATGTTGATATTAATCTTTAAAGCCCTAAATGACTTAAGGCCGATCTGACAAATTGCCTCTCCTGCTTCAAAACCTCTCTGGATGTTAAGTTCTGCAGAAAGGGTTTTCTTGAAGCTCACTCTGCTTTCAGATGTCTATTTACTGTACACATGCTTTCTCCTGTAAGACTCCCAAGGGGCAAAATCTACCAGTCTTTGGCCTCCAAAGTCTCTCCCTTTCAAATCTACCCCTTTGATCTTAGCCATCAAACCAAGAGGCCGAGAGGCATTTCTTGCTTGCTTTTTTCATTTTGGCCCGGGCCTTTCAAATAGTTAACGGTTAATGATGTTAAACCCTGGCTTTTAATCTACGTGGCTGCATGGTATTTCTTTGTGTGTGTGTGTGTGTGTGTGTGTGTGTGTGTGTGTGTAAATATTTTTTATTGTTTTATATCATGTTCCGTTTCTATGTTGAACAGTGTATTTTCTAGCTGTCTGAAGTGTTAGCATATCAACATCATCATAATCGTTATAATCATATACATATAAGCATATATATAACATATAGGGGGACGTGGTGGCTCAGCGGCAAAGGCGCTGAGCTTGTCGATTGAAAGGTCGGCAGCTCAGCGGTTCGAATCCCTAGTGATGCATAAAGGGGTGAGCTCCCGTTACTTGTCCCAGCTTCTGCCAACCTAGCAGTTCAAAAGCACGTCAAAAATGCAAGTAGAAAAATAGGGACTACTTTTGGTGGGAAGATAACAGCGTTCCGTGCGCCTTTGGTGTTTAGTCATGCCAGCCACATGACCAAGGAGACAGCGTTGGCTCTTCGGCTTTGAAACGGAGATGAGCACTGCCCCCTAGAGTCGGGAACCACTAGCACGTATGTGCGAGGGGAACCTTTACCTTTACCTATAAACATATATGCGATAATATCAATTGTTATTGAAAAGTATACTATCTTCCGTTATATAACCATCACAATTTTTACTCATCAGTTTTTCTTTCTCATGTAGTCCATATTTCACATAAATCCACTCCTCTAACCTCTGTATCTGTCAATTAACCATTTGTAGAATAGTTCCCATGTTATAAAATACTCCGAGTCTTCTTTTCCTTTGATTTTTAGCGTTAACCTACCCATTTCTGCACATTTCAGAATTTTTTTTATTAATTATTATAGTATCATCTGTAGGAGTTTCTACATTTTCCCAGTATTGTGCATATACAATCCTGGCTGCTGTTAGGATATGTAAAATTAAATATGTGTTACCCTTATTATAGTTTTTTTTTTTAATTTGATTTATATGCCGCCCTTCTCCGGTGACTCAGGGCAGCTTACAATGCGTTAAGTAATAGCCTTCATACTTTTGTATATTTATACAAAGTCAGCTTATTGCCCCCACAAACTGGATCCTCATTTCACCTACCTTAGAAAGGATGGAAGGCTGAATCAACCTTGAGCCTTGGCGAGATTCGAACTTACAGTAATTGCAGACAGCTGGTGTTAATCACAATGCTATCAGTCTGCTGAGCCACTAGGCCCTTGGCCCTTAGTTTCTTGGCAGCGTGCCCAACAAGAATGTCTCAGGTTTCAAATTATGTGTTGTTTTGTCATCACATGTGTATTTTCTTCCAGTATTTTTTTTGTTTGTTTGTTTGTTACTTTTGGGACACATCCACCACAAATGAAAATATGAACCTGGTATTTGGTGGCACTTCCAACGTTTAACAGATTTATTTTTATACGTGTTCGCTAATCGTGCAGGTGAATAATGCCATCTATGAAACATTTTATAGAGATTTTCTTTTTTTCCGGATCGCCGTTTTCCTGCGTTGGCTTGAAAAAGAAAGGCAGGGCAGGAAACGGACTAAAGAAAGCATTGAGTGAAATGTTGCTCGACATTCATTAACTCCTGGCCACGAAGCAAAATTTGCACGACACAAATGCAAGCAGCGAGCAACTTTATGCCTGTCGCCTGGTTTTAGTAATCCTGCTCGGTTTGTTTTACCAGGCTTCCTAAATTAGTTTTAATTGCTGCAGGTTTTGAAGGGTTATTGCCATGTCAGTCATCCAAGATCAGATGAACAATTATAAGATGTGGCTGTTTTAACATTTCTGCAGAAGTTCAGACACATGCTGAAGGCAATCACAGCCTGGAGCAGAGACAACCCTTAACTGGGCTAGAATTCTTCCAGGTTATCTTCTCGGCATGTTGCTGTATCTAGGCAATCTTAAAGAAAAAGCTGGCAGGAGAGTTTTTCTGTTTAGGGGGTATTGGTATAAGTCTCTGTTATTTTCTCAGCTAGTTGCTTTGAAGGGATTCAGAATTGCTCGGAGGATGCTGCTGTTTTTTTTTTGTTTGTTTTTTTTTTTGGGGGGGGGTGGTTGGCTAGCTGCCCTTTCAATCCAGCGGATCATTTTAGCCTTTGCAATTTAATTGCATTGAGGGATTTCTACCCGGGTACTCTATATATTATGGCTGGAAGGAGATAGGTGATGGTTGGTTTTGCTGGGAGTTTAAAAGAGGAGGATGAGCGTGCTTCTATTTTGTTTGCTGCCCAAGTAGGGTTTGCTGTAAGAGGAAGAGCCTGCAAATGCTCTTTGGCCAAAAATAAATCAATCCTCTCTTTCTTTCTTTCTTTCTTTCTTTCTTTCTTTCTTTCTTTCTTTCTTTCTTTCTTTCTCTCTCTCTCTCTCTCTCTCTCTCTCTCTCTCTCTCTCTCTCTCTCTCTTTCTTTCTTTCTTTCATCCTTTCTCTTTCTCCCTTTCTCTTTTCCTCCCTCCCTCCCTTTCTTCTTTCCTTCTTCCCCCCCTCCCTCCCTCCCACCCACCTTCCTTCCTTCCTTCTCTGTGGGGGCACCTACTATCTGGAACGAGCTCCCCCCACCCCCCGAGATACGGAGGATCCCGGACCTACGAACCTTCTGCCGTGCCCTCAAGACCTTTTTATTCCATCAAGCTGGTCTGGCCTAATCTTCATTTTCTCCCCTTTTCCTTTTAAAATGTAAATTTTAATTGGTTTTTAAATTATTGGGGTGTTTTAATTCTGTCTGGGGCCAAACTGTTTAATTTGGTTTTATTCAGCTTTTAAATTTTGTATATATGTATTTTACTTTGTGGCTGTTCACTGCCCTGAGTCCTTCAGGAGTAGGGTGGTATATGAATCCACTAAACTAAACTAAACTAAACTAAACTAAACTAAACTAAACTAAACTAAAACTTCCTTCCTTCCTTCCTTCCTTCCTTCCTTCCTTCCTTCCTTCCTTCCTTCCTTCCTTCCTTCCTTATTTATTGGTTTGATTTATATGCCGCCCTTCTCCAGAGACTCAGGGCGGCTTACAATGCGTTAAGCAATAGCCTTCATACTTTTGTATATACCTGCTTAGTAGGGCTTTCGCCCCCCCCCCACCAAGAGGTGTTCTTTTTTTATACAAAGTCAGCTTATTGCCCCCACAAACTGGGTCCTCATTTTACCTACCTCGAAAGGATAGAAGGCTGAGTCAACCTTCCTTCCTTCCTTCCTTCCTTCCTTCCTTCCTTCCTTCCTTCCTTCCTTCCTTCCTTCCTTCCTTCCTCCCTCCCTCCCTCCCTCCCTCCCTCCCTCTCTCTTTTTTCTCCCTTTCTCTTTCTCTCTCTCACTGTCTTTCTCTCCTTCCTCCTCCTTTCTCTTCCTCCCCCTCTCTCTCTTTTCCCTTTTACTTCTGTTTTATTTTGCATCTCTGGGTCATAATTATTGCTTCTTTTGTGATTTTTGACTCACGCACAATTCCATTTATGACTGGAAGATCCTGAAACATCACTGTTTCAGGATTCCCTAGCTATTTGCATTGTCACCATAACCCAGGGCTCCAGAAGTTAGTTGTGACAGTCCAGGGAACAAACATCTTAATCCTAAATCCGCTTCTTTAATAGTGACCTGACCCTGTGAAGCATTAGAAAATTAGGACCTGTTAGTTTAAGAGGTTTTGCTCCTTAGAAATGATGTGGAATAGAGATTTTAGTTCTTCCACATTTGCAGCCATTCCAGGGCTATCATAAATGCTGCAAAAATAATAATAATAATAGCAATTAGAAAGCTTATATTTCATTGGGAAGGCATTTGCTGGTATTCATACCCTACTGATTTAAATTCTGAGGATCAGCTTTAGTGAGTTGAACATTATGCTTGTTAATTTGGGGTCAAATATTTCTATATTCAGGCCAGTGGTGAGAAGGGGGAGAGAAATTCAATATGCTTTCAATACGTGCACAGAGTGGGGGAGAGAAGAGAGAGAGAGAGAGAGAGAGAGAGAGAGAGAGAGAGAGAGAGAGAGAGAGAGAGAGAGAGAGAGAGAGAGAGAGAGAGAGAGAGAGAGAGAGAGAGAGATGTTTTGAGGCCATTTAATAATGCATCAGTCTCTGAAAGTGATAAAATAGTTCTAAAATATGTCAACCAATTTAGATAGCAGACTATCGCTCAAATAGTTGTAAGAGGAAAGATCTGGCTTGAAGCAACATCTGGATAAGAAAGCTGGGAGAGAAGCTGGACTGAGATTTGAAGAGGTGCTTGACTGTCTCCAAAATAGATCATCCAGGCTAGTAAGAGTTCAGGATTTGGCTTCATCCCACATCTCATCTGTTTCTACAAGCACTGCTCCTTCATTCAGTCCTGTCAATGAGCAACTCGAAAGATTGTGCAGGAAAACACAACCCTTTCACCTCCTTCAATCTTCAGCGAAATTGCTTATGTGTATCAGAGACATTCCTGCTCCCATCTCTATTAACCGAGGAACATTTGAAAAATGGATGGGGAACTGAATGGGCATCTTAACGTCATTGCTGCTAAGAATATGTAATGCTTTCTAAATCAGAGAGAGATAGCAGAAGAGATTCAATATCTTTCTCTCTTGCCTCTTTTGCTCACTAAGTCACTAAGTGGCTTGCTGCAAGAATAAAGCCGAAAAGGATTTGCGATTTGATAATGCTTGGAGATAGACTTCAAAACGGAGTGTCATTTGGTAAAATCAACATAGGCAACAGGGTGAAAAAACAAAACACCCAAAAAGCCTGCAGAAACAGGAAGGGCAACAGGGAATTAACTACCAAGCTTCTCAAAGGAGATGACTCCATACTTATGAAATGTCTGTGAGGCGTATCCAAGTACTGTTTTGATAGATAGATAGATAGATAGATAGATAGATAGATAGATAGATAGATAGATAGATAGATATGGATGGAAGATAGATAGATAGATAGATAGATAGATAGATAGATAGATAGATAGATAGATAGATAGATAGATAGATAGATAGATAGATAGATAGATAGATAGATAGATAGATATGGATGGAAGATAGATAGATAGATAGATAGATAGATAGATAGATAGATAGATAGATAGATAGATAGATAGATATGGATGGAAGATAGATAGATAGATAGATAGATAGATAGATAGATAGATAGATAGATAGATAGATAGATAGATAGATATGGATGGAAGATAGATAGATAGATAGATAGATAGATAGATAGATAGATAGATAGATAGATAGATAGATAGATAGATAGACAGATAGATAGATATGGATGGAAGATAGATAGATAGATAGATAGATAGATAGATAGATAGATAGATAGATAGATAGATAGATAGATATGGATGGAAGATAGATAGATAGATAGATAGATAGATAGATAGATAGATAGATAGATAGATAGATAGATAGATAGATAGATAGATAGATAGATATGGATGGAAGATAGATAGATAGATAGATAGATAGATAGATAGATAGATAGATAGATAGATAGATAGATAGATAGATAGATAGATATGGATGGAAGATAGATAGTTAGATAGATAGATAGATAGATAGATAGATAGATAGATAGATAGATAGATAGATATGGATGGAAGATAGATAGATAGATAGATAGATAGATAGATAGATAGATAGATAGATAGATAGATAGATATGGATGGAAGATAGATAGATAGATAGATAGATAGATAGATAGATAGATAGATAGATAGATAGATATGGATGGAAGATAGATAGATAGATAGATAGATAGATAGATAGATAGATAGATAGATAGATAGATAGATAGATAGATAGATAGATAGATAGATGGGTGGGTGGGTGGACGGACAGACGGACGGACGGACGGGTAGATGATACATAGATAGATACAGTAGATAGATAGATAGATAGATAGATAGATAGATAGATAGATAGATAGATAGATATAGAGATATAGAGATATATAAAGAGATAGAAAAATAGAGAGTGAGAAGGGAGTGTGATAGACAGAGACAGAGAGATAAAAAGAGATAGAAAAATAGAGTGATAGAGAGTGAGAAGGGAGTAAGAGAGATAGAGAGGGATAAATAGGGAGATTAGTTAGAAAAATAGAGAGAGAGAGAGAATGAGAAGAGAGAGAGGGATAAAGAGAGAGTGGGAAGAGAGTGAGATAGAGAGATAGAGATAGAAAAATAGAGAGAGATACAGACAGAGACACTATATATTTTCAGAACCTAAGACTATTGCTGCAGAAAGCAACTATACATACATGCATGCATGCATGCATGCATACATACATACATACATACATACATACATACATACATACATACATACATATATTTTAAAGGAGAGGAGAAAACAGATCATAAGATGTATGATGGAATATTCTTCCCAGTTCAGACCTTCCTATTCAGTCTTTCCTTGACTTTAGAATTCAATATCACTGTGATTAGGTGAACAAACCTGATACTCCTTTCTTCTCCTCTTTCCCCCAAAAAACAACACTGTGAGATGTGTTGGGCTGAGAGAGACTAACTGTCTCTCCTGTCTACACCCAGTTGGCTTTCATGCCTAAGGCTGGACTAGAACTCACTGTCTCTTGGCCATTGACCCAAAGTCACCCAGCCAGATTTCATGTCTAACACAGGACTAGAACTCACTGTCTCCCAATGATTGGTTGAAAATCACCCAGCTGGCTTTCATGCCTAAGGTTGGACTGGAACTCACTGTCTCTTGGCAATTGTCCCAAAGCCAGCCACCGATCATGCCTAAGGCAGATCTACAACTCACAATCTCCCAGTTTCTAGCCTGGTGTCTTAATTGATACACCAAACTGGATTTTGTATCTTTGAGATAGCTGTGCTTGCAGAACAGAGCTAAGCAAACTCTGCAGCAAAGGCCAGTGTCACAGATAAATTTAATCTCAAATGCACCTTTCTGAATGGATAATAAAGTTGGATCACGGTAATTGGAATAAGATGCATGTATCCGGAACCCCAAAGCAATTCTGGAATTACCGTTGCCCTGTCTGTCTTCATAGGCTATGAACTTCAAACGATTTCGAGCATATTTGTTTTGAGCGCTGGGGATGTAAATTGGTTTCATTGTCAGAGACATCAGCTCTTCTGCTGTGCCTTTTTGTCTTCATTTTTTTAGACTGGGACGATTCATTCTCTTTACTAGGACTGCATATATTTTCCATCTGCACTGGTAAATTTCACCAGTAGAAAGAAACCCCAGCAACTTAATACAGATTGCAATTTTTTTCCCCCAAGAAATTGATCACTCACTATATTGTCGGTGGCTGTTTAGTGCCTTGGGTCACATTGTAGCTTGTAATACTTGCACTTGATCATTCTCTTCTGTCAAGCTGAGAAACCTATCCAATACTTTTGTATATCTTCTCATCAGAGAATGGGCCTAATACCAGGTTGTTTTTTTATTTATAATGTTGACAGTTAGTTAGTTACTATGATATGTCAGTTCCTGGAGTTTTTCTTTCTACAGTGGAGTGGAATGGAATGGATACTGAAGTCAACATCATAGCAATACTGCTCTTTAGTTTTTAGAATGGAATGGAATGGAATGGAATAGAATGGAATGGAATAGGACTAATGGAAAATAGAATGGAATGGAATGGAATGGAATGGAATGGAATGGAATAGAATAGAATAGAATAGAATAGAATAGAATAGAATAGAATAGAATAGAATAGAATAGAATAGGACTAATGGAAAATAGAATAGAATGAATGGAATGGAATGGAATGGAATGGAATGGAATAGAATAGAATAGAATAGAATAGAATAGAATAGAATAGAATAGAATAGAACAGATATTGGAATGAAGGAGTAGAGCCGAGCCAAGCCGAGTCGAGTAGAATTCATTATTGACCAAGTGTGATTGGACATGCAAGGAATTTGATCTTGATTCAACCACTTTGTTTACCAGTGGAAAGTCTGGTTTCCACTTGTGGCTGTAATTCAAGGACTTTACTATGGCAACTAGATCTATGTATCTGCACTGTAAAAATAGCATGGACAAGCCTGTTCAGCATGTTGGTTCTTGATTTAACTTATTCCTGTCTTTTCATCTTTTGTTCTTCTTTGTTCTCTCTTGGGTCTCTGGCTTACCATACTTTTTGGAGTATAAGACACACTTTTTTTCACCCCTAAAAGAGGGTGGAAATGTTGGTGCATCTTATACACTGAATACAGCCATTTTTGGCCTCCCGATGCCACACCCCGTGTGTCCCGTTTTTGCAAAAAAACAAGCCTGTTTTTTGCAAAAACGTGGTGCACAGAGACTTTGGGAAGTCTGCAGAGTACCCCTGTGGATCATGGATAATGAAGTCCAATTTATTTCATTTGATTGTCCCAGAAGACCTCGGGGGAAATATTTCAACTGCATGCCAAGACTTTTCCCTCTGGTGACAAAGATTTTATTAGTTTATTAGTTTATTAGTTTATTAGTTTGATTTATATGCTGCTCCGGAGACTCAGGGCGGCTTACAGTGCTTTTAAGCAATAGGCTTCATACTTTTGTATATACCTGCTTAGTAGGGTTTTTTGGCCCTCTCAAGTGGTGTTCTATTTTATACAAAGTCAGCTTATTGCCCCCACAAACTGGGTCCTCATTTTACCTACCTCAGAAGGATGGAAGGTTGGGTCAACCTTGAGCCTGATGAGAATTGAACTCGCAGTAATTGCAGGCAGCTGGCAGCTAAATACTACTTTAACAGTAGCTTAGTCCACTGCGCCACCAGGCTCTATTCATTTTGACATGAATTCACATTTTCTCCTCATGCCCCTTTAATAAAGATGCTTAGGTGCAGCTAATAACTCCCTGTCTAGTCAGATTTGCAGGCTCCTTGGATCCAATTTTATTTATGGTGGTCACGGATCGATCAATGTGATTTTATGTCTTGGAACAACAGCGCTAGGTAAACGAAATGCAGGAGACAGAACAACATGAACAAATTGCGCTTCGTTGTAAGGCTTACATTAACAGAGTCTTGCAGGACTGAAAGTGCAAAACTCCCTCTGTCTCTTTTTACAGCCTGATCAATTAAGGCAGTTCCTTCCTAAGTTTCTTTGTCTGGCTGTTAAGTTACTGGGGGCTCCTGCCTCTCTTCTCTGATTGTTTCTTAGGCAGCACCTTTTCCCTGCATTCCCTCAGGTCATTCACCCAATCCATTTCATCACACACGTCCCCATTCAGACTCCTTCTTCCCTTCCCGGGGAAATAAACTGTGGGCTGTGAGAAGGAAATGTAGCTGTGTTGCTACCTTCTTCTTCCTGCAAATCCCTGGGAGCACACAAAGTGTCTGATAAATCATCTCCACTTGACTTGGCATCTGTCCTTCCCTCGGGACTCTCTTGATCTCCCCGCTACCCGTGTCTTGTATGCCTGATTCATTTCCCTCAGCTTGGTTTCTTGATATTCTTAAAACTCCCTCCATCCCATAAAATAAATCCTCATACTAGTTCCAGTCAATGCTTGATTCTTGCAAGGTCGATAGCTTCCTAGGAGAGGGCTTACCGGGGTCGTGAAAACGGTGCACTAATTTCAAGGCATCAACATCTGTTGCTGCTTTCCATCATCTTATGACTTTGGATAGCCTTCCCAGGGTATTTTTTCAGTCTATAAGACACACTTCCCCCCCCCCCAAAAAAAAATGTGGGTGGAAATGTTAGTGCATCTTATATAGCAAATGTTGCCGAAGCCCCACCCATCTGCCAGCGCCCACTCTTCAGCCTCTGTCTCCCAGCAAATTGCCTCCTTGCAGCAACAGCCTGGACAGCTTCAGCACAACCTGATTTAGCACAAGCAGCTGATTGGCGGTTGGATCCGCCTCCTGGAATACAGCTGATCAGCTGTTCCAGGCTGTGGGGATCACCACCACCCATCACCACCGCCACCTATTGCTATCTCCACATGCCCCATTTTTGGCCTTCACGTGTCCCATTTTCGGCCCATTTTAGGTGGCGGGGATAGGTGGCGGCAGCAGCAATCCCCACCACCTAGAACAGGCCGAAAATGGGACGGTCGGAGTCCAAAAATGGGGCATGCGAAAGCTGAAAATGAGGAGCATGGAGGCAGTGATAGATAGTGGTGGCGATGGGTGGTGATGGTGGCGATGAGCGGTGGTGGTCCCTTGCAGCAAACAGGCAGTTTGCTGTTTGCTGCAAGGAGTCAAATTGTTAGGAGGCAGAGGCCGATTTTTTTTCTTGTTGTCCTCCCCAAAACCTAGATGCGTCTTATAGTCTGAAAAAATATGTACTTAATAACAGAAATGGAAGGGACTTTGGAGGCCTTCTAGTCCAACCCCCTGCTCAAGCAGGAAATCTCCAGGGCTGGAGCACCCACAACTTCTGGAGGAAAGCTGTTCCACTGATGAATTGTTCTCACTGTCAGGAATTTTCTCCTTAGTTCTAAGTTGGTTCTTTCCTTGATTAGCTTCCATCCATTGCTTCATGTTCTGCTTTCAGGTATTTTGGAGAATAGGTCGACTCCCTCTTCTTTGTGCATCTAGGGCACGGGTGTCAAACTCTCGGCATCACATTGCCGTTATGTGAGGTATTGCAACATTTTTCCACTTCGTGCAACTGGGGTATGGTCTGCACATGACTCATCTGGCCCGCGAGCCACCAGTTTGACACTCCTGATCTAAAGTCTAATGTCATTTCCACTTGGTACTCTTTTCTTCTCATGTACTAGAATAGAAGGAAGGATGCTCTTTGGAATATGGAATGCACAGTATCTATATATCTATCTGTCAGCACTTCAAGCTGCATTTACTCTAGTGCTGACATAAGAGGCGTCTGGAAAGGGACGTTTGACTTTTCACCTACTTATTTTCCCTGGAGATAATATCCCCTAGGAGATGGGATGGGAGGGGGAAAATTCCTTTGAGCTGGAGCAGTAGATTAGGGGTAGAGAGACTTGGAAGATGGCCAATGAGTGCAGAGGAGTGGGGAAAGGAAAGGGAAAGTTTTGGGTCAGGAAGTCAGTGTTGGCTACGATGGAGTCGGAGTTAGAATGTCGTGCTTAATAAATGGGAGTTTTTCATCAAAGACTTTATTTGAAATGCAATTTATTTGAGACGACCTCGAAACCTGACTCTATCTATCTATCTGTCTATCTATCTATCTTATCTATCTATCTATCTATCTATCTATCTATCTATCTATCTACCATCCATCCATCCATCCATCCATCCATCTTTCTTTCTCTTCTTTCTTTCTTTCTTTCTTTCTTTCTTTCTTTCTTTCTTTCTTTCTTTCTCAACCAATGACCAATGGAATACAGGACATTTTTTTTTTTTAATGCTGGCAGCTGCAAACAAAATGCTACTATATTGATTTGCTTAGTTACCTTGGAGAGACCAATACATTTTGAGCCTAATTTTTGGGAAACTGTTGCTGAATTAAGAGATTTTGTATGAAGCTACACCAAATCTCTTCTGTGCTTGTAACCCCCCCTCTTGTCTATGAGCATCTTCTGCTTTTTTTGAATTTGGCCTTTGCCAGTTTGAACTGTTCTTTTAAGAAGCTGTGGACTGGTTGCCTCTTGTACAGACATCCATGGTGTGAGAGTTAGTGCTTTGCTGTCTGGTTGTCTATGAAGATTCTCAATCATCCAGGTCATGAAGCTTATTGGCTAAGAAGCAGGGGTGACATGCTCCTGGTTCGGACCAGATCACCCGATCTGGTAGCGATGGCAGCGGGTGGTTCGGAGAACCGGTAGCAAAAATCCCTGTGCCCCCCACCCATGCCCAGCTGAGCCACGCGATCATCAGAGGATGTTTTTTTTTTTACTTTTGAAAGCACTTTTTCTACAACCTCTTCGGCTGAAAAAATGCTTTGAAAAGTAAAAAAAAAAAAGCCTCTGATGATCGTGCGGCTCAGCTGGGATCGTCAGAGGCTTTTAAAAGCATTTTTTCTACAACCTCTGAAGAGGTTGTAGAAAAAAAATGCTTTAAAAAGAAAAAAAAAAGTTGGCCACACCCACCCAGTCACATTACCCCTCCACCAAGCCACACCCACAGAACCAGTAGTAACAAATTTTATATTTCACCACTGCTAAGAAGCGAAATGTCTTCAAAGAAAAACCAGAAAGTCCAGTTGCCTCTTGAAAAAGCACCTTTGGGACATTCTTGTCTGATTGTCATGGGTGGAATAGATATGTGGCCAGGACATGAGACATTCCAATATAAGAGTGTGTAGTATTGTTGTAAGCAGATTCAGCAAGAGCTACAAGATTTGTCCAGTTGTCTTGCTGTTAAGAATTGTAACATTGTTGTAATAACTACTTAACCTTCTTGGCTTCTCCCAGATAATGGGTGCATTTTAATATTTAATACCATGTTTTCCCCAAAATAAGACCGGGTCTTATATTAATTTTTGCTCCAAAAGACACATTATGGCTTATTTTCCAATTAGGTCTTATTTTGGGGGGAAATACAGTACTAAACGCCTCCGTCTGCTGACAATTTTAACTGGGGTTTATTTTTGGGGTGGGGCTTATATTACTGGCATCCTGAAAAATCATGCTTGGCCTTATTTTCTGGTTGGCTTTTATTTTTGGGGAAACAGGGTACTTGTAAGAGGGCCCTCCAAAATTTGGAAGTTAATTGACTTCCTTTGTCAGTTATGATGTGATTGACTAATTCTCTGTATCTCAAGACATGGTGCAAAAAAATAAAAAAATAAAAAAATAAATAAATTGAGCTGTTTCTTGGGACATTGGGAGAAATGTGTCCAGTGAGTTTTGCCCCATTTTACTATTTTTCTTGCCACATTTGTGGTTCTTAAATTCCCAACAATTAGTTGGGAAGCGAATGTGATTTCCTCATTGACTTTGCTTGTTAGAAGGTCGCAAAAGGTGATCTCGTGACCCCAGGACATGGCAACCTATGAGTCAGTTGTCAATCATCCGAATGTAAATCACATGACCATGGCAATGCTGCAATGATCATAAGGGTGAAAAATATGGTTATAGGTCCCTTTTTTTTCGGTGCCGTTGTAAATTTGAATAGTCACTAAGCAAACTATTTTAAGTCGAGGACTACCTGTATAGCCCCTCACAGGTGGATGATCAGCAAGGAAGCAGGGTCCCAGGGTTGAAGTAAGTGGACACAGAGGTGGACTTCACATAATTTAACAACCGGTTCACCCAGAATCTAATATGTGAGCATCTGCACATGTGCACTGCGTCAAAAACATAGCGATTGTATAGGATGAGATAGCTTCGCTTGTGCATGTGCCTTGCACGCATAATAATAATAATAATAATAATAATAATAATAATAATAATAATAATAATAATAATAATAATAATAATTTTATTTCTATACCGCCCTTCTCCCGAAGGACTCAGGGCGGTGTACAGCCAATTTAAAAACACAAGACACAACAATAATTAAAATTTAAAATAATTAAATAAATTTGGCCGATTTAAAACCCCAAAAATTTAAAATACCCCAATTTAAAATTATTAAGGCGGAACAACAGGGTCTTCAATGCGCAACGAAACACCTGGAGGTCGGAGATCTTACGAATTTCCCGGGGCAGTTCATTCCACAGGGCTGGGGCTCCCACAGAGAAGGCCCTCCCCCTGGGTGTCACCAGCCGACATAACTTGGCTGATGGCACCCTGAGGAGACCCTCTCTGTGGGAGCGGACTGGTCGGTGGGAGGCTATTGGTGGCAGAAGACAGTCTCGAAGGTACCCGGGTCCTATGCCATGGAGCGCTTTAAAGGTGGTAACCAACACCTTGAATCGCACCCGGAAGACCACTGGGAGCCAGTGCAGCTCGCGCAGGAGGGGTGTCATGCGGGCACAACAAGTTGCGCCCATAACCACCCGCGCGGCCGCATTCTGGACCAGTTGGAGCCTCCGAGTGCTCTTCAAGGGGAGCCCCATGTAGAGAGCATGCATGCTATATCAAAAACACGGTGATTGTATAAGACGGGATAGCGCTGTGGCAGGTGGATGGGCCCAGCTGCTCTCCGTAACTACCGGTTCGCCCAAACCAGTCTGAACCGGCTGAATCCCATCCCTGGATGGACATGTTTATTGGTTGCAACCATCCAGTTGGCTTATCAGGGAATGTTTTGGCTCCCTGACAGACAGAACAAGAAGAAACTTACTGTAATTTTCAGAGTAAAAAGATTTTCACCCAAAAAGAGGGTGAAAATCTGGGTGTGTCTTTTACTCCTAATGTAGCCCCACCAAGCCTCTCAAATGGAGGTTTCAGAGGCTGAAAAAATGGAGGTTTCTGCCTCTGAAACTGAAAGGGAGCTTGAGAAAAAAAAAAAAGCCTCTGAAAATGAGCTCCAGAAAAAAAGCCTCCGAAACAGAGCTTCAGAAAAAAAAAGCCTCCGAAATGGCAGAAAAAAAGGCCTCTGAAACAGAGGATTCATAGGCTGAAAAAAAAGCAAGGTGCAGAGCTCACAACCAATGAACCTGTTGCTAAAATTCACCTCTTGGAAGGGGGTATTCCGGGAGGATTTTCCACCCGCCAATCAGCTTTTTTCTTATTTTCCTCCCCAAAAACTAAGGTGCGTCTTATACTCCAGTGCGTCTTACAGTCGGAAAAATATGGTAATCTTTTATCTCAACATGGCCTTTTGGCCATCAATATTCTCTTAAGAGTTAAACCGAGTTTTAATCATTCTTCTGTTCTGCTGTCTTGTTGTCACGGCACAGCTGTAGCACTTCCTCCCTTAGGAGAAGAGGCACAAATAAACCCCTATTGTGCAAGAACTGTCTTGCCGCCATGGTAAAAGGTGACATGGTACTTCGTTGGGTTACTTGAGTTCATCCATCATACACCTAGTGTATGCATCCTATTGCTGCTGTGTCTTTAATCTGATCAAAGAGAACAATAATTAGCAACAGCAATAGCGCTTAGACTTGTAAATCGCTTCAGAGTGCTTTGTGGCATTCTCTGGGCAGTTT
This sequence comes from Arizona elegans, assembly GCA_022577455.1. Taxonomy (NCBI): domain Eukaryota; kingdom Metazoa; phylum Chordata; class Lepidosauria; order Squamata; family Colubridae; genus Arizona; species Arizona elegans. Next base: position 1,094,470 of record JAKOOJ010000028.1, read on the forward strand.
ACAAAGTCTGCATCTTGAAATTTTTTTAAGGGGCAAAACAAATTTGCACTTTATGCTTTGTGCTCACCTCATCACATTTTGGGAAATATCCCATCTTCATCTGATCTACTCTTTGGATTTTTTTTTTTCCTCCTCTGTGAAAATATAATTACTCACCCAATTCTTTTTGGGCTACTGTTCATCTTGCTATGGATCTGCTTCAGGGCAATCCCCTAGTTCATTTACAGCAGGATTCAGAAAATAATTATTTTCTCTAAATTTCAGCTGCCTAATCCCTGACTGCCTTCCTGGAGTCTGCTGTTTATTTATGTTATGCCAAAAACTCACATCATAAATTCTTGCATTCACTTCCCTTTTTAAGACCTCAAACTCAAACCTTGGCTTGAAATATTGGTGATCATTTTTAGATGAACATAACTAACTAACTAACTAACTAACCAACTAACTAACTAGTTCGAAAGATGAAAGGTTAAGTAAATAGTTTAAATAAGTAAATAGATAAGTAAGCTTGCTTGCTTACTGATTTACTTACGTACTTAAAACATTTACATAACCTCCCATCTTTCACCCAACTTTGGATAGCTCTCAATCAAAAATTAATAACTAACAAGAGTTATAAGGGACCTTGGAAGTCCATTTGTTTTTGGAGGCACCGGTCTACCCATTTGTTTTTGGAGGCTCCGGTCTACCCATTTGTTTTTGGAGGCACCGGTCTACTTATTTGTTTTTGGAGGCATCAGTCTACCCATTTGTTTTTGGAGGCACCAGTCTACTCATTTGTTTTTGGAGGCACCAGTCTACCCATTTGTTTTTGGAGGCACCGGTCTACCCATTTGTTTTTGGAGGCACCAGTCTACCCATTTGTTTTTGGAGGCACCGGTCTACCCATTTGTTTTTTGAGGCACCAGTCTACCCATTTGTTTTTGGAGGCACTGGTCTACCCATTTGTTTTTGGAGGCACCGGTCTACCCATTTGTTTTTGGAGGCACCGGTCTACCCATTTGTTTTTGGAGGCACCGGTCTACCCATTTGTTTTTGGAGGCACCGGTCTACTCATTTGTTTTTGGAGGCACCGGTCTACCACCACACTGCCTTTTAACACTGATCAGCTGTAGGGCGGCCCTTTGAAGCCCTGCGGCAAGAGTTTAAACAGTTTTTTTCTTCTAGCCAATCAGCTGGGACTCGGGAGGCAGCGAATAGATTGGGGGCAGGGCCAAATAAAAGGTAAGAATAATGTGGGGGTGGGTGGGAGGGCCCAGCTCCCGAACAAAGAGAATCGATTCGGTAACGTCATATCATCACTGCTACTGGCTCGGCCGAACCGGGCCGAACCGGGAGGAACCCACCACTGACTACAGTTATTATAACAGAGTTAAAACAACCTATAAAGCCATATGAATCCATAAAACTAATTACAACTAAGTCCCCTCCCCTAAGTTTGTATGGCTTCCACTTTCCTTGGCTCTGATCCCAGGCCTATGTTTGTGAAGTCCCAGTTATGTTTTGTATCATGTTTTATTGGTATGGTTGTGTTTAGTCCAGACTGCCATCTTTGTTTTTAAGCCTTTGTTTGTTTTTGATTTCATAAACTTTTCTAGCTTTTTCTGCAGTGGGTGGCCATAATACCTTGGATTAAAAATAAATGAATGAACACTTGGTTGCATTCAGCATTTGCTCCCATTTTTGTGATCTTTCCTGCAGATATCTGCCTATTTATATTCTGTTGCTTTTGGGGTGTGGAGGTTTTGTCTTCTTTCAAAAACTAAAATAGTTTACTAAGTGCCATAGATGCTGGAATAACATAACAGAATAGAATACAGAATAACAGGGTTGGAAAAGACTTTGGAAATCTTCTAATCCACCCCACTTCTGAGGCAAGAAACCCTACACCACTTCAGACAAATGGTTATCCAACATCTTCTTAAAAACTTCCAGTGTTGGAGCATTCACAACTTCTGGAGGCAAGTTGTTCCACTGATTAATTGTTCTAACTGTCAGGAAATTTCTTCTTAGTTCTAGGTTGATTATTTTCCATCTGTTGCTTCTTCTCCTGCCTTCCGGTGCTTTGGAGAAGAGGTGGAGCCCCTCTTTTCTGTGGTAGCTCCTTAGATATTGGAACACTGCTATCATGTCTCCCCTCGTCCTTCTTTTCATTAAACTAAGCCAGGAGTCGGCAACCTTAAACACTCAAAGAGCCCTTTGCACCCATTTCCCACAGAAAAGAAAACACCGGAAGCCACAAAATCCTTCCTGTGCTTGACTATTTCCTGAGCGGCCACAGAACTACCATATATAGTTGAATTAAATGTTCTGTTTTCATCTGAAACTTTTCTTTTCTTGGATTTATCCATGGTTGGCCTACCGGAGGTTGAAAAGCTCAATAAATCGTGTGCTGGCTGGGATCACACATTGGCGGTTGTAATATTTTGAGCGACAGGACAGGGAGCCGCAGCAGAGGGTTGTGGCTCCAGAGCCACAGGTTGCCGACCCCTGAACTAGGAATACCCAATTCCTGAAACTCTTCTTTGTATATTTTAACATGAGTGTCTTGAAAGAAAGACAACTCCTCAAGGTAGCTTCCTCCTTTGTATTATGCCCGTGTTTTGTAGATTGTATTAGTAACCTGAGATGATCTAAAGGGAATAAGATACCTGCATTACTATTTTCTTTTCCAAAACAAAACAAAACAACAACAAAAATTCTCCATTCCACTGTAATCAAGTTAGACAGCAGGTTGCTTTACATGGAAGTAATATGCGCAGATGATAGATTTAACAGCTGACATTAGAGGTAATGACTGAGAGTTCCTATCAGTGTAATGAAACTAATAAACATCACTGTGTTTACTTCTTATAATCTTTGAGGGACCTGCCTAGCAATATTGGCACATTTTTGTTTTCCTGTTCAGATTAGTTAAATGTCATTTACTGATAGAAAATCAGAGTAGGAAAGGGACGTAATTGTTGTCATTCTTTTATGGTATGAAGAGTATTTATTTATTTATTTTTAATTTGATTTATATGCCACCCTTCTCCGGAGACTCAGGGCGGCTTACAATGTGCTAAGCAATAGCCTTCATTCTTTTGTATATTTATACAAAGTCAGCTTATTGCCCCCACAACTGGGTCCTCAATTTACCTACCTTAGAAAGGATGGAAGGCTGAGTCAACCTTGAGCCTTGGCGAGATTCGAACCTGCAGTAATTGCAGGCATCTGGTCTTAATAACCAGCTTAATAACAGGGTGCCTTAGACCACTGTACTACCAAGGCTCTTGGAACACAGTTGCTAAGCCTCTCCCAATTTCTTTCTCTGTGGAGTTCAAATACCATGGAGATCAAACTTGCACATTCTGACATACACATAACAGTTTAATACCAGAAGATATTGTTTCATTCAGTAGTTTAGTGCAGGGGTGAAATTCAGCAGGTTCTGGAGAATCGGTAGTGGAAATTTTGAGTAGTTCGGAGAACCGGCAAATCTGGCTGGCCCCAGAGGGGGATGGGAAGGGAGATTTTGTAATATCCTTCCCCCAGGAGTAGGGAGGGAATGGAGATTTTGCAGTATCCTTCCTGTGGAGTGGGGAGGGAATGGAGATTTTACAGTATCCTTCCCCTGGAATGGAGTGGGAATGGCGATTTTGCAGTATCCTTCCCCTGGAATGGGGTGGGAATGGCGATTTTGCAGTATCCTTCCCCTGCCACGTCCACCAAGCCACATTCACCAAGCCACACCATGCCCACCAAGCCACACCCACAGAACCAGTAGTAAAAAAATTTGGATTTCACCACTGGGTATATATATATATATATCTGGACTATAAAGTGGCAGCTTCATCTGAATATATGGACAAATTCTGATTGCCTAAGTGGAGTAACTAAAGTGAAATAATTCATTTCTTAATGGAGAAATTTTTGCACCTGATGTGATTTCTTTTATTGTGGATGGGTCTTTTGGAAGATGAATTGCGCTATAAAAATTATAAATAGGTGGCAACTAGAGACACATCACTTAGAAAAGATATTGCGATATCACGTAGAGAATAGGAGTTTATAGCAGCATAGATGAATTCGTTTGCAGTCCAGTTCTATGAAGAATAAATAAACTACGTGGAGTAAACTAGCATCTCCATTCAAGTTTGAGAAGATAGGATATTAAATAACTAAGCCTATGGCAAATAGGGGGAAAAAAACTTCAAGATGACTATGGATGAAAGTTTGTCAGAAATCAGAAATTAATCTCGCAAAGTATTTTCAGTAATATCAACAATGTCATTGTCATATTAATATCATAATATGTGGCATTGCTTCATCCCTTCATGGATCGCTGTAGGGAGTTGATTTATTTTCTCCTTCAGTTAATGATGCATAGTTTAAGAATAATATTACTGAAAAAATAGACAAATTTTTATAGACACATTAAGGAAAAGAACTACCTTTGTTTCTAAACTGGCCAATTCGTTTTTTTGTTTTTTCTGCCAAGCTACTAATATATATCAACTTCTTTTAAGCCAATCAGCGGTTTTGGGTTATTGCAAATTTCAAAAAAGGAGCAAAACCGGCAAGCAAGGTATGACAAGATGGGTATTTATCTGTGAAATATAAACCAAGAAAAAAAACCATTTGTGATTGAAATAGAGTAGAGTAGAGTAGAGTAGAGTAGAGTAGAGTAGAGTAGAGTAGAGTAGAATAGAATAGAATAGAATAGAATAGAATAGAATAGAATAGAATAGAATAGAATAGAATAGAATAGAATAGAATAACAGAGTTGGAAGGGACCTTAGAGGTCTTCTAGTCCAACCCCCTGCTTAGGCAGGAAATGGTTATCCAACATCTTCTTAAAAACTTCCAGTGTTGGAGCATTCACAACTTCTGGAGGCAAGTTGTTCCACTTATTAATTGTTCTAATTGTAGGAAATTTCTCCTTAGTTCTAAGTTGCTTCTCTCCTTAATGAGTTTCCACCCATTGCTTCTTTTTCTACCGTCAGGTGCTTTGAAGAATAGCTTGACTCCCTCTTCTTTGGGGCAGCCCCTGAGAAGGACTCCTAGTCCTTCTTTTCATTAAACAAGACATACCCACTTCCAGCAACCGTTCTTCATATGTTTTAGTCTCCAGTCCCCTAATCGTCTTTGTTGCTCTTCTCTGCACTCTTTTTAGAGTCTCAATGCCTTTTTTATATTGTGACGAACAAAACTGGATGCATAAATTAATATATTTATTTTAATAAATTAAAATAAAACAATAGTGTGGGGCAGGTTTGTTTCCATCATAAGAAAATATTCACACATTTGATCAATCTCTTTATTGCAAAGAAAAAAAATCATTGTTCTGCTTCTAGGATTGTCACGATTCCTATCCTACCTGATTTAGTTTAATTTAAAAAGATTAAACAGGAATCAAGTTTACTGCTGTGCAGTGGTTTCCAAATATCTTTGTTTTATTTTTTTTCCAAAAAAAAAGTGCCTCTATGCCCCATAATAGAAAGTTTTTAGCTTCATATTATAATCAGATACATGACCATCTGCCCAGAAATATGACACAAAAAAGAGGGACGCAGTGGCTCAGTGGCTAAGACACTGAACTTATCGATCGAAAGGTCGGCAGTTCAGTGGTTCGAATCCCTAGCGCCGCCTAACGGGGTGAGCTCCCGTGACTTGTCCCAGCTTCTGCCAACCTAGCAGTTCGAAAGCAGGTAAAAAATGCAAGTGGAAAAATAGGGACCACCTTTGGTGGGAAGGGAACAGCGTTCCGTGTGCCTTTGGTGTTTAGTCATGCTGGCCACATGACCATGGAGACGTCTTCGGACAGTGCTGGCTCTTCATCTCTGAAACGGAGATGAGCACCGCCCCCTAGAGTCAGGAATGACTAGCACATATGTGCGAGAGGAACCTTTACTAGATTGAAAAATATACTTTGGGAGAGGGAGAGATAATGCAGTTGGAAAGGAACCTTCTGTTCTGGCAAAGAAATATTTCTGTGGTTGACCATGTCAGTCTGAAAGTTTGTGACTGGACAGACCTCGAGGCAGCCATTTTCTGACAATGTCCATGAGATGTCCTCATAAAATCATGATGGACTCCAAGGCTGAAGTCATTGTATCTCCTAAATCAGATTGATTTCTTTTATCTCTGAGAGGTGATCGATACAAAATCAAATGTCAAGGATTTTATACAAGTACAGAATAAAAGAATAACTGAGTTGGAAGGGGAGGGACCTTGGAGGTCTTCTAGTCCAAACCTCTGCCCAGGCAGGAGATCCTATACCATGTCGGGTTTTCAATCTCTTCTCGAAAACCTCCATGGTAGATCACCCACAACTTCTGAAGGCAAGCCGTCCCACTGATGAATTATTCTCACTTAATTGTGAGAACAATTAATCAGAAGGAATTTCTCTGTAGGTCTAGGTTGGATCTCTCTTTGATCAGTATCCATCTGTTGTGTCTTGTTTTGCCCTCAGGTGCTTTGGAGAATTGCTTCACAGCTAGTGCAAACCACCCAAGTTGGCTACGAAGTGGATGAATTGAAAGTGCACACGATTATATCATCCCTTGCATGAAACTTAATTTCCCCTAGATGCAGAATGGAGCTTAAATTGCCGAGTCTCCTTTTCAGTAGGGTTGTTGTTAACAATTTGCTAGATGCTGGGAAGGATCTTTGATGAGTCTTGCCTTCAATGTTGGAGAATGCAACCACTAGTGTCGGTAAATGAAATCCTAGAGCAAGGGCGTCAAACTCAATTTCATTGAGGGCCACGTCAGGGTTTGACCTCGGGGGGGCTGGGGTGGGGGTGATCAGGGTGGGTGTGGCCAGGTCATCATCACTTCTGTTGGGGCACCTGTGGTGGCCCGAGTGCTTTGTCAGTGAAAACGGGCTCCCAAGCTCTGTTTTCAGCTGTGATGGACTCCTGCAACCCTCTGTCAATGAAAATGGAGCTCAGGAGAGTCGTGTGCAGCCCGCCCGACCTCCGTTTTCACTGGCAGAGGTACTGCATGTTGTGGCTCGCCAGTGGAGCTGGCAGCAGATTTGGACAGTGAAGAGGTTGAGGCGTCCTGGAGTCTGAGGAAGGCTCTGACAAGTGTTCTACATCGGAGGCAGAGATGGCGCCAGGAGCGTATGATAGGTATCAGCTGCCTTCAGAGTCAGACATCAGTGAGGCAGACGAACAGCTGGAGCCTGTTCCCAGTATGCGCATGCGCAGAATTGCCAGATGAAGGGAACAGCTAAGGAACAAGGGTCGACTTGGGAGTAGGGCCACAGGTGGACGATGAAGGGCCCCTCCCAGAGGGAATAAAAGAGGAGCGAAAGGGGAGTGGAGTTTGCAGGAGACAATTAGTTCATTCCTGCATTCTTGTCAAGTATTGGGGTGTCTGAAAGATATCGGCCTGGCCACTCTGCAAGCCTGATAAAGGTCGGTAATTATGAACTATCTTGAAAGACTGTGGGAGAGGAAAGACTTTGCTGGAGAGGAATTCACTGTCAATTAAATAAAAAGGGGTTTATCGGGATGAGAACTCGGCTTCGTGCTGCTGGGGAAGCCTAGGTCAGAACACTGTGGGCCAATCCTTTGCTGTTTCCAGGGCAGCCGTGCGGGCCAGATCTCAGCATCCCGCAGGCCAGATCTGCTCCCCACGGCCTTGAGTTTGATTCCCCTTTCCTAGAATGTCAGTTAGGTCTTCAGACTCGCCTTGACATTTTTGAATGAACACCATTCCAAAATCATAATTAATGCAAAATTAATACATCCCGGCGGAAGTTTCTGGTATCAATTGGTGGCCTCAGGAGCTTGAATGCTTTATTAAGTAAGCTGGCAAAAAAATAAAAAAAAACAAAAAAAACAAAACACCATCATTTCTAGCAGCAATAACTTTTGTGGGAAGGAATGAAGTAACAGAAGCATTTTCTTTTCTTTTTTTTTTTCTCTACCCCCACCACAATTTTCTGCTTTTTATATATATATTTTTTTTATTTATATGCCGCCCTTCTCCAGAGACTTAGGGCGGCTTACAGTGCATTAAGCAATAGCCTTCATTCTTTTGTATATTTTTACAAAGTCAGCTTATTGCCCCCACAAACTGGGTCCTCATTTCACCTACCTTAGAAAGGATGGAAGGCTGAGTCAACCTTGAGCCTGGTGAGAATTGAACTCGCAGTAATTGCAGGCAGTTGGATGTTAAATGCTGCCTCAGTAGGAGGCATTAGCCTCCTACGCCACTCAAGCTCAGATTTCTTTTTGAGATCCCTGATGTGGTTGGGGCTATCCAAAGCACAGATGTTGGTTTTTAAAATGCCCAAGTGTATGGGAGCGATATTGACAGCCAGACCATACTGTAATATTTATAGCATCTATAACGTTTTGCATCGTTCTGGCCTTTATTCGTGTAAGATTTATACAATTTCCATCTGCTGAAATCTGTGACAGCTTTAATCCCATGCCCTGAAAAAATAAAGAACACACACACATTTCTCTTTGTGTTATTTTAACACATCAGCCAGCTGTTTCGTGGGTCCCTCCAGCTGCACCTATGGGTGAAGGGAAGACATGAAGTTTTAATGTCTGGGTGGGACTGCGTAACATATGTGATGTATTTGAAAGGAGAGGATGGATTTTGAAGGATTTCCATTGTGGCTTAGACAATAAAGTTCTCTAAATCCATGAGACAACTCTTAGGGCACTGCAGATATCACACCAATTATTTATTTATTTATTTTTCAATTTGTATACCGCCCTTCTCCCTGAGGACTCGGGGTGGTGAACAGCCAAGTAAAAACATAAACTACAAACATTAAAATACAATTAAAAAGATATATATAAATGTGGCCCCATGATTAAAAACAATAACAGACAATTAAAAACATTTTAAAAAGTGTTAGGCCAGCCTGGCTTGCTGGAAAAAGAAGGTTTTAAGGGCACGGCGGAAGGCACCGAGGTCTTGGATTCTCCTTATCTCTGGGGGCAGCTGGTTCCAGAGGGTAGGTGCCCCCACAGAGAAGGCCCTCCCCCTGGGGGTCACCAGCCTACATTGTTTGGCTGATGGCACCCCGAGGAGGCCCTCTCTGTGGGAGCGCACGGGTCGATGGGAGGCCGTCGGTGGCAGAAGGCGGTCTCGAAGATAAGTAGGTCCTATGCCATGGAGCACTTTAAAGGTGATAACCAACACCTTGAAGCGCACCAGGAAGACCACTGGGAGCTAGTGCAGCTCACGCAGGAGAGGTGTCACGTGGGAGCGCCATGCGGTTCCCGTGACTACCCGCGCGGCCGCATTCTGGACCAGTTGGAGCCTCCAGGTGCTCTTCAAGGGGAGCCCCATGTACAGAGCATTGCAATAGTCCAGAATAACAGAATAACAGAGTTTCAAGAAACCTTGGAAACCTTCTAGTCCAACTGTTTATGCTCATTGCTGCTGTACCATTTCAGACAAACAGTTGCTCAATCTCTTAAAAACTTCCAGCGTTGAAGCACCCACAACTTCTGGAGGCAAGTTGTTCCGCTGATTAATTGTCCTCCTTGCCAGGAAATTTCTCCTTAGTTCCAGGTTGCTAGGTCTCCTTAATTAGTTTCCATCCATTGCTTCTTGCTAACTAACCATCAAGAAGTATTTGCTCTTTAGGGCAGGAGTAGAGATTCTGTTGGGATGGCATTACATCTTCTGGCATCCATGAGTATGACTCATGAATGGTGGGTTGGAATTTAGAATCCAACACCGTCGCAATCCTTGAGTGATGTTCATAGAAAATTAGGCAGAATGAATGGAGTGAGTGGCTCATGATATTCCTCTCATTTCCAAGGACTTGGAAAACACAGTGGACGCCTACATGTAATCCTTGACTTACGGCCATTCGCTTAACAACCATTTGTGTTGGGGAAAAAAGTGACTTACAACCCAGTTATGCAGGGGTGGGCTTCAAAAATTTTAGCAAGGGGTTCTCTGCCTGGTTGCTGGGTGGGTGGGAAGTTGCAAAAGGGGATCAAATGACCTCGGGATCAGGGGTGAAATCCTACTGGTTCAGACCGGTTTGGGCGAACCGCTAGGGATTATGGGCATCAGTTTGTCGAACCGGTAGTAATTACCCATCCTTGGCCGCACTCATGCCCGACCGGTCACCACTCACCTCTTCCAGCCACACGATATTCCACAGAATTGAATGTTAAATGCAGCAGAGAGAATGCTAACTTTTCTCCCTCCATTCAGAACAGAGCTGCTGCAGCCTGTCCCTTTAAGGTAGTCCCCAGGAGGGAGGGGGGGAAAGCAGCTGGAATGTTTTTGTGAAAGCAGGAAAATGGGGAAGGGGATTTTCCTGCCTGCCATCCATTCCTTAATCTCAGCACAGACTGAGGGAAGGATGGTAGGCAGGAATATTCCCCTCCCCATTTTCCTGCCATTCGCAACAAGGAGTGGCTGGGAGGGGAGGGGCTGGTGAGGAGCCCCTCGATGTGAGTGATGTCGAGTTGGCCATGCCCACCCAGTCACATGACCTCCCTCCCCAACAAGCCATGCCCACAGAACCAGCATGTTGAGAAAACAGGATGGAGTCCATTGCTCTTGAACTGTTAAGTATCCAACCTTCAATCTCTCCCCCCTGCAAATCTGTAAAAAATTGCAAAACTGCTCTGTAATGAACTCAAAATTCCAATGGAGGCATAAGTACATTGTTGACATTATACTAACCACAGTCCATAGCTGTTGTGAGTTTCTACAGTGGGGGGCGGGGGTGGGGCTCAACTGTGTTTGACAAGATGCATTTTTTTTAAAAAAAATAAATAAATAATAGAAGTGATTAAGAGTGGCGTTCTCCAGGACCTTACTTTTCGAGTGACATCCAGAATCTTTTCTCTTGCAGCCATTCCGTAGAGTGACGTTTTCAGTTGTGAGTCAGCCTCAAGACCCACATCAAGGGTCTTTGCAGAGTTGCTATGACAGCGGTCTGGAGGAATCTGAAACGCCAAGCAGTAAGAGTTCTTCAGGGCCAAGACTGGGTGCCCTTCCACTCCCAGAAGACAACTACGAAAGGACAACGCCGGATGGCAGTGTTGGTGAGGCAGAGCATATGGAAAATGGTAGGGGCAAACACAACACTCACAACACTCCAATTTGCAGTAGGGAGCCCCATGTCCAGTAGACTTGGCAAGAGGTCAGTTGGAAGAAAAGGGGGAAGGACGTTGACCGAGAATTTCAATTGATGTGACGGCTTGCTTCCAAATGGGATACTTTACTGAGCCCCATTGATGTCTATATCGGCAGGTATAAGATTTTAAGCCCTTTCCACTCCAGTTTGGACTTACTGGACAGAAAGGTCAAATCTAAATTAAACCATGACCATTGCTACTAATAATAATGTCAGCGATGCCTACCTAAACCGTGTTTCCCCGAAAATAAGACCCTGTCTTATATTTTTTTGAACCCTGAAATAAGCTCTTGGCCTTATTGCCATGCGCTCAAAAGCCCAATTGGGTTTATTATCAAGGGATGTCTTAGTTTGGGGAAAACAGGGTAGCTTTCCCTGAGTTAGCATGTGCTTTGCTTACGACTGCATTAAGCTGATAATATTTTAACTGGCAACATCAAGAGAGTGTGTGTTTTTTGGGGGGGGAGGGGAGGGATCAGTTAAAAGAATTAAAACAGCATTGCTACCATAATCTCCTAAAGCTAGAAAAATAAATCAATATATATAACCTGGTTAAAAACCAAACAAAACTGAAGAGAAGATCTATTTCCTTAGAATGAATGAATATATATATATATATATATATATATATATATATATATATATATATATATCTCCACATACCGGGTTTTTTTGCTATTATAATTCTCTTAATCATCATTACATTAAGGATGTCCAGCGTTAGCTAGAAGAAAATAATTGTCCTTCAAAGATTATTGTCTTTGTAAAGACTGTGTAGGCGCTTCCCCCAACCCACAATATAGAGTTATCTACACATACTGAATAAAGTGCATGTGGTACAGGGTGAACTCAACGGATTCAGGGTTTCTAATGGAATCCAGAATTCCAGAATAAAGCATTAATTGAGACGTACACCTCAGTGATTATGGCCAGAGCATTCATTCCCTTTGTCATAAAACGGTGTTAACCGTGCCAGATTCCATGAATGCTGAATTATTTAAAAAGGATGAAAAGTGTCCAGTTGTCTTTTCTCCTTTTGCAGCTGTTGTAGAAGGGCGAAAAAATAATAATAATCAGAACATCTCATTTCAAACCTGAGATTATCGATCTCAGGAACACAATTGCAATTTTTTTTTTTTCCTGTGCTGTATTTATTTATATATATATATTCTACAACAAAAGAAACTTTTGTTGTTGGAATGTTGCATCGTTTGGGGATGGGGGTAGAGAAAGGATCCGGTTCTTAAAATGAAATGCAGCATAACGTAATTTTAAAATTCACCATTTACTTTCTGGTGCATTTTTAACCATTCACTTCTATACGAGTCGATCCTTGTTTTCTCCCCCTCCTTCCTTTTCCCCCCCCCCTTGCTTTGATCTGAAATTTTCTGAATTAAATTACAATGAATTTTATTTCCGTAGCGGCAATAGAAGCTATTGAAAGACACCGTGTAGGGAAATTATAACAAATGAAACGAGCGTGTAAATGAGAAGATGGTTGGGGCTGCAGAATTAGATAGTTTTGCTTTCCTTTGGAGAAGTTTCTATCAGTAGTTACTGGATTGATTAATTAGAGGCGAAATAGACCCATCAATGAAATCATAACAACATTTGAGAGAGGGTAGAAGAGAAACTCTTTAATACGAGGGTGAAAAAAAGCTACTAGCATTACCCTTTCCTCAGTAAACACAAGAAATGTTGCTTGTTTCCATGGGGTTTTATTATATTGCTTATTGGTGAAGAAAATGTTGTTGGAAAAAGAGGGGGGGAAAAAACCTCCTAGTTCAGTTAGTAACGTGGGATTCGTAGGAGAGTTGAAAATCCCACCTTAAATTCAAGATTAAATAAATCTTTTCGGGGAATGCTTTTTAATGCCTCACAGTTACAGTGTTTACAACTTTTATGATCTGTTTATGACTCAGCCATGCTGGTATTTGTATGTACCCTACCCTTCGCTGTTTCTTAACGTTGGGAGTTATGCTATTGGAATGAAAAGTAGTAAATCGAGAATGTATTAATCTCCCACTTATCTTCCGATCTGGCGTCAATTTACAACACAGGCTGGTGTGGAATGCAGACAGGGTAGAGGTAATGCAATAGCCGAGTAACAAGGTAGTATTGGTCAGCTAACTCGGTGGAATTCCCACCGAGGGTGTATATAGGGTCAAACAAACAGGAACCGAGAGGCAGAAACAAGAGACATGACCATACATAGATTGAGGTCAAGGGCAGATTTGAGACAATCCATTTCATTATTTGATGTGCTGTGATGCCCAGAGTGCTAGTCTGTTTCTTTTCCAGAAAAAGAGAGATTAATTGGCTTCTCCTTTGGCTGAGAGGTCAGCAGATCGTTTTCAGGTTGCTGAAAAGAAGATATCCATACCGGTGATTTATAGCATCAGCCAGACATCAACACGGCAATGCAAAACCTTCTGCATTAAGGATACATCACTGTTTGACTCTTCATATCATCCCAATGTTGTGGTCCACCAGCAGCCCACAGGGCTAGCAGCAGAGTCAGACAGTGAGGAGGCTGGGGAGGACCATGGGCCAGTCCTGGAGTCTGGAGAAGGCCCGGGCGAGGGCTCTGCGTCAGAGGCAGAGATGAGGCCAGGGCCATCTGGGAATGAT
>JAKOOJ010000028.1:1113221-1163221 GCA_022577455.1 Arizona elegans
TCTATCTATCTATCTATCTATCTATCTATCTATCTATCTATCTATCTATCTATCTATCTATCTATCTATCTTTTGGAGGAAAGATTAATATAACACCCAGTCTGATTTTGGGGAAAATGGTCTGTCTGTCTGTCTGTCTGTCTATCTATCTATCTATCTATCTATCTATCTATCTATCTATCTATCTATCTATTTTTTGGAGGCAAAATTAATATAACACCCAGTCTGATTTTGGGGAAATGGTCTGTCTGTCTGTCTGTCTGTCTGTCTGTCTGTCTGTCTATCTATCTATCTATCTATCTATCTATCCTTTGGAGGAAAGATTAATATAACACCTGGTCTGATTTTGGGGAAAATGGTCTCTCCCTCTCCCCCCCGCTCTATCTATCTATCTATCTATCTATCTATCTATCTATCTATCTATCTATCTATCTTCTGTTGCATGTGTTACAGAATCAATGAATTCAAGCTGTCTGGGGTTGTTCTGCTTCGTAAATCATATGATTCACATCAGTAGTGACTGTTTTCACACATCGTTAGCAACAAATCTTCTTGCAAATAGAAAACTAACATAGAAGAGCAAAAGACGTGCCTCATTTAAAAACAAAGAAACAAACTATCATGCTAGCTTTCCATAGAGGGTCTGTATATTTGTTATGTTTTGTAGCTACACTGAAGAACCTTCCAGTACAAAGTCTCTACTTTGATTGTATGTTGAGAAAACTGATGTCCAAAATATTTCTTTTTCTGCTTTTGGTCCATTGGGATGTGTGAGATAGTCTTGTTTTAAAATTATCTGATGATTACAAGCATTCTTTAAATGCAGAAAATTGTCTCTGTGGTGGCGCAGTGGTTAGAATGGAGTATTGCAGGTGAATTCTGCCGACTGCCAGCAGTTCGATTCTGACCGGCTCAAGGTTGACTCAGCCTTCCATCCTTCCGAGGTTGGTAAAATGAGGAGCCCAATTTTGGGGGCAATATGCTGATTCTGTAAACCATTTAGAGCTTTAAAGCACTGTGAAGTGGTATAAAAACCTAAGTATTATTGCTCCGGCTATCTGTCATACCATATGAGAAGTGCTGATCATATTCAGAAATCTTTTTTTTAAAAAAAATCATCATTTTGATGGTGAAGTGTTCCTTCTTCACCCATTAATTGGTGTATCAGTTTCTTTTCTTTCTCCTTTTTCAATTTATATGCCAACCATCTTCCTGGTTTGTTTGCATTTTCAAAGAAGTTTTGTTTAGCGCTTTTAAATTTTTCTGCTAATTCTTCTTTTATCTATTAGCTTATGGGTTTTTTTAATTCCCTTTGATTTTTTAAAGTTCTTTTTTGTGGCTCTTTTTGTAGTTCTAGCTCTAGTCTCTTATATTTTTCTTCCACTGGTTCAACACCCATCTTGATTTCCTTTTTTGTCCTCGACTTACAGCACTTCATTTGGTGACTGTTTGAAGTCACAACGGCACTGAAAAATGTGACGTATGACCGTTTTTCACAGTTACAACCTCTGCAGCATCCCCATAACCATGTAATCAAAATTCAGATGCTTGGCATTTGGTTCATATTGATGACCGTTGCTATGACATCAAGGTCACATGGTCTCCTTTTGCGACCTTCTCACAAGCCAAGTCAATGGGGAAGGCAGTGTCAGGGTTCTGACGGATGCCCTAATTAAATCATGAGCCTCGAGCCAAGTTTCAAAAGAAATCCAGTTATTTATTAGGAGCAACATGACAGCACGTACCCAAGTGAAGTAGAGCTCTGCCCCACGTAATTTACGGCCCAACTATGACCCTATTCTCCCCCTCCTTCCAGGGTGTGTCATAAATCACATTCTCCAACAGAGCACTTTCAAAGGCTGTAAAGCTCACACCGCTCCAGCTGGTTCCAATAACCTCGGATATAGCCTTGAGAAAGGTATGTGTGGAATGTGCTTCCGGTTGTGGCTGCCGTGTTACTCCATCAGTTTTTCCCTCTCCTGCGAATGGCAACTCAAGAGCAGGCCAGGAATGCTTTATGAGTTGACAGCCAGATTCACTTAACAACCAGGTTACTGACTTATCCACGGCAGGGATTCACTTGCCAACTGTGGCAAGAAAGATCGTAAAATGGGGGCAAAACTCACTTAACAAACATTGTTTCACTGACCAACAGAAATTTGTGGCCATAAATCAAGGACTACCTATACTCTATGAGTCCCTGTGTGTAATGGATTGATTTTGTGAGAGAACATCTGGGACAGGTGTGTTGAATTTATCCAAACAACGGATTTATCTCAAAAAGTTGTGCCAGAGGGATTCTTAATAAATAGAATGATTCTTAAATCTTTCTGAAAGGATGACCTCTGCCTGCATCAATCTTGGAGAGACAGAGATTGATGCTTTATATGCAACTTAATGTACAAGGACATAGCAGAATCAGGAGTGGTTATTTCCTTGTTCTTTAAGATGAAGGCAATAGACCCAGTGATATCATAAAATGCCTAAATTCCTTGAACTAGAAAAGAGACAGATAGTTTGAAGCCCTCAGCTACTACACACCCAGCGCCTTTAGCTATTTGCTGGTGATATGTGAATATTTCAGGATCACATTTCCTGAAAATGAGCTATCTGCTTTCCTGCACATTAAGACAAGAAACATATAAGAACTTAAGTAAAAGATCCCTGTGGGTTTTGCTCCGCTAGTCATAGCCATACTCTGGGGGTGATACTCCTTTTCGTTTCAAGGCCATCGAGCCAATGTTATCCAAAGACATTTCTGTGTTATGTGGCCAGCACGACATCACAGAGCACTGTTACCTTCCCACCCAAGTGGTACCTATTTATCTACTTGGCATTTGCATCACAGAGCATTGTTACCTTCTAACCCAAGTGGTACCTATTTATCTACTCAGCATTTGCATCACAGAATATTGTTAACTTCCCACCAAAGTGGTACCTATTTATCTACTTGGCATTTGCATCACAGAGCATTGTTACCTTCCAACCCAAGTGGTACCTATTTATCTACTCAGCATTTGCATCACAGAATATTGTTAACTTCCCACCAAAGTGGTACCTATTTGTCAAACCAGATGTAAAATTAATATCCGGTTCTCCCGAACCAATCCAAACTGGCTGAATCCCACCTCTGGTTACTTTGAATTCTAGAAGATTTAAGACAGTGTTAAGAATTTGTTGCTTAATACCGTGTCTTTAAATCTCTGCGTCCTTCTAACATTGGTGGGCCAAGAAACACTTTTACAGGCCTGTTAATAGATTTAACAACTTCATCGTGAGCAATGCAATTACACTACAGGAGTCTAAACATGCTTCCTTACTCATAACCGTTGACCCACGTTGACTTCACAAGAACAAAGCTCCCTTTTTAGGTGTGATGCAAACTTAGCCAAACACAATAGTTGTGCGTGCAAGCTATTAATAATTAACCTAATTTATTTTGGAAATGTTCTTGGTCACCGGGCGCCTTGTTCCATTTTATTTATGATCTCTTCAGACATAGCTTGGCATTCTGATGGCCTTATACTTTGTGGTTCCTTTGAACTCTGGCAATCTTGCTTTCCTTTGTTATAACAAAGGCTCATTGTTTTGCTGATACTTTAATAGCAAAACCAAGATAACTAACTTTTACATTTTTTTGTTTAATTATTATTTTGGCTAGACAACACACAAAATCTATGTCCCTGCTAGCCATGTGGGTTTTGCTTGCTTAAAAAGTGATTTTTTTTTCAAAGCTGATAAGCAGAGAGAGTCCGATAATCGGAAGTAACAGGTGTATTGCTTCTAAACATGGAACTTTGAATTCCTATGGATTAAGAGATTTGTCTTATTGTTAATTATATGGGGCTAGGATAAAATAGGAGGAATTAACTGAACAAGTGGAGCAATGCAAAAAACATATTCTTCTCTGTTAAAAAAATAGGAGTTGTCTTTCAAAAGGCAATATACATCAGTTCTTTGTTATATAGAGATGATGATGATGATGATGATGATGATGATGGATTAATTTTTAAACTGTTAGTGACTTCCTTGAAGTTTTCTCTGGTTTTTGTTTCAAGTTTTTTTTTTTATTTTTTACAAACATATCAATGTGTGAAAAGTATGGCACCTGAGTGTCATATATTTTGATACAAATAAAATAGTATTAATCATATTTGTTTCATTGAACAAGCTTATATAATTCGAGTATATACATATTTTTATTAAATTATAATCTTTCATTATTTAGTTATTCAATATTTCAAATTATCATTTTTATGCCAGTCACCCTATTCTAAGTGTCATACCTTTGAATACAAATAGAATATTATTACTCATATTTATTACATTTAGCAAGCTTATATAATTCTAATAATAATAATACAAACATTTATGTTAAATTAAAATCTTCCATTATTTGCTTGTCCAATTTATAATCCTTCATTGTTTAGTTATTCAATATTTCCAATATGTTGTTTTTATGTCAATCACCGTATTCTGCATGTCATACATATTAATACAAATAAAATATTTTAATCATATTTGTTACATTTAGAAAACAGACACATATTCATATTGAATTATAATCTTTCATTATTTATTTAATCAATAGTTCAATATATGATTTTTATACCAGTCGCCATATTATTTAAGTATACTTAGTAATACTGTCATTCAAATTTTAATTTCCCCTCTTATTATTACTTCTCCTTATTATATAAGAATGTGTATTCTATTAATTCCCCTCTCTCTAGTTTCCTATTCTAACTTTGATTATGCCACTAGTGTATTTAAACATATTCCCTTTCTAACCATCATCTCTTACCCACTTTAATTGTTCATTTCTTAGCTTGCCTCCTGTATTCCTCTCTTGGATCTTTATTTCTGATGGACCTTGAAGCTTCCTCTTGAAGCAGGAATAAACAACACTGCAAGAGACAATTGCAGTTGACTTTCTGAACAAGCTAGATGGCTGCAGATGATGACTAGAAGAAGGGTAGAGTAGGCCAACTGTTTGTTGTTTTAGGGGAGCCAGCCTTTGAAGAGTTAAAAAAAAATGAGAGTCAGGGGCATAAACTCCAAACCACACTCTTAAAAGATAACATCCTTTCCCCACATTTCCCCAAAACTAGCTGGTGGCTTCACATGGTTAATTAAGGTTTGACTGCTTCTCAGAGGCTCCCACGTAATGCAGATATTTTCAGGGTTCATCACATCTCAGAATATCTTCTTCTGAGCTTTAGACACTCCAAGACCAGAAAGTTCAACCGCAAACTGCTTTGCGTACTTCTAAAGTCCCTCAACTTGTATATAAAACTGTATAGCTCTTCTTTGAGGTTTAAAAATCTCCCTGTTAGATTTTGGAAACATCATTCATAGATTTTTGGAGCTGTCCCTCAATGCAACAGGTAACCACAGAATGGAAACCTGTATTAGGTTACATGTGTTTTCAGCATTCTTTCACTGCTACCGGTTCACTTGAACCGGCCCGAACTGGCTGACTACCACCTCTGATTATAAATATCTTTTAGGAACATTGGAAGGAAACTCACAAGGATTTTATCTGATGCTTCCTCTCCTTTTTCAAGAGAAAGAAAACCCAAGACATTTGATTAGTTTGGAGAACCAGGATTTACATTAATTATGTATTGATTAAAAATGTGATCCCAAGCTGCCCACTTCTTATATATTCAGGGTAAGAATGCATTTCATTTTCCTTTATTTAAAAAATTGTTAGTTTGCAGCCAATTTAAGACTGGAAGGGAGGGAAATGATTGATTTATTTAAAATATTAGTCTTGTCTATATTCTCTATATTCCAAAATGACTATGGAGTTGAAAGAGAGAGAGAGGATTCGGACTATTATGAAATATGGAATAAAATGTACAGTTGGCTCGAAAATAGAAATCAGAACAAGAAATGTTTAACTTAATATTCATGAAACTTAAAATAACTGAACAACATTAAATAAAGAGAGGTAAATATAAACGAATATAAATGTGTAGATAAGAAAAAATGAATATTATAATGTGTGTATATATATGTATGTATGTATGTATGTATGTATGTATGTATGTATGTATGTATGTATGTATGTTGGAGTAATGCAATCATTCTACTATTGAATAGTAAATAGAAATGATAGAATAGAGAACTACAAAAGCAAAGTACGTAAGTTGATACAAAATGCTGTAAAATTACCATTAATGTTATGTAATATTTAATAAGTTACGTTTTGACATATTTTGTTTTTATATATGTGTGATTGTTTTTTGTGTTGTTTTTAAAAACAAACTGTTTAATAAAAAAATATTTTTATATAAAAAAAAATAAAATATTAGTCTTGGACAAACATCCTAGAACCCAACAGTAAAATCGAGAAAGAATAAAAGGCATAAAATAAAATAAAACACGTTTCCTACCATCACAACCTCCCTCTCTCTCTCCCTCTCTCTCTCTCTCTCTCTCTCTCTCTCTCTCTCTCTCTCTCTCTCTCTCTCTCTCTCTCTCTCTCTCACACACACACACACACACACACACACACACACACACACACACACAGAGAGAGAGAGAGAGAAAGATTGAGGGTCTTTTGAATCTCCAGGAAGTAGGGGCCACTACAGAACAGGCATGCTTCCTAGATCCCAGAATATGGTACTGTATTTTCCCAAAAATAAGACCCTGTCTTATATTGTTTTGAACCTCAAAATAAGTGCTTGGTCTTATTTTCAGGGGATGTCTTATTATTTTGGGGTATGTGGAGCAAGACGGGGCTCCACTTGCCGTCTTTCTTGATTTCCAGCTATGTCTCCCTAACCCTAACCAGAGGAAATGGCGGGGACCAGGTGCACATGCGTTTAAATATTTTTAGGGAGGGATTATTTTCAGGGAGGGCTTATTTTTTGGGGGGGGGCTTATTTTACGGCATGTGTTCAAAAGCCCGATTGGGCTTATTATCAGGGGATGTCTTATTTTAGGGGAAACAGGGTAATATTTCAAATAAGCGATCTGAACTGTGTCTATTTTATCTGATTTATTAGGTTGGCCAGATACCTATGGAGATTCTTAATCATGCAGGTCATGGTTGTCCAAAAGGTATTATTCCCCCACCCCCACCCCCAAAAGGCAACTGGGATTTCTTGGTGTTTTCTTTGAAAGCATTTTGCTTCTCCTCCAAGAAGCTTTTTCAGTTCGAACTGAATGGTAAGGAGGAATGGAAGGATTTATATTCTTTGCAGTCAGAGAGAAAGTTAACAGCCAACCCTCAACGTGCTAAGGACTGGATGATGGCAGAGAATATAAATCCTTCCATTCCTCAACATTTAGTTAGACCTGAAGAAACTTCTTGGAGGAGAAATAAAATGTTTTTGAAGGAAACACCAAGGAAGTCTGACTGCCTTTTAGTGGGGTTGGGGGACAGAAGCAGCTTTGGGATGGTGGCCAGATACCATCAGGAAACATTGATCCTGCAAATAACCTGATCATATTCCTGTAATATGTAAAGATAATGGCCAGCACTTAGAATTGCATCTGGAGACAAAACAAGAGTCATCACAGCTCGCGCTACAGCATTGTGATATGAGCACAGACCAGGGGTGAAATCTAGCAGGTTCTGACAGGTTCTGGCGAACCGGTAGCAGAAATTTTGAGTAGTTTGAAGAACCAGTAGTGGAAATTTTGAGTAGTTCAGAGAACCAGCAAATATCACGTCTGCTGGCCCCAGAGTGAGGTGGGAATGGAGATTTTGCAATATCCTTCCCCCTGGAGTGGGGTGGGAATGGGGATTTTGCAGTATCCTTCCCCTGTCACGCCCACCAAGCCACGCCCACAGTAGTAAAAAAAAATTGGATTTCACCACTGGCACAGACTGTGATTATTCACAATCTCCAACAGTAGTAGGCACAGTTGGCCATGGCTTCTCAAGCAGGAATTGTGAGTCCAAAAAAGATCCCTAAATTTTAGACCAGCTCTGTCCAGGGAAATGTTCAACAGCTTGAGATTACTTTATCCAATTTTTCCCCACAGTGGCAAGAAATCAATATTTCTATTTTTAAGGCAGGTAGCTGTGCACTGAAATGAGCATAAGCAATGGTTATGCCCAGAGTTGGGCTTCCCATAATTTTTACAACTGGTTCTCCCCAGCACTGAAAATGTAAGTGTGCAACTTCTGCTTGCACAGATGTGTGTGGCTTAAAAAACGCAGCTAAATAGGACTACATAGAGCTGCAGGTCGCAACTATCGGTTCACCCAAAGGATTTATACCCTTTGCAGATAAACAGATAAGCTTCCAGGTGGCTTCAACTACTCTCTGAAAAGAATGCAAATGACCTGCTGTCTGCAAGGAATATAAATCCTTCCATTCCCCACCATCCAGTCAGAGCTGAAGAAGCTTCTTGGCTGAGAAGCGAAACGTCTTCAAAGAAAAACCAAAAAAGTCCAGTGGCCTCTTGAAAAATTTTTTTCTCTCAGTGTCTCTCAAGAGTAGAGAGTTGGTCTCTGACAGAAAGCCACTTGAAGAAACTAGAAGTTAGAACCAGAATTTTTTTTTTGTTAGGAATGCTTATACAAAACAGTAGAAAGGGGAAAAAAAAAGTGCCTAATATTACATATAATTACAGCAGCTAGGTTAGCTCTAGCACAAGTCTGGAAAACAGATCAATTGCCAACGGAGCAGCAAATAATTCAAGAAATTTACACATGTGCAGAAATGGATAGACTAACGTTGAAATTGAAAGATAAGGAAGACTCTCAGTATTTTAAGATATGGGACAGTTGGTATGAGTGGATAAATCAATGGAAAAGAAGGTAAAGTCAAAACTTAGTAAGAAATTTAAAGCAATAATTATACACCATCATTAAGGGGAAAAAAAGGGAAAATAAGTTCTTGTATATATGTGTACTTATATACATTATATATACCTTATTTGTTATTTGTTGATATTGTTGATTGTATTTTAAGGCTGTGAATGTTTTATACAATTTTATGTTTTGTTTTTTAAATCTAATAAAGTTCGTTTTTAAAATTAAAAAAAAAAAGAAGAAGAAACTAGAAGCATTTGAAATGTGGATTTACAGACGGCTGTTATGTATATAAACTGGGTTAACAAAATCACAAATGGGGAGGTGATAAGCCACCTGGGAAAGCAAAGGGAAATCATCAAAGCCATTAAAAACCAATAGTTAGAATATTTTGGACATATGGAAAAATATGGCATCCTTCACTTAATCCTCCAGGGAAAGATTGAAGGTAAATAAGGTCCAGGCAGAAGAAGAACTTCATGGCTTCAAAACCTAAGGGACTGGTTTGGACAAAACTCAGCAGCACTTTTTCATACGGCTGTTGACAAAAATAGGATCGCCAATGTCCGATGACGGATATGGTACAAGAAGAAGTCTCTCAAGAGCAACTTGAGAAACAAAGAAAAACAAATAAAGGTTGAGATGGAAAGGACAACAAAGAATCTTTCAAGATAATTTTTTTAAAAAATTCTCAGTGCCAGATTTTTTTCTCCCCTTTTTTCCCCTTCACAAGCTTAGCCATGTTGGAAGAAATGTCCATCTAGGTTCAGTTCCAAGTGGGGAAAAAGACACTGGAAACATGGAGGCTGCTTGGAAAACTACGTAGTTTAATGGAGTAGAACCATTAAGCACGTGGTCCAGCTGAACACATGGAGTGGAGAGTGAGAGATATTTATACCCTTTCTTGGGCCTTGCCCTTGAGCTTCCTGTTCCTGTGGCAAGGGCATGTATCCTATTGGTTGCAGACTTCCATGTGGCCATGCGGGATCATGTTGGTGTCAAGTTTCCGAGTTCCCTCCCTCCTGTTCATGGCAACTTGAAAGCTTTGCAAGTTGACAGTTGGTCTGAGTCACGTTTGGTGTAAATCAGAGGTGGTATTCAGCCGGTTCAGACCGGTTTGGGCAAACCAGTAGTGGCGATCTGCGAGTGGGTCTGCACACCCGCCCGGGCGCAATCCTGTCCTATATCGCTGTGTTTTTGATGCCACACACGTGTGGACGGTGTGCACGAGTGAATTGCTGTATTGTTTGACATCGCAAGCATGTGCGGAAGGCTAATTGCCATTTGATGTTGCACACATGTGCGGATGGCTGCATGTGAGCGAAGGGAGCATGTGCACATGCACGCTCACGTCTGCAGTGCTGGGCAAACTAGTTGTAACAGTATGTGAATCCCACCTCTAGTGTAAATGCTGGTTGATGCAATGAATTCACAAAGGCTCAATTAAATCACCAGATTCCACCCATTTTCTTGCCACCATTGTTCATTGTATCATTGCAGTTTGCTAAGTAAGTAACACAGTTGTTAAGTGAATCTGCCCCCCCACCCACTGACTTGGGTAGTCAGAAGGTTGCAAAAGGGGATCACATGATCCCTTGGGACACTGCAACAGTCATAAATACAGTACATGCCAATTTCCCAGTGTGTGAATCAGGGGTGGGTTCTAAATTTTTTTACTACTGCTTCTGTGGGTGTGGCTTATTTTGTGGGCGTGGCTTGATGGTCATGTGACAAATTCTTTAAGATTTAGCAGAGGTACTGGTCTACCAGGCTTTTAACTGCTTGCAGAGTTGTACCGGTCTACCCATTTATTTTTGCAGGCACTGGTCTACTCATGTATTTTTGCAGGCACTGGTCTACCCATTTATTTTTGCAGGCACTGATCTACTCATGTATTTTTGCAGGCACTGGTCTACCCATTTATTTTTGCAGGCACTGGTCTACTCATTTGTTTTGGCAGGCACCGGTCTACTCATTTATTTTTGGAGGCACCGTTCTACTCATTTGTTTTTGGAGGCACCGATCTACCACCAAACTGCCTTTTACCACTGATCAGCTGTAGGGCAGCCCTTTGAAGCCCACGGCAAGAGTTTAAACAGTTTTTTTTTCCTTATAGCCCATCAGCTGGGACTGAGGAGGCAGCAATAGATTGGGGGTGGGGCCGAATAAAAGGTAAGAATAACGCGGGGTGGGGGACGGGGGGCCAGAACCGGCTTGGTGATGTCATATCGTCACTGTTACTGGCTCGACGGAACCAGGTCGAACCGGGAGGAACCCACCACTGGCATGAATTGTGATCACACAATATCACAGGGATGCTGCAATGGTCATACGGGTGAAAAAATGATCATAATTCTTTTTCTTTTTTTAGCAGTGCTGTTGTAACTTTGAGCAGTCGCTAAGTAAGTCGAGGCCTACCTATATTGTAACATCATCAAGCAAAACTAATACAGAGTGGTGCAGTGGCTTAGAGGTGAAGCTCTCGCCTCACAATCAGGAGGCTGTGAGTTTGATCCTAAGTAGAGGCAGATATTTCTCTCTCTGGGCACACTGAGAATATATCTGCTGAACAAAACTCTTCATCGGCAACAGGAAAGGCAACCGGCCATTAAAGCACTCTGCTAGCTCCATTCAGTTGCCGAGACGCTACCCTGCAAGGGATTATGGGGTCATTAAAAATGATGATGATGAAGATGAAGAAACAAACTAATCTTATCAGGGGTGGGTTCTACTTACCTTTACTACCGGTTCACAACGGGACCCCGTGCGCACGCGCAGAAGCTTCCTGATGACGTGGGTGGGTGGAATGGGGTCCGAACTGGGGTCAACCCACCACTGAATCTTACCTAAAACAGTTTGAAGGCAAGGTACGACCCTTGCATGGAGATCATTTTTTTCCATCGGTGGAAAAAACAAGTGATTTGTTTGCTTCCTTAGGTTATCCTTTCGCGTGAATGCATTTTTGTTTTTGGAAAACAATAAGCATCGCTAAAACAAAAGACCGTCACCTTCAACAGAAGGGGGACCAAAAAAAAAAAACCAAAAACCCCCACTCACCTTTTATAGCTTCGTAAACAGTTGCTCTGGCAAAGGTGTAAAAATCTGCAATTGCTCTTTTCCCTCGTTTTTATCTTTCCCAGAGCACCAACCGTCTTATATTAGATTGTACTACCCAAGGTTAATTGGTTTTACTCTCGAAAGTGGCTCTTTTGCTGGCTGTCAGCATATATAGCGGTGGGGAAAAACAGCACTGCTGCTTCCCTGTTTCAGTCGAAGGGAAATGACACTTTATATGCACAAATTGCTAATGCAATACGTCGGAATAAAATGTTCCTCTTTGTTTTTTTTTTTTAAAAGGAACAATAAAAAACAGATCTGGGCTTGTTCTAAGCAGTGCAGGTGGCGGTGAAATCTTCTATAATTTTCTCTATTATCTCAGTGTTCCTACTAATGAAGGATGTACATTCTTTCGTTCCAAATTGCCACATCCTTAGTAAATTTAAGAGCAGATTGCATGAGAGATTATCTCTATCAGTGGCAGTTTATCCTCTTAGGTGGTAGTCCTTCAAACCAGCTGTGACTTCTCTCTAGGTGAAAGAATGCATTTTTTTTTTTAACGGCACAAATTCTATTAGAGCAGGGATTTCAGGAATGTGGTTATGTACTTAGCAAATGCAGTAGCTCCAGACAAGTTTCTATTTCTCAGCCTGGCCAGCTGTGAGTGATATCTCAGATAGGGGTTGTGGTTCAAACAGGCCATCCAAGTGAATCAGCAGCGAATCAGTAGCCTGACCTTAATCTCGAACTGCCTTGGTAATTTAATCAGAGGCGTTTCTCCATATAAATGTTTATTTATTTAAATGGATTTGCCGTCCAACTTGTATCGAAGTTGGGCGGCTTACAGTTTTAAAGCGTTAAGAACCCGAAAGATAAATATTTTTTTTAAGAAAACAATAAAAATGGAAGGCAACAATTGAAATAGAATTATAGTTGAAAGATGTGGAGGGTGGGAACAGAATGTGTCTCATCAACCATCTCCAATGTGATGGAGATGACCCCGTTGGGTCCCCAAGCCATCTGGCACAACCAGGTCTTCAAGTCAGGTGAGTGGGAGCCAAACTCACTAGGGGATAAGATGTTCCAAAGGATAGAAGCCACAGTAGAGAAGGTCCTTCTTCTGGACCTTCTCCTGGACCTTCTCCACTAGCTGGAATTCCTTGACAGATGGGGTCTGCAACAGGGGTGGGTTCTACTTACCTTTACTACTGGTTCACAATGGGATTGCACAGATCACCAATGACAACATCCGGGGTGGTGGGCGGAGCCTCCCACTGATATAACTACAGGTTCTTGCGAACCGGTCCAAACCAGGGGCAACCCACCACTGGTCTGCAACATGCCTCCTCTGCCAATGTGGGTGGGGTGGGCCAAGAGGGATGAGACAGATCCTCAAGTAATTTGGATCCATGCCATGCAGTGTTTACATCAAGGGCTACCCATGAGAAGGGCCATACTAATTTGCCCATACAGAGTTTTTTAAAAAAGTGCCTACATGAGATTGTCATCTGGCGCAATGTTGCTATGTTGCATAGTTCTTAAGGGTACAAAAGCCAAGGCATATATTTGAAATGTATGTATGTATGTAGGTAGGTAGGTAGGTAGGTAGGAAGGAAGGAAGGAAGGAAGGAAGGAAGGAAGGAAGGAAGGAAGGAAGGAAGGAAGGAAGGGGTGGGTGAGTGGGTGCAGAGGTGGTATTCAGCTGGTTTGTACCAATTCAGGCGAACCGGTAGTGGAGATCACCACCCCTCCCCCTGCTCTTTGCCGTCCTATTTAGGCACGTTTTCTAGGCACGGAAGGCGCGTGAGCAAGCAAATTGCATGTGCGGAAGCCGGGTGCATGCATGGAAGGCGAGCGTGCGAAGGAAGCGTGCCCATGCACGGCGAACCGATGGTAAGAATATTGGAAACCCACTGCTGGCTGGGTGGGTGTGTGGATGGATGGATGAATTGATGGATAGAGACCTACTAGTTAGAGCAACAGAAGAAAAGACCAGAGTTAGCTCTCATGTCCTCATTCACTATTCATCAGCCCAAGACAAGTCTGATATTTCTAAATAGGATTGACGGCCCCATCTTTTGGGTGCTGTTAATGCCATTTAATGTCCTGGAAGCTTGCTGATTTCAGGATTAGAGCTTACAAGTCAGATTTGTCACCATTTCATGGCACCAAACCTGGTTGAGCATCAGTTTGCATGAATGTATGAATCACTGGAGAGAGAAAGAGTCTGACTATGAACCTTGCCTCTTGTCATTTTAAAGAAACATGTCATTCAGATCCTATCCCATTTCCTTCATTCTGAAATGACGGATATCTATGTGCCAGCTCAGGCGGTGAGTTGATTTGAACTGCGCTGACTCATTTGAGAAGCTTCGCTTCGTTGCCATCTTCTTCCTGTTTTAACCATGTCAGAGGTGTAGGGAAATAGGTTATTAATTAATCACCCGCATCTCCTTCCTCTCCTTCAAGAACTCAAGGCACAGGTAGTCCTTGACTTACGACTATAATCGAGCCCAACATTTCTGTTGCTAAGCAAAACATTGGTTAGGTGATTTTTTCCCCCATTTTACGACTTGTGTTGCCACAGTTGTTAAGCGAATCATTGCAGTTCTTAAGTTAATGATATGGTCATTAAGTGAATCTGGCTTCCCCATTGATTTGTGACCCCAAGGTCACAAAATGGATGGAAACTAATCAAGCAGAAAACCAACCTAGAACTAAGGAGAAGTTTCCTAGCAGTGAGAACAAAATTAAGCAGTGGAACAGAAGTTGCCTTCAGAAGTTGTGGCTGCTTCATCACTGGAGATTTTTAAGAAGAGATTAGACAGCCATTTGTCTGAAAT
The DNA here is from genome assembly GCA_022577455.1 of Arizona elegans. NCBI lineage: Eukaryota > Metazoa > Chordata > Lepidosauria > Squamata > Colubridae > Arizona > Arizona elegans. The sequence continues at coordinate 1,127,901 of JAKOOJ010000028.1, forward strand.
GGTATTGGGGGGGGGGTCTCCTGCTTGAACAAGGGGTTGGATTAGAAGACCTCCAAACTCCCTTCCAACTCTGTTATTCCGTCATGTTAACTTTGCATTGCTAAGCTCAGTAGCAGCTTTATACTACCTTCTCAAGAGCAAGTTAAACTGAATGGTACAAGTCTTGGTTTTGCATTGGGCTGTATATATTCACAAAAATGTCTTAGACCAGGGCTGTCAAAGTTGATTTCACTGAGGACCGCATCAGGGTTTTGTTTAACCTCGGGGATCTGGGGTGGGTGTGGCCATCTCGACGTCACTCGTGTTGGGGGCACCTGTGGTGGTCCGAGCGCTCTGCCAGCAAAAACGGGCTCTCAAACTCCATTTTTGGCTGTGATTGTCACTGCGTTTTTTTATTTATTTATTTATTTATTTACCAGCTGAGCTCTCATTTCTGGACTATCAGACTTTCCGTAGCGGCTCAAAGTCCTTATCTCTAAGCTAACTGTGCATGTCCACATATCCCCACATTCCTTCTTCTAACTTTCTTTGTTCTCCTGCCAGGAGCTCCGGCAGGAACGTTTGCCAAAATGTAATTAATTTAGCTAGTGATATGTTTTATTTTCTTTATAACAAATAAATGAGTTTTCTTAGAAGATATTTTCTTCGGGTTTGTTTTCTTAAAGTATGATCGCAAGGAAAGGCCACGATTCGCTCCTCTTAATCAGGATGCAATTTCCCAGAGGCAGAATGGGATTGATCAACTCCCTGACAGTGATGTCCTCCTGCAACCATCTGCCAATGAAAACGGACCTTGGGGTGCTTGTGTGCGGCCCTTGTGAGCTCTGTTTCTGGCTGTGATGTCCTTCTGCAACCCTCTGCTAGTGAAAATGGAGCTTTGGGGAGAGGGCTGCATGCCTCTCAACCTCCATTTCACTGGCAGAAGCACTGTAGGCCGGCCCTTCGCTGTTTCCATGGACCAGATCTAAGTGGATCTGGCCCCCAGGCCTTGAGTTTGACACCTCTGTCTTAGACTCAAGGCATGAATAAAATCTGCATGCATGAATAAAAATCAGGAAGTTCTTGGGTGTTCCTAAATTGGCTGACAACATCCTCCCACAGTCCTCCCAACAAGTTTCTTCTTTGTGGTTGTTAAACTTTCTTTTCTACTCCCTCTGGTTTGAAAAGTTAGCATGATTCATCCAGCTTGCTCTCTCCCAGCGTATTCCCAATCTAGTCAAATTTCTCCACCCATGAAGGCTGTTTTGGGGTTGCTTCTGCTTCCAACTTTGCCAGATTGAATGCTTCTTTTCATTTTTGCCTCCCTGGTGTTCCTCCTGCTGTTATCGCTCTTCTCTGAACTCTTAAGCAGTGGTGTCATTATTTTGTTCTCCATTGGAGCTGGCTAATGCCAGAGAGTAGGCAAGAAGGAAAAAAAAGGGGGGGAAAGGAATGAGAAAATCCAGCTACAACGAGGAAGGTGACTTTTCTCAAAACTGTGCACAGCGAACCTGTTGTTAAACCAGTAGGATCCCACTCAGTGGTGGGTTCCTCCTGGTTCAGCCCGGTTTGGCTGAGCCAGTAGCGGTGATGATATGACTGGTTCTCTTTGTTCGGGAGCTGGGCTCTCCTACTCCCCCCCACATTATTCTTACCTTTTATTTGACCCCACCCCCCAATCTATTTTTTTTTTTAATTTGATTTATATGCCGCCCTTCTCCGGAGACTCAGGGCGGCTTACAATGTGTTAATCAATAGCCTTCATACTTTTGTATATTTTATACAAAGTCAGCTTATTGCCCCCACAAACTGGGTCCTCATTTCACCTACCTTAGAAAGGATGGAAGGCTGAGCCAACTTTGAGCCTTGGAGAGATTTGAACCAGCAGAAATTGCAGGCAGCTGTGTTAATAACAGGGTGCGAAGACCACTGTACTATCAAGGCTCTTATTTGCTGCCTCCCGAGTCCCAGCTGATCAGCTAGAAGGAAAAAAACTGTTTAAACTCTTGCTGCGGTGCTTCAAAGGGCCGCCCTACAGCTGATCAGTGTTAAAAGGCAGTGTGGTGGTAGACCGGTGCCTCCAAAAACAAATGAGTAGACCGGTGCCTCCAAAAACAAATGGGTAGACCGGTGCCTCCAAAAACAAATGGGTAGACCGGTGCCTCCAAAAACAAATGGGTAGACCGGTGCCTCCAAAAACAAATGGGTAGACCGGTGCCTCCAAAAACAAATGGGTAGACCGGTGCCTCCAAAAACAAATGGGTAGACCGGTGTCTCCAAAAACAAATGGGTAGACCAGTACAGCTCTGCAAGCAGTTAAAAGCCTGGTAGACCAGTTCTTCTGCTAACTCCTAAAGAATTGTCACATGACCATCAAGCCACGCCCACAAAATAAGCCACGGCCACAGAACTGGTAGTAAAAAATTTTAGAACCCACCCCTGATCCCACCACTGACTAAAACATATGAAGAACGGTTGCAGGAATTGGGTGTGGCTAGTCTAGTGAAAAGAAGGACTAGGGGGTGACATGATAGCAGTTTTCCAATATCTGAGGGGCTGCCACAAAGAAGTGAGGGGGGGTCAACCTGTTCCCCAAAGCACCTGAGGGCAGGACAAGAAACAATGGATTGAAAATAATCAGGGAGAGAAATCAACCTAGAACTGAGGAGAATTTTCCTGACAGTGAGAATAATTAACCCGTGGAACAACTTGCCTCCAGAAGTTGTGAGTGCCCCATCACTGGAGGCTTTTAAGAAGAGAATGGACAGCCACCTGTCCTGTCTGAAATGGTATAGGGTCTCCTGCTTGAACAGGGGGTTGGACTAGAAGACCTCCAAGGTCCCTTCCACCTCTGATATTCTATGTTCTGAACGACACCCTCATAACTTCAACCTTATGCTGGAGAAATTACAATCAGCAAACGACTTGAAAAACACATGCTAGATTTTCCTTTGAATTAGTATACTGGAAAGTTATTGTGCATTTGCTAGCTACAAAATTAATTAAAATCTATTACCGAGAGACAGATATAAAACTATTAGAATAAAAGCGGTACATGAAATTAAAACAGCAAGGAGAGAAACATTCACACACACACACACACACACACACACACACACACACACACATATATATAAAATAACTTTGGACCTCTTTTTATTTCCTTTCTTATTCACTCTTCTTCATTCCTGGTGTGCTATTTTTGCTACAGATAATCTGCCACGCTTGCGGGAGTCCCAAATTTAATTCTCTGCATCTTCCTTATTTAGTCAATGATAACTTTTTATAGTAGTTATAGCAGGTTGAGGATAATGTTCTTTTGAGTTGTTTAAATGTCTATTTTTGCTTCTCCCTTAGAGATTGTAGCTGCATTCAGCTTTTGGGGCACTGAGAATTTCTGGACTTGTTCAGACATGCCTTCTTAATCACATCTGTGACTAGTCACAATAGGGATTTCCATTAATTGTGTTCAAGTTTAGTAAATAGGTCACCAGCTTACTTTGGCACTGTTTAGAAATTGCCCGTACTTGTATGCATTTCAAAAAAAAGAAAGAAAGAAAGAAACATCCAGAAATAGCTTCATCAAACATCCCCCAGTTGCTTTGCTGATGGTGGCAACTGAGCACCAAAGCTCGAGGAATAATCCTCCATGGTGATTAACAATGTTGTTAATCTCATCCTGCAATGCAGCAGAGATATTATATTTTAACGGGATTTTTTCCCCCCCAGCTGTATGAATGTGAGTACAGCTGCCCAGAATCGAGAAAAGCTCATCGCATAATGTGAAGATCACACACTCAAATTTCCCAAACGCTAATCTAAAGATGTGTAGGAAGTGAGCGCCCACCCCTCTCCAAGAAGAATGAAATATTCTAGGAAATATTAAAAAGGCAGAATATTATATTTCCCTGGAAGAGAAATGGAGAAACGTGTTTTTTGTGAGGCAGGAAGCAGACTCACTGCAGATGTCCACAGCAGATGCCAGCACTTAAGAGATAAAGAGATAGCTAGGTCTATTCATAAGCAAAGATCCAACAGAGGTAGGATTAGCCCTTTACCCATCTAGCAACAGAACTCACCACATGGCACCTGGGGAGATTACATCACCCAGCAAGATTCAACCAAGCTTGGGATTCAAAAGACAACCTACCAAGTTACCCCTGAATGGCCCCATGGGAGTCTGACAACAGAATACAAGCTCAAATTCAAACCCCAACAGAGGGTATAAATCTCTTTCTCACACACACTCATGTGCTTTTTCTTTTGCCCAGGATCTCAAACCATGTGGTCCTGTCCACCATTAAACCATCATTCCAAGCAGCTTCCATGTTTCTCCCCACTTGGAACTGAAACCAGATGGATATTTCTTCCAACAGATGCTTGAGGTAGCTCCTCTTTGTAAATTTGGATGCAAATGACTTAGATCAGAGGTCAATTTCAGATTCACCTGGGTGGATTTCAGGAAATGTTCCAGCAAGAGGTTGGAGGCCTTCTGCCACCAGTAGCCTCTCACCGACCAGTACGCTCCCACAGAGAGGGTCTTCTCAGGGTGCCGTCGGTCAAACAATGTCGACTGGTGGCCCCCAGGGGGAGAGCCTTCTCTGTGGGGGCACCTGCCATCTGGAACAAGCTCCCCCCGGAGATACGGAGGATCCTGGATTTGCGCACTTTCCGCCGTGCCCTCAAAACATTCTTATTCCAGCAGGCTGGTCTGGCCTAACCTCCCTTTTAAACTGCTTTTAAATTTTTAAATTTCTTTTAAATTTGTTTTATAAATTGGGGTGTTTTAAATTTGTTTTGGGCCAAAGTATTTAATGTATTTTTAATGTTTGTACTATGTGTTTTTTTTATCTTTTGGCTGTTCACTGCCCTGAGTCCTTCGGGAGTAGGGCGGTATAAAAATTTAATAAATAAATAAATAAATAAACAAATAAATAAATAAATAAATAAATAAATACTGTATTAGTGTATCCATAAAAGCTGCTTGCAAGGGTTAGGTTAGGGTAAGTTGGTTTGAAGATGATTAACCCTGTTCAAGGAATTGAGACACGATTGGCATTGGATTTCACTTCAGTCCTAAGAAGCCACAATGCTTGTCAAATCAAATCTTTATTATAATCATAAACCAGCACAAGGAGGATGCCCTACAGACAAATAAAAAGCATAAAAGATACAAGAGAATCTAAAATAGGGTTGTTGTTGTTGTTTTTTTTTTTAAAAAAAGACAGAAATATAAAAAGCAAGCATATTTAAAATGCATAACAGCATTAGATGAGTGTAGAGTTTAATACGTAGCAAACTACAGGTAATCCTTGACTTACACCAAGAGTTCGTTGAGCGACTCTTCAAAGTTACAATGGCATGGAAAAAAATGTCCAAATTCAGGCACTTGACAATCGGCATGTATTTATGATGGGTTGCTGATTCTGGGCTCAAATGATCACTTCTTGCTAACCTCTTCAGGTGGCTTCTGACAAGCAAAGCCAATGGGGAGAGCCAGATATGCTTAACGACAGTATGGTTCATTTAATAACTGCAGTGATTCCATTTATAATCAGGGCAAAAAAATATATGATAAAATTGGGTGTGACCCACTTAGCTACTGCTCTGCTTATCCATGTAAATCTGGTCCCAATTATGGTTGTAAATTGAGGATTACCTGCATACCAAGTCACAGAGAATGACAAACTAAATGCTGTGTGTGTGTGGGTCAGTGGGTAGGTTGCTCCCGGTTCGCACCGGTTCACAAGAACCGGTAGTAAAAATTTGTAGAAGTTCAGAGAACCGATAATAACATTGGCTGGCCACACCCCCAAATCGGTCACCAGCCCGGTCGCCACTCGCTCACCCCGCCCACCTCATCAGAGGCTTTTTTTTAAAGCATTTTTTCTACAACCTCTTTAGCGGAAAAAATGCTTTTAAAAGTTTTTTTTAAAAAGCCTCTGATGATCTCACGGCTCAGCTGAGATCGTCAGAGGCTTTTCAAAGCATTTTTTCTACAACCTCTTCAGCCGAAGAGGTGGTTAAAAAAAATGCTTTGAAAAGCCTCTGATGATCTCAGCTGAGTTGCCTGATCGGCAGAGGCTTTTCAAAGCATTATTTTCTGCAACCTCTTAAGGTTGTAGAAAAAATGTTTTTAAAAGCAAAAAAAACAAAAAAAGTTGGTCATGCCCTCCCAGTCACATTACCCCTGCCAAGCCACACCCACAAAATAAGCCACGCCCACAGTGTGTGTGTGTGAGAGAGAGAGAGAGAGAGAGAGAGAGAGAGAGAGAAAGAAAGAGAGAGAAAGACAGAGAGAGCTTTTGAGAGTTGTATGCAACCAAATTTCATTTTAATGTATGCCGATTAGTGTACATTCAAAGTGACACTAAAGTTACTCTAAGTGTGTGTATGTGTTTAATATGTACTACTTTATGATCACACTGTTATCTAATAAACAAACAAACTGTGTTAAAGATGGTTCAGTTTTGCTTTAGTTTTCATTTGAAAGGTAGGTCTTTAGAAGTTATATACCATTTTTTTGTGAGCATATTTGTACCCCAGCAATACACAATAATTGCAGAAGTGTAAGTGTAAGAAATAGGGTCAACTTTAAACTATAATGGCCAAGTCTCTTAGGTTTGCAATAGCACTTAGAGTTATGTATCACTTCATAGTGCTTTACATTCCTCTCTAAGCAGTTTACAAAGTCAGCATATTACCCTCAACATTCTGGGTCCTCATTTTACCAACCTCGGAAGGATGGAAGTCAACGTTGAGCCAGTCAGAATCGAACTGCTAGCATTCGTCAGAATTCACCTGCAATACAACTTGCCTCCAGAAGAGGGGTGGGTTCTACTTACCTTTACTACCGGTTCGCAACGGGGCCGCCTCTGTGCATGCGCAGAAGCGTTTTAATGACGTCGGGGTCAGTGAGCGGAGCCTCCCACCGGTTTTACTACCAGTTCTATAGAACCGGTGGGAACCAGGGGCAACCCACCACTGCTCCAGAAGTTGTGAATGTTCCAACACTGGAAGTTTTTAAGAAGATGTTGGACAACCATTTGTCTGAAATGGTATAGGGTTGATCAGGGGGATGGATTAGAAGACCTCCAAGGAACATTCCAACTCTGTTATTCTGTCATGCTTTAAATATTTTCTGATTTCAATGTGCTTATGTAAGCTTAGTGTAGGCTTCACACTCACTCCCAGCAAAAGTTTGCGAAGATAGAGAAAGGTGCAGGCAACCAAAGCACCCAGAATCCCTTTGAAATGAGATGAACAGCAAATATATTTAATAAATAAATAAATAATATATGACACACACACCCCGGAGAAACTTCAGAACCACCAGGCTGTTGTGGCCCACCATCGGCCTGCGTGGATTGTGGTTGATCCCGATGAGGAGGAGGTTGGTGTGGTGTTGCACCAGCAGCCTGTGCAGCCAGCGCTCGAGTCGGACAGCGAGGAGGCTGAAGAGGATGTGATGCCAGAGGCAGAGACTCAGCCGGGGCCTTCAGAACCTCCAGAGGCTCCTTCAAGTGAAGAGAGTGATGTGGAGGAGCCTCTTCTCAATGCTCGAGCACGCAGGGCTGCCAAAAGGCAGGAGTGGCTACTCAGGAGGAGAGTAAGGCTTGGGGTTAAGTGGCCACTCCCTTAGCCTATTTAAGTTTGCACACAGATAGCAAACATTGCTGGAAACAACGTTTGGTCCTACACAGAGCATTTCGAGAGTGAGCTTTTTGTTACAACTTGGTTTCTGGGCTGATTGCCAACCCTTGTCGGACTTTGTTTAATCTCTGTAATTCATGGCAGGTTGATAAGGACATTGGTGGTTAAAGCCTGCATTTTGAAAGGGGTCTGTTTGTATTAAATGGAGTTTTTGGAGCTCTGTGTGTGTGCTACAGTTCTTGGGACCCGTAGCTGGGACAGAACACAGGCAGAGCATTTAAAAAAAATAATAATAAAATCTCAGCACAAGGCAATTCCACGTATGAAAATCTCCAAAGAAAAATGGAACATTTTCTCTAAATTGTGCGCTACTTTTACATTGGCTTATTTTGTTTTGTTTTGTTTTTGTTTGTTTTAAATAAACATTAGCAGAGTGATCTCTTTGTGTGTGCGTGTGTGTGTCTCTCTGTGTGTGTTTTTCAGGAGCATACCTCATTGTATATCAAGAATAGCACCGCTAGATTTTGTGTGGAAGATTGGGTGCTCTTCTTGATCAACATGAATATGACTTGTGAATAATCCCACCTGGGCTGACCTGTGCTGTAATTCTCAGCATTATTTTAAATTGCTTTGCTCTGAACTCCCTATTTTGCAATTGGCAGACGCAGGAACCAATAAGAAACTGGGACAATCTATACAGCGTGACACTGTGTGGCACAGTCAATCAAATTTGACATATACGCCTGTCGCCCAAAGTTAAATTATCCTTCGGGATGACCGCTGCTGAGATGATCAAATGCCCCAGTTTCATTACAGAGATCTGGATTTTTTTTTCTCTCTCTCTATTTCTTATTTTATTCAAAAGAAAATTAAAACACAGAACTCCTCCCCCCCAAAAAATAAAAAAAAATGCAAAACAAGGAAGACATTAAAAAGTCGATTGAAAAGTAAAAAACAAACAAGCATTAACATATGTTATCCCCACTAACTGAATACTGATTAATACATTACTACCAGAGGTGGGTTTCAGCAGTTCTGGAGAACTGGTAGCGGAAATTTTGAGTAGTTCGTAGAACCGGTAGTAAAAATTCTGACTGGCCCCGCCCCCATCTATTCTCTGCCTCCCACATCCCAGCTGATCAGGAGGGAATGGAGATTTTACAGTATCCTTCCCCTGCCACGCCCACCAAGCCATGCCACACCCACCAAGCCACGCCTACAGAACCGGTAGTAAAAAAATTTGAAACCCACCACTGATTACTACAATATTGGTTCCTACCCCTTGTGAAAGAGGCCCCCATTTTTTTAAAAAAACCCAAAACTAGTAAATCTATTTGCTAATTATAGACCTGTGAACAAAATAGTTCACATAAATAATAATAATAATAATAATAATAATAATAATAATAATAATAATAATAACAACAACAACAACAACAACAACAAACAGCAGTAAAAACACTTAGACTTATGTACCATTGAAACTACACAGCTATGGATGAAACATGTAACAGTGTGATGCCCATTGTCATCAGGGCACTTGGTACCATGTCCAAGAATTTCACAAAACACATCAAGAAATTGCAGCTTCCTGCAATATAAAAATTAAATAAATAAATAAATAAATAAATAAATAAATAAATAAAAAATATCACCAGTGGAATCTCACCAGGCTCAAGGTTGACTCAGCCTTCCATCCTTCTGAGGTAGGTAAAATGAGGACCCGGATTGTGGGGGCAATAAGATGACTTTGTATAAAAAAAGAACACCGTTTAGGAGGTGGCCGAAAGCCCTACTAAGCAGGTATATACAAAAGTATGAAGGCTATTGCTTAACGCATTTGTAAGCCGCCCTGAGTCTCCAGAGAAGGGCGGCATATAAATCGAACCAATAAATAAATAAATAAGTAAGTAAGTAAGTAAGTAAGTAAGTAAGTAAGTAAGTAAGTAAATAAATAAATAAATAAATAAATAAATAAATAAATAAATAAATAAATAAAATATCACCAGTGGAATCTCACCAGGCTCAAGGTTGACTCAGCCTTCCATCCTTCCGAGGTAGGTAAAATGAGGACCCGGATTGTGGGGGCAATAAGCTGACTTTGTATAAAAAAAGAACACGGCTTAGCGGGGACCGAAAGCCCTACGAAGCAGGTATATACAAAAGTATGAAGGCTATTGCTTAACGCATTGTAAGCTGCCCTGAGTCTCCGGAGAAGGGCAGCATATAAATCGAACTAATAAATAAATAAATAAATAAATAAATAAATAAATAAATTCGGTTGATACCTAGGATGCTGGCAGCAACCTGTATCAACATTGGCGCCAGTCAATGGTATTTGGGATACATTTTTGAATGTTCGGTGGACTGAGTTTCATGTTTAATGAATAAAAGAATAATAATAACAACAACAGCTGCAGCAGCAGTAAAAACACTTAGATTTATATACCGCTTCACAGTGTTTTACAGCCCTCTCTAAGCGGTTTACAGAGTCAGCCTATTGCCCTCAACAATCTGGCTCAGGTTGACTCACTCTCACCAGGCTGAAAGTTGACTCAGCCTTCCATCCTTCCGAGGGTGGGTAAAATGAGGACCCAGATTATTGGGGGTAATTGTAAACCGCTTAGAGAGGGCTGTAAAGCACTGTAAAATGGTATATAAGTATATAAGTCTAAGTGCTATTGCTATTATTAAAATTATAGATCTCTGGAATTATTAGTCGTTCTTCCAGGACTTTCTCATATTTAATTGGTTAGAAATCCATTTAAACAAAGACATCTTACCCAGAGGTGGCTTCTACTTACCTTTACTACCGGTTCACAATGGGATTGCGCTCGCGCTCGCTTAGCTCACACATGTGCCTTGTTTCTGCGCATGTGCAGAAACTTCTGATGATGTCAGGGTCAGTGGGTGGAGCCTCCCGCCGGTTTTACTACCGCTTCTATAGAACCGGTCCGAACCAGGGGCAACCCACCACTGATCTTACCCCCATGACTACTTTACTTTACTCAATATCCTTTTGATGAGAAACTTCATCAACGACTTTTGGAGAAATCATCTATACATGTTGACAAACGTTATTTGCGTGCCTTTTGATGCTCTAGGATAATTTTGTGGCAGATCCCTTGCAAAATCCATACTGATTTTTTTTTAAAAAAATTGATTTATATGCCGCCCTTCTCCGGAGACTCAGGGTGGCTTACAATGTGTTAAGCAATAGCCTTCATACTTTTGTATATTTTTACAAAGTCAGCTTATTGCCCCCACAAACTGGGTCCTCAATTTACCTACCTTAGAAAGGATGGAAGGCTGAGTCAACCTTGAGCCTGGTGAGATTCGAACTTACAATAATTGCAGACAGCTGGTGTTAATCACAATGTTAATCACATTGCTATCAGTCTGCTGAGCCACCAGGCCTTTTCATCAAAAAGGCTTGTTGTTTTTCCTGACTGCTATAATCTAGATCTTTTTTTATTATTATTATTATTTTTAGGAGAACAGTTTTAATGGAGGAGCTTTTTGAAATTTTGAATGGGGAAATTATGGACGTCTTGTTTTTGTTTACGTTTATATCAGAGCTTGCAATGCATTTATTTTTTTTCCCCCAGTGGGATTCAGATGGGATGTGTTACACACCACGCTTAACCAAGGTCATTAAAGACTTAGCAGCTGAATTTACACAGCTGTCTAAGCTTATTTTGGTGGGGGTTTTTTGGGGATTTTGTTTTCCTTTATGACTTTATTTCGAGGTGCCAAATGCAGGCCATTTAATTTTATGATTAAATATATTGTGTAAATCCACAAACCGGGTGTATTTAGGCTTATCCTATTGGGCGAGTATGAAGAGAGTCCTTTCTGCTTGTCCTCGTAATCCTTGGGATGAGAAATTGGTACAGATTTACAGAGGTACAGAGGAGTTAAGAGTGCAGAAAAGTCAGGCAGAAAATTAAGTCAATAACTCTTGCTTGTATCTTAGCTTATCAAGTTCTCTATTCAGCACACAACTTTAAAAAAACAACAGTGATTGTTTACCTGTATTTCCTAGTAACATGCAATAATGCTGAAAGGAACAGAACTGGTTAAGAATAAATAGAAGTGAAGAAGAAGGGGAGGGAAATCCGAAGGAAGGAAAGGTTACAAACTGAAGGTACTATGTGTTTTAAGAATGTCATCACCATTACAATTACATACTTTCAAATACAATGCCTGGAACAGATGTGTTAAACTATAACTTACAAGCAGTTGCTTAGGAACAAATGATGGGGAGATATGTAATATGTAATTTGCATGTAATTTTTTTTAGAGATCAAATCCGGGGAAACATTTGTAATACATTGAACCTGATTGCGTGGATGTTTCTGGCTTCAGCAAATGCACATTTCTTAGTTGTTGTTTTTTTCCAAATGTAGATCTTCGCTTTGTTTTTCAAATGTAGATTACAGTCCTCCAGATAGTTAACTGAAGATAAGTCCCACTGAGCTGTAGGTGGTTTACATTACTTCGGCATTTCAGTAGAAGTAAACAATTGCCAATCAAACTTTAAGACTAGCACCCATTTCCAAATATCTTCAATGTGGAAAACTGAGTGGATACCATCTATCTACAGTCAAGGACCTTTTCAGTCCTTGTTTAAGTGGGAGAAATTTTATCCCAATTGGTGTGTTTCCCAAATGATATGATTTGAACTTTAATTGGATTCTAATTGGATATTGTAATTGCCGCAAATTTGGTACTCCCAACTGCTCAGAATTTGGTTTGTAGAGAGAGTCACGTATGTAGAGTTTTGTACTTTTTACTAGACACTCTACCAGTTCTACGAAAATCGGTTGACATGTCTAAAAAGGCCAAGACATGTTGGGTTGAAACTCAACAATGAGTTTCATCCTGTTCTTTTTTCTCTAAGCCAACATCCATGTCAAGGGTCTTTCTTGAAAGCAGAGTAAGCTACTTACTGTATCTTCAATCATAAAACTGTATTACAGAATGTACACATTGTTGTCTGGAAAGTTCTACCTTTTGTGGCATGGAACACTCTTTCAGAAATGATTAGAAAAGAGTGTTGTTGTTAGTTGCGAAGTTATGTCCGGCCCATCGTGACCCCATGGACAACTTTCCTCCTGGTCTTCCTGTCCTCTACCATCCCCCGGAGACCATTTAAATTCACACCGACTGCTTCAGTGACTCCATCCAGCCACCTCATTCTCTGCCGTCCCCTTCTTCTTTTGCCCTCAATCTTTCCCAGCATTAGGCTCTTCTCCAGTGAGTCCTTCCTTCTCATTAGGTGGCCAAAGTATTTTGAGTTTCATCTTCAGGATCTGGCCTTCTAAAGAGCAGTCAGGATTGATTTCCTTTAGGACTGACTTGTTTGATTGCCTTGCAGTCCAAGGGACTCGCAGGAATCTTCTCCAGCACCATAGTTCAAAGGCCTCAATTCTTTGGCGCTCAGCCTTCCTTATGGTCCAACTTTCACAACCATACATTGCAACTGGGAAAACCATAGCCTTGACTATACGCACTTTTGTTGGCAGGGTGATGGCTCTTCTAGAAAAGAGTAACCTGCATTATAGATTCTACGTATTGTTGTGTGGAAAGTTCTACCTCTTTGGCATGGAACACTCTTTCAGAAATGGTTGGAAAAGGGTAAACAAAGAATAAGAGGGATGCTAACATAACACTTGCCTGCTACTTTTTAAAGCAGCCAATTCTCCTCAGCAGCTGCAAGAGTTGAGACTTGTCGTGACCACATCAAATAATTGTTGGGTGCTATGTTTGTCCTCGCCCATTCTTTGAAGCTCTTTGGAAGCTCAATTTCTTTGGAAGTCTTCCTACTCTTTAGTATCTTTTTCCAATTCTCAGAGATCTTCCGTTGACTAACACATTTTAGTTTTGCTGTCCCCTGGGCCCCTTCTGTCCAGTCAACCAAGTAGCATGCTGAGGCAATTAATTTTCAGCCCCCAAATAAGATTTTCTGTGTGGGGAAACAGAATTCATTATAGCAATGGGAGAAAATGATGTTTTAATTAAAATGGTAAGCAAACCATTAATCAATGATTAATCAGCATCTCAGGTAGCAGATTATTAATCTTTTCGGGGGGACTCTATGGCACAATGCTGACACAGTTATAAATGTATGGCATTCTCGCTAGAATTCAACTTTAGTTTCTAGGAATTTGTAATTTTGGCTTTGTTACAAAAGAATGCAGGGAGGGAATGCCTATACTGTTAGTAACCAAGGATGCCTTTCCATAGGAGAAGTGCAGCAAAATTGTACAGAAGATCCCAAATAATTCATGATCCCCAAACTCATGATTACGCCAATTAAAGTTGTCAACTTGTCTCCAAGTCTTATTGACTTTTGATTGGCTGCACTTCCTAATTTGCATATGAAACACAAGCCATGAGAGATGTAGCTTTCAATGACAAACTGTTGACATCACCACTTTGGTTGCATATTTCTTTCTGCGTCTGTTTGCTGCCTTTACATTCATGAAGCAATCAGAAACATGAACATGATATATGAACCAGCAGGTCTCTCCATCTTTCAAAAATCACAATGATCATCAGATTCATTACAAGCTCTCCTGGGAGATATTGAGAAGGTTCTCACATCACCCTAATCCATAATGTGCTTAGTTTCTGCATTGTGTGAACTCATTTTCCAGTGTCGGGGCATTCACAATTTCTGCAGGCAAGTTGTTCGCTTATTAATTGTTCTAATTGTCAGGAAATTTCTCCTTAGTTCTAAATTGCTTCTCTTCTTGATTAGTTTCCACCCATTGTTTCTTATTCTGCCCTCAGGTACTTCGAAGAATAGTTTGACTCCCTCTTCTTTGGGGCAACCCCTGAGATATTGGAAGACTGCTATCATGTCTCCCCTAGTCCTTCTCTTCATCAAACTAGACATACCCAGTTCCTGCAACCGTTCTTCATATGTTTTAGCCTCCAGTCCCCTCATCATCTTTGTTGCTCTTCTCTGCACTCTTTCTAGAGTCTCAACATCTTTTTTACATTGTGGTGACCAAAACTGAATGCAATATTCCAAATGTGGCCTTACCAAGGCATTATAAAGTGGTATTATAAACTCAATACTCTTCATCCTGGAAATTGTAACCCTTGCCTCCAAGGGGATATTTCTGATATCAGGATGCTCAGTTGAGACCCCACCAAAACCAACACTTGCAGAATCATCATAGACGTATTGTCATCATGGTTTCATTTGTGGTTTCATGGACGGTTGCAGGAATTTGGTATGCCTGGTTTAATGAAAAGAAGGACTAAGAGCAACATGATAGCAGTCTTCCAATATTTAAGGGGTTACCACAAAGAAGAGAAGGTCCAAAGGACCTGAAGGCAGAACAAAAGCAATGGATGGAAGCTAATCAAGGAGAGAAGCAACCTAGAACGAAGGAGAAAATTCCTGCCAGTGAAAACAGTCAACCAGCGGAACGACTTGCCTCCAGAAGTTGTGGGTGCCCCAACATTGGAGGTTCTTAAGAAGAGATTGGACAACCATTTGTCTGAAATGATATAGGATTTGCTCTTTGAACAGATTGAACTAGAAGACCTCCAAAGTCCCTTCCAACTCTGATATTCTCTTATTTTTGTTATTCATTAACTGGTCTTCTCAGTAGAAGAAATCTGTTACCTTGTTTTAATGATGATTGGATGGAAATTGGGAAGGTCGCTTGCCTGTTTTTCCTATTCTCCTTCATTTATTCTGTAAAGCAGAAACACGCGGTATCGTAAAATGATTGTTTGGAAAATGTGAACAGTGCCCAACTACAGAACTTGAATCTGATAACAGACCAACTTTTAGGGACATTTTTGGACAAGATTGCCCAACAATTTGTATCTTTAATAGCCAACCTGTAGGGCTGGATATACTTTCTTGAGTTAACCCATTGATCTGCAAATAACCTCCATGGGACTCATTGCATGGTCTTTTGAACCAGAAATGCATAGGATTGTCCTGTCCTATAACACATTTCATGGATCAGATCTTGCTTCATTAACATGAATGGCTTGTTTCTAAAGCTTAGAGGTGAAGGTACATTTGAAGCGCACCTGAGCTATCCCAAATCAGATACCTGTCACCCTTCTTTTTCCTCCTGACTTCACTCTTAAGAAAATCACTTTACAGCTGGGGTGTGAGATGCAAATTGGATTGTTTAGCAGGACGAAGGCTTGATTGTTTGAGGTATGCAATTAGTGCTTTGTTATGCAAGACAATAGGGATAAGTGTGATTCAGTCAGAGCTGATTCATAATTGGTTTTGCATCTTAGATGTAGTTTTGCTTTTTTTTTTTTTTTTTAACAGTTGAGTAAGCAAGTTGCTGGTTTCAGCAGGCGACAGCATCTGATTAACTTTTTCAGGGCTCCAGAGTTGAGATTTGAATGGGAGATGATTCAAGACTGGCAGGACCGTTAGCTACATTTTGAAAAAATTCTGGAAGGAGAACTTCAATGACATCAATGATAATTTCTGTGTGGTTGCAAAAAAAAAGTTTGTGGAAATGTCCATAAAAATGACCAGGCATTGGATTTGGTTCAGTATTTGGTCTAAGGAGTAACAGTGGGGTGGCCTAGTGGTGAAGACGCTTGCCTCTCATTCAGAAGGTTGAGAATTCAGTCCTTGGTAGCAACAGATGTTTCTCTATCAGAGCGCAAAGAGAAAATAACTCTTGTGAATCTCGCATAGGTGTCAGGAAGGGCATTTGGCCAGTAAACTTTCAGCTCCATCCACTTGCCTTGGCTCTACTGCAAATTAAGAGATTGCAGGGTCATAAAAAGAGAAACTTTTTTTTTTTTAGTGTTGCACCTATAAAGAGTGGCACGGTGGCCTAGTGGTGAAGATGCTCACCTCCCAATCAGAAGGTTGAGAGTTCAGTCCTTGGTAGTGACAGATGTTTCTCTATCAGGGCACAAAGAGAAAATCTCTGCTGTGAACTTCGCAGAGGTTTCAGGAAGGGCATCTGGCCAGTAAACTTTCAGCTCCATCAAGTCACCTCAACTCTACTCCAAGTTAAGGGATTTCAGGGTTGTAAAGGGGAGTTTTAATTTGGTCTCAGGAATTAGCAGCCTCCAGAAGTTATCAGAAGTCATAGTCTATTCAAGGGTATCCTTATTTTTATGCATTTCCCCCCCCCAGTGATATATTAAAACCTCTGAGAAACTCTTTTTTAATCTCTGTGTGTATGCAAACAGGCATCTGCATTTCTATTTCAAACTGAGAAAAAAAATGTAACTCTAATTGTAGAAAAAATAACTTAGCTTTTTACCCTTTAAAAAGTTTTATCCAATAAGAATTGGTGCAGGCAATTTTGACAGCATCAGAATTAACAATATGGCAGTATCTTAAATAACAAAAAAAAATATTTTAAGAAGCATTACCTTTTTTTTAAAGAAACAATAAAATTTAAAGGTGATGAATAAAAAGCAGGACGGAGAGAATGTTTGTCCGTCAAATGACGAATTCATATTTTTTGTATTTTCGTAAGAAAATGCAGTTGACCTTTCTATTTGTAGAAAATAGATTGCTTTACAATTATGCCATTTTTTTGTCTGTGAAAACAATAATTATGGTTTGAGGATTATAGTTTATTAAAGGCTAGAAGTTCACTTTTAAACAATCATTACTAATGCTTCTCAAACTATTATTTACCCTGGCAACAAATGGAGATGTTTGTGCATTGCTTTAGATATTTAATATAAATTCTTAATTCAAATTTGTGCTCGCAATTGCCTGAAAGAAGGCATATTGAATATATTTTCACCTTAGGCCCGGAGCTCTTGCTATTTAAAAACTTTCTCTGAAGCTCATCCCTTTGAGAGAAGGAAAAATAGAGAAGGCCATATATCTTGAGGTATGAAGAGATTGTGTCTCTTGAATTAGGAATATTTAATCGGTTGGAATGGTGTCTCCCATTGTTCAGCCACCATTTTTAAAAAATAGTAGTATCATTGTTGAATGTATATGAAGATAATTTTCCTCGTTATTTCCAGGGGTGAAATGCTCCCGGTTCGGACCGGATCACCCTATCCAGTAGTGATGGCGGCGGGGGGTTCGGAGAACTGGTAGCAAAAATCCCTGCACGACGACCCCCCCCCCATCATGCCCAGCTGAGTCGCACGATCATCAGAGGCTTTTTTTTTTAGCTTTTCAAAGCATTTTTTTCTACAACCTCTTCCGATGAAAAAATGCTTTTAAAAGTAAAAAAAAAAAAAGCCTCTGATAATCGTGCAGCTCAGCTGGGATCGTCAGAGGCTTTTCAAAGCATTATTTTCTGCAACCTCTTAGCCGAAGAGGTGGTAAAAAAAATGCTTTGAAAAGTCTCTGACGATCCCAGATGAGTTGCCTCATCGGCAGAGAGATATTTTTTTTAAAATTCCTCTCTGACGATCCCAGCTGAGTTGCCTGATCAGCAGAGGCTTTTCAAAGCATTAGAAAAAATGCTTTGAAAAGTTTTTTTTTTAAAAAAGTTGGCCACGCCCACCCAGTCACATTACACCTCCCCCCCCCACCAAGCCACGCCCACAGAACCGGTAGTAACAAATTTTACATTTCACCCCTGGTTATTTCCATTCACATTGCAGTATTAATGGTAAAGGTAATCCTTGATTTATGACGATAATTGAGTCCGAAACTTCTGTTGCTAAGTGGAACATTTGTTAAATGAGTTTTGCCCCCATTTTACGATCTTTCTTGCCACCATTGTTAAATGAATCACTGCAGTTGTTAAGTTAATGACATGGTTGTTAAGTGAATCTGGCTTCCTCGTTGATTTTTCTTGTTAGAAGGTGACAAAATGTGATCACATGACCCTGGGACACTGTAACCGTCATAAATATGAGTCAGGGAAGGGAAGGGAAGGGAAGGAAAGGAAGTAAACAGATGAAGAAGGGAAGGGGAGGGGAGGGGAGGAGAAGAGAGGAAAGGAAAGGAAAGGAAAGGAAAGGAAAGGAAAGGAAAGGAAAGGAAAGGAAAGGAAAGGAAGTAAACAGATGAAGAAGGGAAGGGAAGGGAAGGGAAGGGAAGGGAAGGCAAGGCAAGGCAAGGCAAGGCAAGGCAAGGCAAGGCAAGGGAAGGGAAGGGAAGGGAAGGGAAGGGAAGGGAAGGAAAGGAAAGGAAAGGAAAGGAAAGGAAAGGAAAGGAAAGGAAAGGAAAGGAAAGGAAAGGAAGTAAACAGATGAAGAAGGGAAGGGGAGGAGAGGAGAGGAGAGGAGAGGAGAGGAAAGGAAAGGAAAGGAAAGGAAAGGAAAGGAAAGGAAAGGAAAGGAAAGGAAAGGAAAGGAAAGGAAGTAAACAGATGAAGAAGGGAAGGGAAGGGAAGTCAAGGGAAGGGAAGGGAAGGGAAGGGAAGGAAAGGAAAGGAAAGGAAAGGAAAGGAAAGGAAAGGAAAGGAAAGGAAAGGAAAGGAAAGGAAAGGAAAGGAAAGGAAAGGTAGTTCAGGGGTTAATGAGAAAAAGATAGTCTTGAGTTAACAATATAGAAATAATTGGTAACGATTTGCAATGTCACAAGAACATTATTTCTGCCCTTTTGCTTCCGTGATTTAAAAGACTCGGCAGCAAACTTCCTTTTCCATTCTGTTACAATGAATGTGTAATGCCTACATCTTTGTTAACTGCAGAAGAAGAAGAAGAAGAAGAAGAAAAGGGGGGAGATGAAAAATGAATCCATTCAGCATTTAATTGCTAACAGATTATTTTGTTTTAGTGCAGTTTGCTGGGAAATCAAAGATCCATCCTTATGACAAGCACACTCATAACACAAACATTGAAATTTGTCTCGAGATGACACATTTGGTAAAATTCTCTGCAGACATTTAGAAATGGGGGTAGCTTCCAGCTGATGCTCTCTGCTCAAATAACATTTAAGAATTTCTCTCTCTCTCTCTGCTTGTTTTTTTGGAGACATATTATATATATGAAGATAAATGATTATCTTCATATATTTACATTTTTCTCCTCCTCTTTCTAGTTAGAAGAATGAGTAGCGTTTGGTGGCAAAGAAATAGCTGTGAAAACAATTAGAAAAATAGATACCCAGATCAGGGATGGGTTCTAATTTTTTTTACTACCGGTTCTATGGGCGTGGCTTATTTTGTGGGCATGGCTTGATGATCATGTGACAATTCTTTAGGATTTAGCAGAGGTACTAGTCTACCAGGCTTTTAACTGCTTGCAGAGCTGTACTGATTTATTCATTTTGTTTTTAGAGGCACTTGTCTACTCATTTGTTTTTAGAGGCACTGGTCTACTCATTTGTTTTTGGAGGCACTGGTCTACTCATTTGTTTTTGGAGGCACTGGTCTACTCATTTGTTTTTAGAGGCACTGGTCTACCAGCACACTGCCTTTTAACACTGATCAGCTGTAGGGCGGCCCTTCGAAGCCCCTCAGCAAGAGTTTAAACAGTTTTTTTCCTTCTAACCAATCAGCTGGGACTTGGGAGGCAGCAATAGATTGGGGGTGGGGCAAAATAAAAGGTAAAATAATGAGGGGGGGACAGAGGGCCCCAGCTCCCGAACAAAGAGAGCCGGTTCGGTGACATCATATTGTCACCACTACTGGTTCGGCCGAACCGGGAGGAACCCACCACTGACCCAGATGATGTCAAGTAAAAGGAGAAAGGGGAGAGGGGGTAAAAGGGAAAAAAGTGAGATATTATAAAAATGTACACAAATGATGAAATAACAATAAATAATAATTGAATAAGGAATTGAAATGAGAATAAAGATAATTAGGAAATCCGGGGCTGCTCGAATACCACTTAAGATTGAATTGAAAAGGGAAACAACAGGAGAGAAGGGAAGGAGTAGAGAGAGAGGAAGGGAGAAAGAGGAGAGGAGAGGAGAGGAGAAAGAAGAAAGGGAAAAGGAGAGGAAGAAAAGGGAGGGGAAAGAGGAGCAGAGGAGACGGTTAGAAGGAAGAAGAGAGGAGTGGGGGAAGAGAAGGGGAAGTAGGAAAGAGAAGGAGAGAAAGAACGAAGGAAGTAGGAGAAGAGAGAGGAAGGAAGAGAAGGGGAGGAGAAGAAGAAAGGTTGGAGTAAAAGTAAAGGGTAAAAAAGCAGCCCCGAAAAAGTAAAAATGAAAAATGGAAGTTAAAAGAAAAGATGAATGAAAAATGATGGGAATGACTGTACATGTAAATGTGTTTATTTATTTATTTTATTTATTTAATTTGTATACCGCCCTTCTCCCAGAGGGGACTCAGGACGGTGAACAGCCAAAATAAAAAAAAACATACAGATACAAAAGTTAAGATAATTAAAAAAGAATTAAATCATTAGCTTCCCAATTTAAAACCCCCAAATCCATAAAATTTAAAATCCCAATTTAAAACCATTTATTTTATGAAAAATAAAAATAAAAACTTTATTGATAAAAAAGAAAGAAAGAAAGAAAGAAATAGCTGTGCAGCAGTATCAGTGGTGGGTTGCTCCCGGTTCGCCCCGGTTCGGGCGAATTGGTAGGGGCGGTGGCAGGAGGCTCCACCCACCCACCCAGATGTCATCAAAAATGCGTGCGTGAAGTGAGTGCGCGCCCACATGCTACTGATAGTGAACTGGTAGCATTGGGATTTGAAACCTACTACTGAACAGTATGGATGTTGGAATGGGAGAGTTTGACATAGTGGATAAGGCACCAGGCTAGAAACTGGGAGACTGTGAGTTCTAGTTCTACCTATGAAAGCCAGCTGGGTGAACTTGGGGCCAATCATTTTTCTCAGCCCAACCCAGGGTGGTTCCTGTGTGGGAAATAGGAGGAAGAAGTTCTGTTGGAAAGGTTTGTCGCCTTGAATTATTTCTAAAAATATAAAAGGTGGGATATAAATAAACAAGCTGTTGGAAGAAATATCTGTCTGGTTCAGTTCCAAGTCAGAAAAAAGACACTGGAAATGTGGAAGCTGATTGGAAAGATGGCTTAATGGTGGAGCAGAAGCACATGGGTGGTTCTGGGCAGCTGACCGTATGGAGTTGAGTGAGGGCTATTTATACTTTCTCTTGGGCTTTGCACTTGAACTTCCTATTCCTGTGCAAGAACATGTATTCTATTGGCTTTTGACAGGGCCATGGGGCCCTGTAGGGGATATGTTTGTCAGAGCTAAGATTCGTTGAAGTTTGGCCTGATGCAATGAAGGGGCTTGTTGGGCCATGTGGTGAGTTCTGCTGCTAGATGGGTTAATCCTATTTTATGTTCTGGGGGTTCATGTCTTAATCCCATGGAGCTGGAGGTCTTTTATCTTGTAGATAGGTTGGCCCAGTCTTTCTTAATGGGCACCAAATATCTGCTGGAGGCATGGAGCTCCTTTCTGTCTTTAAAACATGTTTCTCTTTTAGGGGAAATATAACATTCTGCCTTTTTAATATTTCTCAAAATATTTCATTTTGAAGCGGGTGGGGGGGAGGTCTTCCCTCAAAGCAGATAAGAACCAGTGATGAGACTGGAGAAAATGTTTTTTCCCACATTCAAAGTCAGAGCAGAATTAAGAAGGAATGCATGCGAGTATCAGGACACCGAATCGAGTGAATTGCAAATTACTGCATGGACCTGGCTCACGGGGATAGATTTAGCTGGGCTCCTCTGGTCCAGAAGGATAGTAATTCTTGTGATGCAGAATTAATTGAGAGGTGCTATTTGGGGTGTTTTACACACGGGGATGGCGGGCATTTCTATCACATCAGCTTTGAAACCCATCTAAAATCTGGGGCACGAAAAGACCGCCTTTTCAAAAGAAGGTCACATAAATCTCCAGCTAGTGTAAATCCAAATTGCTGGGTTGCATGGCACAGTGCAATTGAAATAGTTTTAAACCTGGATGTAATACCACTCAAAAATAATGATGCATGCTTAAATAATTTACAAGAAAATACTTTAGTGGTATTTAATTAGAGTCACCCTTGTTCTTCTACTGCAGGGGTGGGAAACACTGAGCCATGTTGGCTCAGGAATTCTGGGAGTTGAAGTCCACAGGTCATAAAGGAGCCATAATTGCTCACCCCTGTTCTACTGGGTGGCCATGAACTTATCCCCCACAATAAAGGCACCTGGTTGTATGCTAAAAGATAACCATCATTTAGGCGTATGCAAATCAGCCAAAATCTTTCCAGATTTGAAGCTTATGCTCTAAATGTTAATTTCATTTAATTTGAGCTTGCCACTGAGTTTGATCCCCCAAATTAATCTTTAGAAAGTTTAACTCTTCTGATGTGGATTTCCCACTTGAGTTGCCAATTTGCTGAGAGGCCCTGCTCTTAGGAACAAGTTCTCTCTCCATCTCCCTCCCTCCCTCCCTCCCTCTCTCTCTCTCTCTCTCTCTCTCTCTCACTCACTCACTCACTCTCTCTCTCTCTGCATTTTCAGGGCCTTTCAAAGGTCCTTGAATCCTTTGGCTACATCCTGTCATCACACTGCTTAACATCTCCTTGGGGGTATCACCTAAGTCTACCATTTTCATGACTAACAAGGAGAGGCAGGGCACTTTCAACATTTTCTTAGGAATCTCTGTTGATTGACCATTAAAAGATCTGATTTTTGGAGAAGGAGAAGGAGAAGGAAAGGGAGAGGGACTGGAAACAGGAGTGGGAGCAGGAGCAGGAGCAAGAGAAGGAAGGAGAAAAAACCTTCAGAATTTGTGAGTGCTTCATCACTGGAGGTTTTAAAAAGAGATTGGGTTGATTGACCATTAAAAAATCTGATCTGTGTAAGAGAAGGAGAAGGAGAAGAAGGAGAGAGAGTAGGAGAGGGGAGGGAGCAAGAGAAGGAGGAGAAGGAGAGAGAGTGGAAGAGGGAGAGGTAGCAAGAGAAGGAGAAGGCGCAGAAGCAGAAGAAATCTTCAGAATTTTGGGTGCTTCAGCACTGGAGGTTACTGACCATTAAAAATCTGATTTGTGTAAGAGAAGGAGAAGGAAAAGAAGGAGGAGAGAGAGTGGGAGAGGGAGAAGGAGCAAGAGAAGGAGAAGGAGAAGAAGCAGAAGCAGAAGAAATCTTCAGAATTTTGGATGCTTCAGCACTGGAGGTTTTAAAAAGAGATTGGGTTGATTGACCATTAAAAAATCTGAAAATTTGTGTAGGAGGAGGAGGAGGAGGAGAAGAAGAGAGAGTGGGAGAGGGAGAAGGAACAAGAGAAGGAGAAAGAACCTTCAGAATTTGTAGGTGCTCCAGCACTGGAAGTTTTTAAGAAGAGATTGGGCAGACATTTATCTGAAATGCTACAGATCTCCTGTTTGAGCAAGGGGTTGTAGTAGAAGACTTCCCAAACCCTTTCCAACTCTTTTATTCTGAATTCTATAAAGCCCCATTAACCCAAGGAACTCTTCTCGAATTACATTATCAGCCCTGAAAAGGGAGAAAAAAAAAACTTGGGCCAACCCAGAGTTGGTCACGTTCTCAGGTTTTCTTCTTTTCACGCACATTTGAAAAGGAAGAATACTGTTCCTCGGGGTGGAACCTAATGAGCCTTACTGAAATGATGGCAGTTCCCCTTATTAGAAACTGCAAAGCTTACTTTGAATGGTGCGAATCTCTACAGAGTGTAATTACGCTTAATGGCCCTCAGTTTGCCTGTCAGTAATTTGCAGAGTCTACGGTGTCAGCAGTTTCTGAAGCAATTGCATCCTCAGCATGTCACAGCCAGCTTAAAGATTAGAAACCAGACCTGCTGCCAGAAGAGCCAAGGAACGATTAAAAAAACAAACGCCACAAAGAGGCCGAAGCCAAGCGTCGGAGAAGAAGGAGGCTGAAGAACGCCAGATGCCATCACTGGCAGCCTTGTTCCTCAGCATCTCCCATCAGAGTGTAAATGAAGTCAGACGCCCCTGCAAATGAACTTTCTGAAGCTTCGTGGGGAGCAAAAAGCAGACTGGTTTTGCACACACGAGACAACTGAGATGATGATGCCCAAGTCAAGCTACAAATAGAATAGAATGAGGGGATCCTTGATACGCTCTGAGCTTGCTTATTTTCTTGCAGATGTTTCATTACCCATCATCAGTGCTGATGATGTTACTGTGTTTTCCCGAAATAAGACTGGGTCTTATATTAATTTTTGCTCCAAAAGACACATTAGGACTTATTTTTCGGTTAGGTCTTATTTTCAGGGTAAGCAGTTCGATTCTCAATAGGCTCAAGGCTAAGTCTTATTTTCAGGGAAATACGGTACTAAAAGTATCCATCTGCTTGATGATCCTACCTGGGACTTATTTTGGGGGTAGGGCTTATATTACAAGCATCTGGAAAAATCATGCTAGGGCTTATTTTCTGGTTGGGTCTTATTTTCAGGGAAACATCTAGTATCCAGTTAAGGTAACGAAATGACTGCAAGAAGAAAAAAGAAACTCAGAGAGCACCAATGACCCCTCATTCTAACCCTGAGTTACAAATATTCTCCTTTATCGATAGAATAGAATAAAATACTTTATTTGGCCAAGTGTGACTAGACGCCCAAAGAATATATCTCTGGTTATAAAGCTCTCTGTGTACATGCAAATCATCATCATCATCATCATCATCATCATCCCAATAAGAGAGGGGACTAAAGAATATCATAAGAAGGATAATAATATTCTAATCCAACTCCCTGCTTAGGCAGGAAACTCTAAAGCATTTCAGACAAATGGAGATAGGATAACTATTTGTCTGAAATGGTATAGGGTCTCCTACCTAAGCAGGGGGTTGGACTAGAAGACCTCCAAGGTCCCTTCCAACTCTGATATTCTATTCTATTCTATTCTATTCTATTCTATTCTATTCTATTCTATTCTATTCTATTCTATTCTATTCTATTCTATTCTATTCCATTCCATTCCATTCCATCCCATCCCATCCCATCCCATCCCATCCCATCCCATCCCATCCTATTTATAATATTACAGATATAGTAGGTGGGTAAATACACATAGACATAAGACGGCGCTGTGAGAATTAGATCTTCAGCAGACTGATGGCACGAGAAGAAAAAACTATCTGTGGATCTGATAAAAGTAGGACAATAACCAGGTTTTGCCATTTTTGTTGATTTTTACAAATGCTTGTTTGGATTCATTCTTCACCTAGAATGACACCTCTTCATTCTTTTCTTTTTTGTTTGGAAAAGGTTAACAGTTTCTAGATAGCTTGCATTCCCTGGCAAGAGACGTCATACTCTGGTCACTCTGCCACTCTTGCTGACATAGGTCAGGGAGCTATGCAACTTTTCATGTGGCTATTGCTTCTTCTGCAATACCTCAGGCTACTTCAGACTGCCAGAAGTTCGGCAGTTCGAGTCTCACCAGGCTCAAGGTTGTTGACTCAGTCTTCCATCCTCCCAAAGTCAGTAAAATGAGGATCCAGATTGTTGGGGGCCAGATTCTTAGGGAGAATTCTGTGTGGTCTTAAAGAGTTGACTTGATGGCACATAATCATTGTCCTTCCTTCTTTCCTACTTTCCTTCCTTCCTCCCTCCCTCCCTCCCCAGTCTAACCTACATCCTGGAATTTCCAGGTGGTCTCCCATGCAACACTAACCAGAATGAGCATGAATTAGCTTCAGAGATCAGCCAAGCTTAATGCTGCCATCTGCTGATGCTATCATATATGACTTCTTGGGCAAATGATGGTCTATTAAGTAGCCAAATAATGATACTTCTGAGATTTGTTGGATGATATCAGGATGGTAAAAAAAAAATGGATACAACTAAATAGGATATGGATGAGGAATTTCAGGAAAGGATCAGACAATATGTCCAGTTCTCCTATCCCCATTGAATTTGCTGCTCCTTGAATTCATTATTTTATTTATTTATTTTATTTTATTGAATTTATATACCGCCCTATTCCCGAAGGACTCAGGGCGGTGAACAGCCATAGAATAAAACATATAAATACAAAATTTAAAATAGAATAAAACGAATTAAATAATTTGGCTGAACAAATTTAAAACCCCAATAATTTAAAACCAAATTTAAAATTTCCATTTAAAAAGGCATTGAATTTCATTATAATGCCTTGGTAAGACCACACTTGGAATACTCCATCCAATTTTGGTCCTCACAATATGAAAAAGGATGTTGAGACTCTGGAAAAAGTGCAGAGAAGAGTAACAAAGATGATTAGGAGAGTGGTAGCTAAAACTTACAAAGAAAGGTTGCAGGAATTGGGTATGTCTAATCTCGTGAAAAGAAGGAGTATCCTGTTTCCCCTAAAATAAGACATCCCCTGATAATAAGCCAATCAGGCTTTTGAGGGCATGCGCTAAAATACCCCCCCCCAAAAAAATAAGCCCTCCCCAAAAATATTTAAATGCATGTGCAGCTGGTCCCCACCATTTCCTCTGGTTAGGGTTAGGGAGACAGAGTTGGAAATCAGGTAAGACGGCAAGAGGAGCCCCATCTTGCTCCACATGCCCCAAAGTAATAAGAAATCCCCGAAAATAAGGCCAAGCACTTATTTCGGGGTTCAAAAAAATATAAGACAGGGACTTATTTTCAGGAAAACATGGTAGGGATGAAATGACAGCAGTTTTCCAAAAGTTGAAGAGTTGTCACAAAGAAGAAGGGGTCAAGCTATTTCTCCAAAGCACCTGAAGGCAGGATGAGAAGCGATGGACAAAAACGAATCAAGGAGAGAAGCGACCTAGAACTGAGGAGAAATTTCCTGACAGGGAGAACAATAAACTAGCTTGCCTTCAAAAGTTGTGGGTATTCCACCGGTGGAGTATTTAAGAAAAGATTGGACAGAAAAGATTGGATCCAGACAAATATCCTGCTTGTTCAGGGGATTGGATTACGAGATCTTTTCCAACTCCATTATTCTTTTACTGTTGAGAAGATTGAAAAGCTGGGCCGAATTCATGTTTTCCTTCCTTCCCGTTGTTCAGAAGCGCAGCAAATGTGTTGCAATAATGCAGATATCCATCCGATGTCTGTACATTTTGGCTGGGTCTGTTCTGGAAGAGGACACACCTTCATATTTTACTGGCTTAGTCAGTTCCACAAGGACTGGGTTTTATGTTCATGGGGATGGGAAGGAAATTCCACCGATAAAACACAATTGGGATCCGCCAAGTTTTCTCTTAACTTTCTGATTACTCCCGTTCGGCTTTCTTAATTCTGTGTTCTTCCTACGTGCTCCTGTTTATTAAGAAACGGTTACTGAAAGGCAGTTCTCTCTCGGTGATGTCTGTTGTGGTCCCGCCCTCTGAACCTATCCCATCGGAGGAAGAAAGCTCCGAGCATGAGGAAGAGGAGTCAGCCAGGCCTCCCTCTCCAGGCCCCTCCCCTCTGGCACTGTCTCAGGTGCCGGCCGAAGGAGAGGAGATTAGCAGGGAGACAGGTGTCTTGGATGAGAGTGAAGGAGAGACATCATTCCTGGACGCACGCCTCCGAAGGCGTGATAAACAATTGCAGCAGCTCAGGAGGCGTGCTAGGGATTAGCACTGAGTCACTGGACCACACCCCAGAGACTATATAATAGAGGGTGGTGGCCAGTGATCCCTGTGACGAACAAAAATAAACCTTGGATAGTCACTAAAGCCTCGTCCGAAACTGCTGAGAAGAATATTTATTTCTGTTGGACTTTTGTATGCTGAGTATATTATCTTTCTGTTTCTGTGAAAATAAAGCACTTGGCAGACGGTGTGTCTATCGCTGCCAAGTTGGAGATAAAGACCTGGGTGTGTGCCAAGTGTTTCCTTAACCCTCGGCTGGCTGTGTTTGTGTGTGTGTGTGTGTGTGTGGACGGGGACAGATCAATGTCTGATTATATTGTGAAAGGCAGAGGTGAAGGAGAGAGAAAAAAATTAACCTAGTGGGATTTGAGGCTTCGGCTTGAAAATATATACACACGAAACTTTTTCTGCTTATGTAACAATAAACTTCTGTGCTGCTATGAGAATTAAATTGATAGACTGCTGGGCAGAGGTGGGTTTTACATATTTTTATCACTGGTTTGCCATGTGCATGCACACCTTTTGTGCACGCACCTGGCTTTGAAAACATGACTAAATAAGATTACATAGCGCCGGGGCGAGTGGGCGGGCCTTAGTGTAGGTATATTTTCAAAAACGAAAGATATTATCCATGAATGGATAGATAACGGCTGGTTTCATCCGATTACTGTCCAATCTAACAGTAGCGAAAAATACCCAAAAGATACAGGTATAGTCCTCGACTTAGAACTGTTCATTGAGGGACCGTTCGAAGTCACAAGAGCACTGAAAAAAGTGACGTATGACCATTTTTTCACACTTATGACTGTTGCAGCACCGTCATTGTCGTGACGATTAAAATTCAAGACGCTTAGCAAGTGACTCATATTTATTTATTTATTTATTTATTATTTATTTATTAATCAAATTTCTATACCGCCCTACTCCTGAAGGACTCAGGGCGGTGAACAGCCAAGATAAAATACAGATAATACAAATATTAAAAATCCCTTAAAATTATTAAATATTTTGGCCGAAATATTTATGACAGTCGCAGTGTCCCGGGGTCGCCTGATCCCCTTTTGCGACCATCTGACAAGCCCAAGGCAATAGGGGAAAACAGATTCACTTAACAACCATGCCATTAATTTAACACCTGCGGTGATTCACTTAACAACAATGGCAAAGAAAAGTCCTAAAATGGGGCAAAACTCACTTAATAAATGTTTCATTTAGCAACAGAAATTTTGGGCTCTTATTGTGATCATAAGTCGAGGACTACCTGTATAAATGTTTAAGTTTTGTGCCAGAATTTCCACTATTTATTTTATCAATAAATAAAATTTATCAAGGTTGACTCAGCCTTCCATCCTTCCGAGGTGGGTAAAATGAGGACCCAGATTCTTGGAGGCAACAGGCTGACTCTGTAAATTGCTTAGAGAGGGCTGTGAAAGCACTGTGAAGTCTAAGTGCTACTACTATTGCCATTCATTCATTCATTCATTCATAAAATTTATTGGCTGCCCATCTTAGTCTAGGGTCACTCTGGGAGGCTTACAGTTATATCTAAGTTAAAACCTAAAAAGATAAAATCAAGCGTTAAAACCAAAGACACAAGAGGACGGCGGGAGGGGGAAGTGGGAATCTGTTATTACTCGATATTATTATTCATCAATGTTAAAAAAAGAAAACAAAGGAAGAAAATTGTCCCCTAACAATAATATAGGTAAATATTTAACTTCTGACTTCTTTGTGCACCAATCAGTTGGCAATACCTATTGGGGGTAAACTTTAGAAACCATAGAAAGTGTTTGTATTTACCTTACTGCAGGATGGATGGATGGAGAGAGAGAGAGAGAGAGAGAGAGAGAGAGAGAGAGAGAGAGAGACGGATAGAAAGGTGATAGATAGATGATAGATAGATAATTAGATAGATAGATAGATAGATAGATAGATAGATAGATAGATAGATAGACAGACAGACAGACAGACGATGATAGATAGATAGATAGATAGATAGATAGATAGATAGATAGATAGATAGGTGATAGCTAGATAGCTAGATGATACCTAGATAGATAGCTAAATAGCTAGCTAGCTAGCTAGATATATGATAGAAAGGTGATAGATAGATATAGATAGAAAGATAGATAGATAGACAGACAGACATATAGACAGACATACAGACAGACAGATAGACAGACACACACACACACAGAGAGAGACAGACAGACAATTAGATAGATGATAGATAGATAGATAGATAGATAGATAGATAGATAGATAGATAGATAGATAGATAGCTATATATATGATAGAAAGGTGATAGATATAGATAGAAAGATAGATAGACATAGACAGACAGACAGACAGATAGACACACACACACACACACACACACAGAGAGAGACAATTAGATAGATGATAGATAGATAGATAGATAGATAGATAGATAGATAGATAGATAGCTATATATATGATAGAAAGGTGATAGATATAGATAGAAAGATAGATAGACATAGACAGACAGACAGACAGATAGACACACACACACACACACACAGAGAGAGAGAGACAATTAGATAGATGATAGATAGATAGATAGATAGATAGATAGATAGATAGATAGATAGCTATATATATGATAGAAAGGTGATAGATATAGATAGAAAGATAGATAGATAGATAGACAGACATAGACAGACAGACAGACAGACAGATAGACACACAGAGAGAGACACAGACAGACAGACAATTAGATAGATGATAGATAGATAGATAGATAGATAGATAGATAGATAGATAGATAGCTATATATATGATAGAAAGGTGATAGATATAGATAGAAAGATAGATAGACATAGACAGACAGACAGACAGATAGACACACACACACACACACACACACAGAGAGAGACAATTAGATAGATGATAGATAGATAGATAGATAGATAGATAGATAGATAGATAGATAGATAGATAGATAGATAGCTATATATATGATAGAAAGGTGATAGATATAGATAGAAAGATAGATAGACATAGACAGACAGACAGACAGATAGACACACACACACACACACACAGAGAGAGAGAGACAATTAGATAGATGATAGATAGATAGATAGATAGATAGATAGATAGATAGATAGATAGCTATATATATGATAGAAAGGTGATAGATATAGATAGAAAGATAGATAGATAGATAGACAGACATAGACAGACAGACAGACAGACAGATAGACACACAGAGAGAGACACAGACAGACAGACAATTAGATAGATGATAGATAGATAGATGATAGATAGATAGATAGGCAGGCAGGCAGGCAGGCAGGCAGGCAGGCAGGCATACAAATATAGGATATATGGAAGCTATTCTTGCTTTAAAATGGGTCTTTCTGGACAGATCTTAAAATAAAAGCAATAAGTAAAAGTCCACTTAGGGGCCAAGGAAGAGAAGCTGGGATCTGACACACAGCAGTGGTTTTTATGGCCTTTCTGCAGGATTTAGATAACATGGCCTGGTTTAGCAAGAGTGGATTAAGAAGTGAGTCTGGCCATCCAGGAGGAAGCATTAGCCTACTTTCCCTGGTCTTTGAAGACTCAGGACGTGATTTCCCTCAAATCTGAAGACTTTGGATGGAGCATGCATGCTTGTTCTTTTTGCCCTCATTGAAATGCATCGTTGCGGCTGCTTGCCGGGGGGGAAGGCCCTGCGAGGGGAAAGGAAGCAAAAATCTATTTCTTCCCAATATGTTGGTCGTGTTATTAATTGCCGAGGATTGTCCCCTCCTCCTGCTGTGAAGACGGGTGAATTTTATTAATCTCAGATTTATTGCATGGCTCTGGAACGGCAAAGGTGAACGTGTGTCATTTTACTACTCGCCTTTCTCCTCCGTAATAGCTCTGCGTGCTCTAGTAATGATTGGAATGCGTTTCCCTTTCATTAATAAAAGGCATGATAGGAAGTATCTCAACTGGATTTTTTTCTAACTTGCTGCCAATTTAATAAAGTTCATCCTAGGTTTTGAAGACCAAACTTGTATCTCTGCAGGCAAGTGCTACAAGTTACTAAGCCACTCAAGTCATACCTTCTAAGCCTGAGATGGTGAACCTATGGCATGCGTGCCACCTGTAGCCACATATCAGTGGGCATATGAGCTCAGCTCCGGCGTCCATGCGCGCGCCAGCCAGCTGATTTTTGGGCCTTCAGGGCCCACCAGAAGTAGGGAAACAGGCTGTTTCCTGCCTCCGGAGGGCCTCGGCGGGGGGAGAGGCCTGTTTTTTGCTATCCTCAGCCTCCAGAGCCACTCTAGGAGTCTGGGGAGGGAGAAAACAGCCTTCCCCACCCACCCAGAGGCCCTCCGGAGGCCAGAAACAGCCCATTTGCTAACTTCCAGTGGGACCGGAAGGCCCATGTTTTGCTGTCCCCAGCCTCCAGTGCCTCTCTAGGAGTCTGGGGAGGATGAAAATGGCCTCCCACTCCGGAGGCCCTCTGGAGGCCAGAAACGGCCTATTTGCCAACTTCCGGTCTCACCAGAACCAACCAAAATTCCTACAAAGAATCAGTGTATCAACTACATACTTTTTGGTTGGTGTTGTACAGTTTTCAGGAGATCCATACTTTGTCATTTTGTGCCAAACGTTCTGCCTTGCATTCCATCACAACTTCCTTAATGTAATGGGTTAAAAAAGAAAAATGTGCATTGTCATGATAATAAATTACATTAGATCAAATAAAAAAGAAAATATTCAAATTAGGAGGGAAGAGAGGAAGGTGTTGATGTTGAAAAGTCCAACAACATAACTACAGGTCTCACTGGAAAAACACTTAATCTCTCCCCCTGGTATAGTCAACAAAGTGAGGAGAGCTCGTGGCTTAGAGGTTAATACATCTACCTAATATGTAAGTAGCCCGGGTTCAAATCCCAGAAGGGTATGGCTAGCTGATGAGAGCTTAAATAATTTGAAATAGATCTATACTAGTCCCCCTTTATTTCTTTGTTGGTAAATATACATTCAACACATAACTACAGGGAGTCCTCACCACAACAGAGCCCAAAATTTATGTTGTTAAATGAGAAATTTGTTAAATGAGTTTTGTCCCATTTGAGGCCTTTTCATGCCACATTGGTTCAGGGAGTGACTGCGGTTTGTCAATTAGGAACATGGTTGTTAAGTGAATCTGCTTTCCCCATCAACGTGCCTTGTCAGAAGGCACGTGACCCCAAGACACTTGCAACCGTCATAAATGTGAGTCAGTTGTCCAGCTTCTAACTGTAAATCCCATGACCATGGGGATGTTGCAATGGTCATAAGTGTGAAAAATGGTCAGAAGTCACTTTTTTCAGTGGTGTTGTATCTTTGGACCGTCACTGTTGTAAATTGAAAACTATCTGTATTCAATTGTGCCTACGCCTAGGGCTTATCATATTTTTCAGACTATAAGACGCACCTGACTATAAGACACACCTAAATTTAGAAGAGGAAATCAACCCAAAAAAGTTTTTGGCCTCCACACGCCCCATTTTGGGGCTTTTTCTAGCCCATTTTTAAAGCTTTTTTTTGCACTTTTTCTAGGCTTTTTTCAGCCTCTTTTTGAGGCTTTTTTCTGCCCATTTTGAGGCTTTTTTCTGCCCATTTTTGAGGCTTTTTTGGCCTGTTTTTTAGTCTTTTTTCCAGGCTGTTTTTTCTGAAAAAAATTGGCCAAAAAGAAAGCCTCAAAAACAGGCTGAAAAAAGCCTCAAAAATGGGCCAAAAAAAGCCTTGAAAACAGGCTGAAAAAAGCCTTAAAAAGGGGCCAAAAAAGCCTCGTAAACAGGCCGAAAAGAAGTCTCAAAACAGGCTAAAAAAGCTTTGAAAATGAGCTGAAAAAAAGCCTCAAAAATGGGCCGAAAAAAGCCTCAAAAACCAGCTGAAAAAAGCCCTGAAAATGGGCCAAAAAAAGGTCTGAAAATGGGGCGTGCGGAGGCAAAAAAATGGCTGGTGGGTGGGCGGGGCTTCAGCAATATTCGTTCTATAAGACACACAGACATTTTCACCCCTTTTGGGAGACAAAAATGTGTGTCTTATAGTCCGAAAAATACGGTAGTTTTCTAAAAATTGTAATTCAAATGGTCGGATTCCTCTCATCTGACAGTTGAGCAATGGATCCCAGCAAATTATTACAAATCCACTTGTCATTGGCATCCATGGTAGCAGAGGTGGCATTCATCCGGTTTGGACCGGTTCGTGTGAACCGGTAGCAGATATTTCCCACATGCCCGGAGCTATGCCGTCCTATTTAGGCATGTTTTTGAGGCCGGGGGGGGAGGGGTGTGTGGTGTCCGCGGAAGGCACGTGCGTGAGCCAAGCGCATTCACGGAAGGCCAGGCACACACCCGGAAGGTGCACATGGGGGAAGTGAGCATGCGTGCACCGGGCGAACCCGTGGTATCAAAACGTGCAACCCACTGCTAGCTGAGAATTTTGGAGTTCACCCAGGCATCATAACTGAAGTCATCATCACTTATTATTGATAAGGCTAGATTTGGAGGTAGTTCTTTGTGCCCTTCTCTGCTGTATTAATTTATTTTCAATGCTATTATTTTTACACATTTGTGGAAATGACTCGACAAATGCTTTATTTATTTATTTATTTACTTATTTATTTATTCATTCATTTACTTATTTATTTATTTATTGAATTTATATCCCGCCCTTCTCCCCGAAGGGACTCAGGGCGGTGAACAGCCGAAAATTAAAATAACATACAATATAAAAGTTAAGATAACTAAAAAAATAAATTAAATTAATCGGCCTCCCAATTTAAAACCCCAAGCTATGCAATTAAAAAAAAACTAACCCATAAAACCTATTCAGGCCAGGCTGGCTTGCTGAAATAAAAACGTCTTCAGGGCCTTACGGAAAGTGCGGAGATCCGGGATCAGTCGTATTCCGGGAGGTAGCTCGTTCCAGAGGGGCGGGTGCTCCCACAGAGAAGGCTCTCCCCCTGGGGGCCGCCAGCCGACATTGCTTGACCGACGGCACCCTGAGGAGGCCCTCTCTGTGAGAGCGTATTGCCCGGTGGGAAGTTATCGGTAGCAGAAGGTGGTCTCATAAATACCCTGGTCCTAAGCCATGGAGCGCTTTAAAGGTGAGAACCAACACCTTGAAGCACACCTGGAAGACCACCGGGAGCTAGTGCAGCTCGCGCAGGAGAGGTGTTATATGGGAGTGCCATGTCGCTCCCATAATCACCCGCGTGGCCGCATTCTGGACCAGTTGTGGTCCGGGTCCT
>JAKOOJ010000028.1:1165721-1250721 GCA_022577455.1 Arizona elegans
TCTCTTCCCTTCCCTTCCATTCCCATTCCCATTCCCATTCCCATTCCCATTTCCATGGGAAGTTCTCTCTTCTCTTTTCTCCTCTCCTCTCCTCTCCTCTCCTCTCCTCTCCTCTCCTCTCCTCTCCTATCCTATCCTATCCTATCCTATCCTATCCTATCCTATTCTTTGTGGCAGCCCCTCCAATATTGGGATACTGCTATCATGTATTATCAAAGTTCTCCTAGAATGAATCAACAGCCTTCCTCAAATATGAACAAGCCTCCAAGCTTCTGTGGCGCCAAAGGGTGAGGAAGGCTGCCGATTCATTCTAGGAGATCTTTTTGCAGGTCAAAAGGTCGGTTTTGTCTTCATAGCCCACCTACCTGAAAGAATAAGGATGGCGTGTACATGAGAGAGAATGATAATTGCGCTGTCTACAGCTGTGTCTGCCTTCCCTGAAGCACCCAAGTCTTCACTTGCACAGATGGTCAAACAAGCAAGACTTGTAGTACAGGCCACCCACAGCCACAGCTCACACAAGAATGCAAAGCATCCTGCAACTCCCAGAGGGGGAATTCAAAGAGATAAACAGCTTTTAGATCCACAGTTGGGAACCATCCCGTTGAT
The DNA here is from genome assembly GCA_022577455.1 of Arizona elegans. NCBI lineage: Eukaryota > Metazoa > Chordata > Lepidosauria > Squamata > Colubridae > Arizona > Arizona elegans. Next base: position 1,166,331 of record JAKOOJ010000028.1, read on the forward strand.
GACTACACTAGAGGGGCCAGCATTTATTCCTTGCTTGCTTGTCTAAGAAGAAGACTGAAATGGCAAGCGGACTTAGAACCAAGTTCTCCTGAGTAAAACATGCATGGGACTGTTCTTTGCAACATGGGATCCTGTATAGTATTACTCAAAAGTCTTTGCAAAAGAGTTGAATCTCTTTTTTTGGGACTGGTGTCTGGACTTCTGAGATGATGAGTTGAACACTACAGCTCACGAGATCCCAGAGGATGCCCCAGCAAGATTATAGAGTAAAAGGTTTCCTTCCTTCCTTCCTTCCTTCCTTCCTTCCTTCCTTCCTTCCTTCCTTCCTTCCTTCCTTCCTCCCTCCCTCCCTCCCTCCCTCCCTCCCTCCCTCCCTCCCAATTTTTCTTTCCTTCCTCCCTCCCTCCCCCTGCCCTCCCAGTTTTTCCTTCCTTCCTTCCTTCCTTCCTTCCTTCCTTCCTTCCTTCCTTCCTTCTTTCCTTCCTTCCTCCCTCCCTCCTTCCCAGTATTTCCTCCCTCCCTCCCTCCCCCCTGCCCTCCCAGTTTTTCCTTCTTTCTTTCTTTCTTTCTTTCTTTCTTTCTTTCTTTCTTTCTTTCTTTCTTTCCTTCCTTCCTTCCTTCCTTCCTTCCTTCCTTCCTTCCTTCCTCCCTCCCTCCCTCCCTCCCTCCCTCCCCTCCTTCCCAGATTTTCCTCCCTCCCTCCCCCTGCCCTCCCAGTTTTTCCTTCCTTCCTTCCTTCCTTCCTTCCTTCCTTCCTTCCTTCCTTCCTTCCTTCCTTCCTTCCTTCTTCCTTTCTCCCTCCTTCCCAGTTTTTCCTCCCTCCCTCCCTCCCCCTGCCCTCCCAGTTTTTCCTTCTTTCCTTCCTTCCTTCCTCTCTCCCTCCCACCCTCCCTCCCATTTTTTCCTCCCTCCCTCCCTCCCTTCCACCACATAGAAAGCAATGGCCTTAAAAGTAGGTTCCATAGATTGAATCAAGAAAGTTTAAACTTAACTAAAATGATTTTGCCCCATTTTACCGCCTTTCCTGCTTCGTTGTTAAATGAAACACTGCAGTTGATAAGTTAGTAACCTGGTTGTTAAGTGAATCCAGCTTCCCCATTGACTTTGCTTGTCAGAAGGTCCCAAAAGGGAGATCTCATGACCTTGGGACACTGCGACCGTCAAAAATATGAACCAGCCCCTGAATTCTGACCACGGGGATGCTGAATTTTTCTTTTTCAATGCTGCCGTAACTTTGAACGAATTGTTGTAAATATCTGTATTTACTCTATTCACAAATTCAAAAGTAGAGTATTTCTATGGTCAATATATAATGGAGTTAGTTGCGTATGGTGTTACCCGGATATGAGCTCAGTGTGACACTGTCCCACAATATGTCTGCTTCGGAGCAGACACTCTGAAGAGGAAATCTTTTTCCATTTATGAGGAGATTAGCCCATCCGCCATGTTGATTCCTAATCCTATTGAGGATCGAACCAAGTCTTTCAAACTAGATTGAATCCTTTTGGTTCAGCTGTAACCACAGCAAGGAATGCTGTGACCCTCCGGAGGAACATTAGATCTTGCACCCGGTCCTGAAGCGGATTGAAGTTCTTATCCAGCAAGTTTCTGACTCTCCTAATATGTGGATGTTGATTAGCGAGTGAATATTGGTAGTCGTCACTCACAACAGGTCGTTTATTCACTTTTCAATATTGTAAGAGCTCTGAAGAAGGTGACTTATGACCATTTTCCACACTTACAACTGTTGCACCAACTCCGTGGTCGCATCATCAAAATTCAGAACGCTTGACAACTGACTCATATTTATGATGGGTTGCATGGGATTGCCTTTTGCAACCTTCCAATATGCAACGTCAATGGGGAAACCAGATTCACTTAACAACCACTCAACAACTCCAGTGATTCACTTAACAATGGTGGCAAGAAAGGTCATGAAATGGTCATTTAACACCTCTCTCACTTAGCAAGATAAATTCTGGGCTCGGTGGTGATCTTAAGTTGAGGATTACCTGCATTACTAATTATTTTCTTATACTCTTGCGGTAGAGTATTTTCCCTTCCTAGACGTGGCGAAGGAATATGGCTCAAAATTGGTAACCAGAAAGTGGGGATAGGTCATATTGTGCCCAATATGATTGCTTTATTTATTTATTTATTTATTTATTTATTTATTTATTTATTTATTTATTGGTTCGATTTATATGCCGCTCTTCTCGGAGACTCAGGGCGGCTTACAATGCATTAAGCAATAGCCTTCATACTTTTGTATATACCTGCTTAGTGGGGCTTTTGGGCCCCCCTAAGCAATGTTCTTTTTTATACAAATTCATCTTATTGCCCCCACAATCCGGGTCCTCATTTTACCTACCTCGAAAGGATGGAAGGCTGAGTCAACCTTGAGCCTGGTGAGATTTGAACTCGCAGTAATTGCAGGCAGCTGGCAGCTAAGTGTGCTAATTAACAGCACTTTAGTCTGCTGCACCACCAAGTCTCCATTTGTGATTTGGCTGTGTGACAATCAGTCTGGTATGGCTACTATTCATCCAGACTGGTCAAACTAGTATTGTATTCACTTACTTTCCCTACCAGTTCACAAATGGGAGCGCCCGTACGCACTCACTTTAAGTACATGAGCCACTTCTGAGTATGTGCTTTGCCTTCTGAGTATGTGCTTTGCTCACATGAGCGTCTTCCGCGGCTCCAAAACATGCCTAAATAGGATTGTATAGAGCTGGGGTGGGGGAGGAGGGGGCCAGGGAGTGGGGAGCGGGGGGGGGGCATCCATGATTTCCGCTACCGGTTAGCGCAAACCGGTCTGAACCGGCTGAATACCACCTCTGAAACTAGGTCAAAGTAGATTAAAAAAATGTAGATAAAACACTCACATACCACAGATAATATGCTGAAAGTAGTTGTAGAGATTTTGAGGATCAGAATGTCTCTTCCACTGTGAGCTTTTTGAATGGTGAACTTGATTATAGGAAAAGAGAAAGGAAGGAAGAAAGAATTAGAAATGTTCTTAAATGCTTGGCAGAAGTAACAATTTCACATTCATCCCCGAAATAATAAAGTTTTAAATCCCCCAAGAATTCTGCAAATACATACAGAACAATTGAGGTCATCCATAATAAGGAGAGCCATGGCACTTTTGATATAATATTGAAAGAAAATCAGTTGTGTCTATAAGCATTGGCCTCAGATGTTATATCAGACAACTACCATTACTGAATTCACAATGTACCCTTAATAGTCCCTTTTCTTGCACTATGGTGGAACTTTCTTTAGTTCTGCAGTGGAATATTAATAGCTTTTGTGCTCTGTACAATTGCTCAGAAATAGAGATTTCTAGTTTTGTTTTGTTTCCTTGCATTCATTGCAATAATATCAATTACAATAATAGTAGTAGTAGTAGTAATAATAATATCATTAAATAATAACATAAAATAAATAAATCATAAAATAATAAATAATAAGATCATTCACTGGAAATTGTGCCAGAAGTTTAGATTTGAGTACAGCAAAAACCACTGGGAACATCAGGTTGAGAAAGTTTTAGAGAATGAGAAACTCAAGATCTTGTGGGACTTTAGGATTCAGACTGACAGGCACTTGGTCCACAACACACCTGACATAACAATAGTTGAAAAGAAAAAAAGGATGGTTCATTGACATTGCAATACCTGGTGATGCACGGATTGAAGATAAGCAGCAAGAAAAAATCACAAAGTACCGGGATTTGCAAACTGAAGTTGAGCGACTGTGGAAAAAGAAATCATGTGTTGTCCCGATTGTAATTGGAGCCCTTGGAGCAATACCCAAAGGGCTACCCCGCTATTTAGAAATTCTAAATTTGCCGGACTTGAACATTTTGACTCTACAAAAAACCATCTTACTCGGAACAGCTTACATCCTCCGACGATACCTTAACAGTTCCTAGGTCCTTGGTTAGGACTCGAGCTGCTGAGCTATTAACCAGCCTCAAAGGCTGTGAATCTCACCAAAGATTAAATAATAATAATAATAATAATAATAATAATAATAATAATAATAATAATACACACCTGACATAACAATAGTTGAAAAGAAAAAAAGTATGGTTCATTGACATTGCAATACCTGGTGATTCACGGATTGAAGATAAGCAGCAAGAAAAAATCACAAAGTACCGGGACTTGCAAATTGAAGTTGAGCGACTGTGGAAAAAGAAATCGTGTGTTGTCCCGATTGTAATTGGAGCCCTTGGAGCAATACCCAAAGGGCTACCCCGCTATTTAGAAATTCTAAATTTGCCAGACTTGAACATTTTGACTCTACAAAAAACCACCTTACTCGGAACAGCTTACATCCTCCAACGATACCTTAACAGTTCCTAGGTCCTTGGTTAGGACTCGAGCTGCTGAGCTATTAACCAGCCTCAAAGGCTGTGAATCTCACTAAAGATTAACCAATAATAATAATAGAATATGTATCACGCTTTACATGAATAGGTACCATGTTTTACATCCATGAAGTGATATCGACAGGTTGTACCTGCCAAAAAAACCTAGGAGGCAGAGGACTATTGCAAATCCAACAAACTGTAAAAGAAGAAAAACGAAGTTTGAATGATTATGTGAACCAAAGTACAGAAAAATTGCTGCAGGCTGTGAAAATGGAGAACATTATAAAAACAACAGAAACAAAGGCAGAATATAAGGAAAAAACATCTGGATGACAGATTCTAGATGGAAAACCAAAGCTTTGTATGGACAGCACTTGAAAAACATTGAAGGAAAATGTGATGACAACAACTTGACATGGGCATGGCTTAAGATGGGAACCATCAAGAAAGAAATGGAAGGTTTAATACTGGATGCTCAAGAACAAGCACTACAAACTAATGCCATGCAAAACTCACTTAACAAATGTGTCACATAACAACATAAATTTTGGGCTCAATGGTGGTCGTAAGTCGAGGATTACCTGTATGTTATATCTTTTCTTTGACTTTTTTGCCATTTTTTTTTTCTTGAGATATGGAATAAGTTGTTCTCGATTTAACAGAGCGGCACCCCACAAATTTGAAGATCCACGTTGATTATTTTGGACAAATATTCAATTTGACGAATTCATTTGGGTGACTCTAAATCAGTATTTTGTTTTGCTTTTCAATTTTGACAAGTTTTAAGATGTCAGCTCCCAGCATGCTGGCTGGGGAATTATGGGATATGAAGTCCCATAATCTAGAAAACTGCCAACTTTGAAAAAACACTAAATGGTACATAAGTGTTGGTCTTTGGATGAAGTAACAGTAACAAAATCTGACAAATTTAGCTAACAGTTAACTTAAGTTGGTTGGAGACATATTTTGATCGCAAAAAAGTAATAACCACGGAGTTGAACAGCGAGCAAAAGAAAAACAAAAGGAACTTGGAAAGGAAACAAAACTTTTATGTTTAACCAATCAACATCTCTAGCATCTGATGGCTTTTCTATTTATACACGAAAATGATTTAATATAATAAAGTATTCCTAATCAGCATGCAAAACTTGCAAAACTGTACCCAAAAAATGACATTTTGAAATATTTTAATTGTGCATATTCAAATGCGCTGGTGGATATGCCAGAGTTTTAATTGGTTTGAGGAGCTTATTTATGCGAATTCATTTTTTTTCCCAAGCAGAATAGGACACTTACCGATACCGTTACAATTAGAGTTTTAGGAATATTATAGGAAAGGAGGAGACAGCATCCTCATAACTTGAGGAACAACTAAAAGCTGAATTTAACAACTTCTTTTCCTATTTTTTTTAAAAAAATAAATAAATACGGTCTTACAAGCCAGATTCTAAAAATTGTAGTGCTCTGTCCATTTCATGTATTTCTATACAATGTGAAAACAAATTGGCCACAATCCATAGATAGTTGCCTACCAATTCATGCTACCCCTTTTCAGAATAAGTGACGTTATGCAAAGCACACACACACACACACATACAAAAGAATATATTTAATTCTTTTCTACAAATAAAGTACTAAAAAAAATTAAAGACAGGAGACAACAGGAAAGGAAATCAACTAAGCGTATGCATTCCTCACAGTATACCAATACCACCCTTATTCTTTTATCTTTATAAAGCATCGTGGTTCCGTCTCGTGGTTCCGTCATGCTCTTATACATTTATTAATAACGCTGTTCAACAACAAAGGAGACATCACGAATCCTTGTCTTACTCCATTCTCCATATTCAACAGTTCACTAGGCTTTCCATTTACACTCGTGCATGTTTTAGTTCCATCACACATTGTTCTAGTTGCCTCCAGCAGTCAACCTTCAACTCCACATTCATGAAAAAACATTCCTTAAACCTAGCGTGTTTATCATATCTTTTTTTGGAGTAAACAATGATGGATTCTCGCATTCTTCTATTTCTCCATGACTCCCTGAAGAGCAATCATCCAGTCTCCATATCCTGTGGTCTTTCTTGAAGCCACGCTGAACTTTCCAACATGCATCCATTGTCAACACATTAGTCTTCTGCTTTCATAAACTGCCCTGGTTACTTGTTTTCTTCCTGGTCCAATTCAGTGTATACAATAACTCGCCACGCCCAACTCCCCATAGCCAACCTGCTGTGGCTAACTCACCCCAGCCAACTCACCACAGAACAACTCCCCATGGCCAACTCAACAAAGAACAACTCTTCATGGCCGACTCAACACAGAACAACTCCCTATGGCCAATTCAACACAGAACAATTCACCATGGCCAACTAAACACAAAACAATTCACCATGGTCAACGCAACACAGAACAATTCACCATGGCCAACTCAACACAGAACAATTCACCATGGCCAACTCAACACAGGACAACACTCTCTGGGGCAAGAGTTACACTAGTCCGAATCCATCTGCCCTTTCAGTTCCAATGTCATTTTATCCATCTCGGCGCAATCTAATATCTTTCTAATTATTAGATCTTCGGAGGGTGTGTTCGAACTTCTCCAACATTACGCAAATGCCAATCTTGCTGCCATTGTCATATGTAGAATAATATACGTTGTTGTTTTTTCATATTTCTTTTTCATTATTCCTAGAAGAAACAATTCTGGGGTATTTTCTATCTGGAAGCCTGTTACTTCCTGCATCCAACTATGTATTTTCATCCATTTTATTTTTTATTTTTTTGTTTTGGGGCATAACCACCATATATGAAAGAAGGTACCTGGCTTTTGTCCACCTTTTGTGGCAAGCAAAGTCAATGGGGGAACCGGAAGGATGAACGCATCAATTCTGGGATGCACCATAAATCTAACTCCTTTTCTATGTGCGTCAAACCATACGGAAACACAACTTACAACACAAAGGTACATCACTGCCCTGTTTGCTCTGACCAAAGCAGTAAGGACCCATGGTGTTGATCTCTCCCCCCCCCCATACAAAATAACAAATTGTACAAATGCAGGGATGATGAGTGTATTCTTTCATGGAGATAACTAGGAATCAGAAGTGGTATTCAGCCGGTTCAGACCGGTTTGGGTGAACCGGTAGCAGAAATCGTGCCCACCCGCCCTTTCTCTATGCTGTCCTATTTAGGCACATTTTTGAGGCCAGGTGCATGCGTGGAAGGCACGCACATGAGCAAAGCACATGCATGGAAATCCAGGCTCATGCATGGAGGTGCACGGGCTCACATTTTTGGTGCTTGGCAAACCGGTAGGTAAATTATGCGAATCCCACCTCTGCTAGGAATGTATTTTTTCTTAAAGCATATCTCATTTTAGCATTGTGACTTCCTACTCCCAACGTATTTTAAAACAATGATAAACAAGTCAAAGTTTTCCTCTATATGTCCCAAAGATGTTTTTTTTTTTTTCCCCCAAAAGGAAACTGGGCTTTGTTTTTCCTTGAAAACATTTCTTCTTCTCATCCAAGAAGCTTCTTCCGTTCTCACTGAAGGTCGTTGGATGAGAAGCGAAACGTCTTCAAGGAAAAACAAAGCTCAGCTGCCTTTTTGGAAAGGAAAAAAAAACAACAACAACAACAACAATTTGGGACAACCATGATCTGGATGACTGAGCATCTCCATCAATATTTTTCTGCCATATATCCAATCTGATTTTTAATTAAAGCTTCAGGATTGAGGATTGGGGATTTGTGTTGAACGTGAAGATTCTTGAACAATACCCACTTATTCAATGGGGTTGGGAGAAAAATCTGGGCCCAAAGCATATTAGACCTTAAGGAGTAGAGCAATGGTAAAATCTAAAATTTGTGGGTGTGGCTTGGTGGGTGGGTGGGGTAATGTGACTGGGTGGGCGCTGCCATTTTTTTTTTTTTACTTTTAAAACCATTTTTTCTACAACCTCTTTGGCGAAGAGGTTGTTAAAAAAAAATGCTTTCAAAAGGCTCTGATGATCCCAGCTGAGTTGCCTGACTGTCAGAGGCTTTTTTCTTTTTTTAAATGCCTCTGACGATCGGGCAACTCAGCTGGGATCGTCAGAGGCATTTAAAAGAAAAAAAAGCCTCTGCCGATCAGGCAACTCAGCTGGGATCGTCAGAGGCTTTTAAAAGAAAAAATGCCTCCGCTAATCAGGCACCTCAGCTGGGATCGTCAGAGCCTTTTGAAAGCATTTTTTCTACAACCTCTGAAGAGGTTGTAGAAAAAAATGCTTTTAAAAGCCTTTGATGATCCCAGCTGAGCCGCGCGATCATCAGAGGCTTTTTTTTTACTTTAAAAAAAAAGTAAAAGAAGAGGTTGTAGAAAAAATGCTTTTAAAAGTAAAAAAAAAAAGCCTCTGATGATTGTGCGACTCAGCTGGGCATGGGGGGATGGGCAGGGATTTTTTCTACCAGTTCTCTGAACCACCCGCCTCCATCGCTACCGGATCGGGCGATCCGGTCCGAATCTGGAGCATTTCACCCTGGAGTAGAGGACTGTAAACATGTTTACATGAACTAATGTCGCATATTACACACATGATTGATAGATAGATAGATAGATAGATAGATAGATAGATAGATAGATGATAGATAGATAGATAGATAGATAGATAGATAGATGATAGATAGAAAGACAGACAGACGATGTTTCATGCAAATATAAATTTAAACACTTCCTTATGAATTAGGATTCAAACAGTTCTATCAAGAAAAGGGAGACCTAAACATTTTCCATATGCACTGCCATGTTTCATTCCTCTTCTAATATTCATATGTCATTAACATTCAATATTGGATAAGCATTCACATGGTCCAAGAAAACCATGATGATCTAAAAAGTGCCAATATATAATATTTGGAACTGGGCCTCTGGCTTTAAAAAAAATAATAATTCCAATTTGCTAAATCAAGATCCTTTAAACCTATAGGAGGGTGATTTTTGACGTGGACATTTCGGTCTTCTGTTGCCGATGTCAATTTGGTAACAACGTTTTTGCACATATGTGGTTGTTTCGTGCATTCATCTGGGTAAAGGAATGTTCTTTTCTCTCCAGTACAGGTAGTCCTCGACTTCCAACAGTTCATTTAGTGACCATCCAAAGTTACAACGGCCCTGAAAAAAGGTGACTTACGACCGCTTCTCACACAATCGTTGTGTCAGGGTAACTTTGTCAAGTAACTTTGAGCCGTTGAAGCATCAGTCACACAAGGAAAGTTCAAATGCTCGGCAACTAACTCATTTTTATGGCTGTTGCAACGTCCCCTTTGGCGACCTTCTGAAAAGCAAAGTCCGTGGGGAAGCCAGATTCATTTAACAACCGTGTTGCTAACTTAAGAACCGCGGTGGTTCACTTAACAACTGTGACAGGAAAGGTCGTAAAACGGGGCTCAAATTCGCTTCACAATTGTCTCCCTTAGCAACAGAACTTCGGGGCTCAATTGTGACCATAAGTTGAGGACTACCTGTACAAATGTGGAGAGAAATAAATTAAGGGCATGGTTTTTGATGCACTTATCATTTCCCGTTTCTATCTCTACCGTATCTTTGCTCTTATGAATGTGAAACTATCACACTTTCTCGTATGTGCATAAGAAGAGAATATTCACGTGTCAAATCTTTGCATGAACCATCCTGCCACGAGTGACTTATCATAAAGACTGGGAATGGAAGACCTCAGTTTATACAGATTGTAAAATATGCTACTAATTGTATTATATGTACTTTCACAGTATCTAATTATTTTAAATGAGTAATGTCAAACTGCTGTCACGATACAGGGAATGGGTGGGTTTCTTTTATATATTTATTTATTTATTTATTTATTATATTTCTATACCGCCTTTCTCCCGTAGGACTCAAGGCGGTGTACAGTCAAGAAAAATATAGACACACAAACATCATAAAATTGCTAATTAAAATTATTACTTAGTTTGGTCAATTAAATAAAACCCAGAATTAGATAACATTTAAAAAAAAAAAATCATTCACATGTTCATATGTTTAGCCCCGCCTGTTGAAACATCAGGGTCTTGAGGGCACGGCGCAAAGCACGGAGATCAGGGATATTCCGTATCTCCGGGGGCAGTTCATTCCAAAGGGTTGGAGCCCTCACAGAGAAGGCCCTCCCCCTGGGAGTCGCCAGTCGGCATAATTTGACTGATGGCACCCTGAATAGTCCCTCCCTGTCAGAACGAACTGGTCGTGTATATGTGTGTGTGTGTTTTTTTCTTTCTTTTTCGTAGGTTTTATGTGTATTTCTCTCTAGCCAGGTTCCACCTACGTAAACCAAGATACATGAGATGAGGGTGTGGCTAACTGATGAGGCCTTATATGGCCGAAATAGATCTATCTTAGTCTCCCAATGGGCAGCAAAGGGTCTGCTGGCTGCCAGAAGGGGAAAAAAAGCCCAGAAACTAGTGAATTGTGATGTCACTGAACTAGGGCTGCATAATATCTTGGTTTACGTAGGTGGAACCTGGCTAGAGAGAAATACACATAAAAATTACAAAAAAGAAAGAAAAACAAATATTGTATCTTTACAGGGAGGATACATGAGATGAGGGTGTGGCTAACTGATGAGGCCTTATAAGGCCAAAATAGATCTATCTTAGTCTCCCAATGGGCAGCAAAGGGTCTGCTGGCTGCCAGAAGGGGAAAAAAAGCCCAGAAACTAGTGAATTGTGATGTCACTGAACTAGGGCTGCATAATATCTTGGTTTACGTAGGTGTAACTTTGAGCGGTCCCTAAATGAACTGTTGTAAGTCAAAGGACTACCTGTATATGTAATAGGACGGTTTGTATAGTTACTCATAAATACAGTTACCATTAAGATAGTTGAATTGTAGCAGAAGAAAGTATGAGAGGCTGATGGTTTTAATTTTAGACCCAATCATGATGGATGATTTGGCTAGTCAAATAAATATGTATTCCTACTGAGAACTGAAACCATGGATAACTTAAAGGTAGGAGTACAGAGAAGAATTTCAGGTGCTTTTATCCTTCTAATGCTGAAAAATATTGGTTTAGAACGCAAATAAGATACCTCAAATAAGAAGCATGTGTGTGTGTGTATGTCTTTTCTTTGTTACACAATTACAACTGAGTATTCTTTCATGGATGGAATGCTTATTGCGCACTTTACTTATTTACACACCTTATTTAATCCTATTTTATGCATACATTTGTGGCAAGGGTTATTAATCATGTCAGTCAGTCAGTCTTATTATCCTAAGTAATTAGGCCCCTAGGTTTTGTTAAAACTAATTTGGGACTCAATATCCCATAATCGTCTTCTTTTATCGGAAGCGTTTCTTGAAATAAAACATCTTCAAAGGAGGGAGGGAGGGAGGGAGGGAGGGAGGGAGGGAGGGAGGGAGGGAAGGAAGGAAGGAAGGAAGGAAGGAAGGAAGGAAGGAAGGAAGGAAGGAAGGAAGGAAGAAAAAGAAAGAAAGAAAATGGAAAGTTAAAAAAAACAAATGGTATACAAAGCTGAGTTAGGTTTGTTGTCCCAGATCCTTGCGCCCTAAATTGCATTTTTTTTAGATTTTCCAGTGGTTTCTTGAGAAGCTAAAAGAAACAGCTCTCCCCAGCAGCAGGAAAATGGACACAGGTAGACCACCGAGTCCTTTTCTTTTTTAAGAGGGAAAAGCACAGAAACAACTCTTTTTCCAATGTTTGACTGGTTATCTGCTATCAAGCTGGTGTTGACTTTTAGGGGCTACCTAGACTGACTTTTCTGGATCTTCTCCTTCCAACCCATCTCTTCAGATCTTTAGTGGTATACTCCTCACTGCTGTAACTGACCGTATCACCTTTCTGTCCTTCTCTCCCATCCCATTCTTCCCAAATCATAAGCATATCAGGACAACTGGAGTAGAGTAGAGTAGAGTAGAGTAGAGTAGAGTAGAATAGGGCAGGGCAAGTTAGAGTAGAGTAGAATAGAATAGAATAGAATAGAATAGAATAGAATAGAATAGAATAGAATAGAATAGAATAGAATAGAATAGAATAGAATAGAATATCAGGTAGGGGTAGGAATAGGATAGGATAGGATAGGATAGGATAGAATAGAATAGAATAGAATAGAATAGAATAGAATAGAATAGAATAGAATAGAATAGAATAGAAGGTAGGGGTAGGGGTAGGGTAGGGGTAGGGGTAGGGTGGAGGTAGGGGTAGGGTAGAGTAGAATAGAACTTTATTGTCACTTTAAATGTTCACTAATCAGCATACATTAAAATGAAATTTTGTTCATTCAGCTCTCAAAAGACAACCATCCACATTCACACACATATATGACACAGAGAAACAACACGGTCTAATTCGGATGTATACATGTACACGGCAAGAAAAACGAATCTTGCGAGTTCACCCAACGGATGGCGTAGGGAACAAAGCTGTTCCAGAATCTAGCAGTCCAGCTATAGATACTTCAAAATCTCGTCCCAGAGGGGAGCAAAAGAAACAGACAATGAAGTGGGCTAGTGGTGGGTTTCAAAAATTTTTACTACCGGTTCTGTGGGTGTGGCTTGGTGGGTGTGGCTTGGTGAGTATGGCAGGGGAAGGATACTGTAAAATCTCCATTCCCACCCCACTCCGGGGGAAGGATACTGCAAAATCCCCATTTCCTCCCAATCAGCTGGGACTTGGGAGGCAGAGAATAGTTGGGGGTGGGGCCAGTCAGAATTTTTACTACCGGTTCTCCGAACTACTCAAAATTTCCGCTACCGGTTCTCCAGAACTGGTCAGAACCTGCTGAAACCTACCTCTGAAGTGAGCGTGCGGGGTCTCTAACACTACTTCCAGCTCTAAGCACATAGCGCTTATGAGCAGTATTCTGAATAACGGGAAGCCATAACTGTGCCATCACATTATGTGTCCGTTCTAATTTTGAAGCCAATTATTCGTGCCTCGGGTGAGAATGCCGGATTGTTTTTGTCCTGTGATTCATTTGTTTGTTTTCTTGGCTGCTGTAGCGTCGAGACCTGGGTCTATCCAAAATGAAACATCTGCCTGGCTCTGGATTCTTCCTTTTTGGCTCAGGGTGTTGTTCTTCTCAGCTGGTTTGGCTCTGCAAACTTTGACAGATACGCAGTGACCAATCCCTCATCATGGGATTGGTCACTGCCTGAGAAGCTAAAATATGTGAGTCTCTTGTTGGTGCCTGCTATTTCAATGAGTCATGAGTGGGTGCTTACCACTGTCAAACAATGCAGTCTGGATATGGAGCTTCAAAGGAATCATTCAGTGCTACCTAAAATATCTTGTAGAGCAATCTCTCACATTTATTCCAACTGGGACAGTACAGGTAGTCCTTGACTTACAACCACAACGGAACCCAAAATTGAGTGAGACAGTGGTTATACCACGGGACACTGCGCTGGCATAAATATGAATCAGTTGCCACTTGACTGTGGGAATGCTGCAACAGTTGTAAGTGTGAAACATGATCCATAAATCACTTTTTTCAGTGCCGTTGTAACTTTGAACAGGTCACTAAATGAACTATTGGAAGCCAAGGACCCCCAACAGAATCAAAATTCTTTCCCCTGAAGACACCAAGGCTCCAGGGCTAACAGACTACCTGTACCTCAGTTGAATAAGAATCCCTAAATTTAGGAAAGTTTTCTCTTTGGTTAGATTTAACATTTTTCCAAGAAAGAGGGGGCATACAGTTAGTCCTTGACTTATGACTGCAATGGAGTCTGCCCATCATGGTCATAAGTTGTGACAGTCATAAAAGGGTCTGCCTTGGAACCAATTTCATTTTACTACCATTTCTGCAGCCACCATTCACTGTTAAGTGAACCAATGTTTGTTATGGGCCAATTTTTCTGAAAATAGGAAGTCAATGCTGTGGGTTATATATTATATATCTATCTATATCTATCTATATCTCTCTATCTATATAATCAATGTATATATAGCAGTGGTGAAATTCAAATTTTTTTACTACCGGTTCTGTGGGCATGGCTTGGTGGGCATGGTGTGTCTTGTGGGCGTGGCTTGGTGGGTGTGGCAGGGGAAGGATACTGCAAAATCTCCATTCCCACCTCAGTCCAGGGGAAGGATATTGCAAAATCTCCATTCCCACCCCACTCCAGGGGAAGGATATTGCAAAATCCCCATTCCCACCCCACTCTGGGGCCAGCCAGAGGTGATATTTGTTGGTTCTCTGAACTACTCAAAATTTCTGCTACCGGTTCTCCAGAACCTGTCAGAACTTGCTGGATTTCACCCCTGATATATAGCTATATCTATCTATACCTATATAATCAATGTATATACACACAAACACAGGATAGATGATAGATAGATAGATAGATAGATAGATAGATAGATAGATAGATAGATAGATAGATATAGATATTATATATATATATATATATATATATATATATATATATATATATATATATATATTAATTATCCTATAGTCCATATCAACAGGTTCAAACACATTTATCAATAAAATTCCAAATAAACGATTTAAAATGAGAATAGGGTAAAACACAAAAGTTATAGCATAAAATACAATAATTTAATATGTAAATATGTAAAATAGAATGAAATGACATGAAATTATATTTCTGTATCCCCCCCTGCAATCTACCCCAATCAGACCCACCTATGCCGATCTCGTTTGCGACCATTTTAGTCAGAAATTGTGCTGCATTAAATGTTGTTTTCAGATTCTGGCCACCCGTGAGGTATGTTGTTTTAATATGGGCCTCCTACTGGGCCCTACCTTTAATACGGGGATCAAGGTACTTATCGCTCACCCCCTTATACAAACAGCAATCAAATAATATATGAATCAGATCTTCTACCTCTTCAACTCCACAGATACTGTACATCTACATTCATCGTATGGGATAGAGGGGAATCTCCCAAATCGAACCATTGTATCAAGCTGTTCAAATCTTTCTCCGGTACATATCTCCCTGAGATGTTTTGGCAGTTGTGATTTTAAATAGTTGTCCATTTGGAAGACACGTTTATATTTCTTCAACCATTTCAGGCTACCAGCCTTACTAAGTGTAGCTATGTCGTTTTGAGCTTCTACATCCGTGATTCTTTGGGCAACTCTTTTTGTGTGTGTTCTCCTGTTCTATTTTTAATTAGTCTGTCATGGCCATTAGTTTCACGCATAATCATGTAAGCATTGAGGATATGCAATCAGATCTGATATTTTTCTTCCGGTTTTTGATAGAATTCAGAAACCTCAGAGTGAATTTTGTTTGCTGTATCGGAACAAACGGATGTTCACTTTCAATTTGAATTGTTGATTCAGCCCAGTGGTGGGTTCCTCCCGGTTTGGTCCGGTTCGGCTGAGCCGGTAGCGGTGATGATATGACGTCACCGAACCGGTTCCCCCACCCACCCACGTTATTCTTACCTTTTATTTGGTCCCACCCCCAATCTATTGCTGCCTCCTGAGTCCCAGCTGATGATTAGAGGGAAGAAAACTGTTTAAACTCTTGCTGCGGAGCTTCAAAGGGCCGTCCTACAGCTGATCAGTGTTAAAAGCAAACAAATTAGTTGGGTCGTAAGTGCGAGGACTGATCGTAAACGCGAGGACCTTCCAGAAATGACTCTGACCAGCTAGCCACGCCCACCTAGTCACATGACCTCCAAGCCACATCCACAAAATAAGCCACACCCACAGAACCGGTAGTAAAAAAATTTAGAACCCACCCCTGATTCAGCTTCCTATCGAAGAGTCACCGAGAGGAAATGGGTAGCCGTACAAATTTTCTAAACAAACAAACAAAGAAAGATAAAGGTGAATTTATCCAAAGGCCGCATCTATCTGAATCCAGATTGATTTGGGGAAGCAATCAAATATGTTTGAAATCCAATCCCTGAAATGAATCTTCTCACAATATTAATAATGTTGTATTAGCACGACAAAAGCTTTTAAAGAAATTGTCTATTAGATAAATTGTTCTCATATTGCTTAGATTCCATTTTTGTTACCCATAGATTTTTTATTTTTTTTATTTTTTTTTAAAAAAAGCTTTGCTGACTTGTCAGTTTAAGCATCTCTCAATTTTGTTTTTTCCTCAATGCTAGAAGTATTTCAGGCTTTTACCTTAACCATTCTTAACCATTCCTTTAAAAAAAGTAAGACAATCTAGCCGCAAATGTTTTGCTCACACAAGTTGCAGCAATTAAACTTGTTAAATCTTGAAAGCTTCTTATCCCCCTATTGCATAATAGATAGAAGCATCAAGATATCCATGCAAAACAATTGCATGGTTTTCTGACAGCGACATCACAATCCTACTCCTAAACAAATGAAGACATAATTCCTCCTACAGCATTTTGCAAACAAGAGGTGATTCAATCAAACCCCCCCCCCTTTTAAATCAGATCTCCAAATCAAATTTCAAGGTCAGCCAGTTCTACTTGACTGCCCTTAAGTCTCCTCATAATATCTTCATGAGGTTGCTGACTTCCATACTATCACCAATTGTAGCTTTGCTATATTTTGTGTATATTTTTTTTAGTTTGCGTCCGAAGAATGTGCTGTAGTCTTGGGAGTCACACCTCAAACATGCCTGTGCTTTCTTAAAAGGATTAGCAATCCTAGTTTTCAATTACCAGAAACAGAAATAAAGCTGTTATTTAAGGCATCTAACTAACAGAATACCGGGTTGCCTTATTAATCCATAAATAAAAGTTGAAGCAAAATTTGAGAAGACTCCAAGTTAAAATGTTAATATGTTGTCTCTAAATTTCCCTGCGTGTTGTTTAGCTTTCTCCCTCAATTTATGGAAAATAAATGTCCTTCTCCTTTTTGTTATTTCCACAAAATAACATTTCTGGAAGAAAGAAAGAAAGAAAGAAAGAAAGGAAGGAAGGAAGGAAGGAAGGAAGGAAGGAAGGAAGGAAGGAAGGAAGAACTGAGTCTAAACTACAATAATATCTTCAGAAGTCTTCTGTTTCCCTGTCTTACAAGGTTTCAACTAAACATGGAAGGAAGTAAGGGTGAAATCCAGCAGGTTCTGACAGGTTCTGGAGAACCGGTAGCGAAAATTTTGAGTAGTTGAGGAAAATCTGCAAATACCACCTCTGGCTGGCCCCAGAGTGGAGTGGGAATGGAGATTTTGCAATATCCTTCCCCCAGGAGTGGGGAGGGAATGGGGATTTTGCAGTATTCTTCCCCTGCCACGCCCACCAAGCCACGCCCACAGAATTGGTAGTAAAAAAAAATTGGATTTCACCACTGGAAGCAAGACATCATGGAACTTACTTACTTCATTACGTCTCCTAAAACCAAGTAAAGGTGAACAATCAGGGAGTTATGTAGAAGTTAAACAAAATAGTTCGTAATTATTCTGAGAATGTTGATGAATTTTGTATCCCCTATTCATGACATCTTATTTTAGAAGGGAAGAATGCTATGTTTCTTATTTTTCTAGCCTGTGAACAATTCTGTAATAGAACATAGAATATTACGATTGGAAGGGACCTTGAAGGTCTTCTAATCCAGAGGTCTCCAACATTGGAAAGTGGCTGAGAAATTCTGGGAGTTGAAGTCCACAAGTCATAAAATTTCCAATTTTCTAGTTCAGGGGTTTGCAACCTTAAACTCTCAAAGAGCCATTTGAACCTGTTTCTCACAGAAAAGAAAATACCGGGAGCCACAAAACCCTTCCCGTGCCTGACTATTTCTTGAGCGGCCACAAAACTAGCCTATGTAGTTGAATTAAACGTTCTGTTTTCTCCTGAAACTTTTCTTTTCTTGGATTTATCCATGGTTGGCCTACCAGAGGTTGAAAAGCTCAATAAATTGGGTGTTGCACATTGGCAGTTGTGATGCATATTTTGAGTGACAGGGAGCCACAGCAGAGGGGTGAAAGAGCCACATGCGGCTCCAGAGCCGCAGGTTGCTGACCACTGGTCTAGTTTAACTCACTGCCCATGGCCGAAGATCCTATACCATTACAGACTTTCTTTCAGCTTGATGAGATGGATACACATGATCCTAGAAAGAATAACAGAATAACAGAATGGAATAGTTGTGTTGGAAGCAAACCCAGAGGTCCTTCAACCACCCACTCAAGCAGAAGATCCTATACCATTTCAGACAAATGGCTATTCAATCTCTTCTCAAAACCTACTGCAGTTGTGGAGAACCCATAACTTCTGGAATTAGTACATTTTCCCGTAGTTCTAGGTTGCTTCTCTCCTTGATTAGTTTGCATCCGTTGCTTCTTTAGCTATAAAACATGACAGCAACAAACAATTAATTTGCTACTGGTGGCAGGAAGGTTGGTAGATTTTTTCTACTGTTTGTTACCTTCTCTATCGAACATAACTTTTGGAGAACAAGGAATGATGCTGATAGGTAGTGGCAAATTGTTCAGGATTTGTTCAAATTCTTCTCCGTGAAGTAGCATAAAGGGAAAGGTTCCCCTTACACATATGTGCTAGTCGTTCCCGACTCTAGGGGCTGGTGCTCACCTCCGTTTCAAAGCCGAAGACCCAACGCTGTCCGAAGACATCTCCGTGGTCATGTGGCTGGCATGACTAAACACCAAAGGTGCACGGAACACTGTTACCTTCCCACCAAAGGTGGTCCCTATTTTACTACTTGCCTTTTTTACGTGCTTTCGAACTGCTAGGTTGGCAGAAGCTGGGACAAGTAACGGGAGCTCACCCTGTTACGCGGCACTAGGGATTCGAACCATTGAACTGCCGACCTTTCGATCGACAAGCTCAAGTGTCTTTAGCCACTGAGCCACCGCGTCCCTTGAAGTAGCATAGAGTCCTGAATATTTTGAACATAGCCTTCAGCTCATAACCTTCAAATAATAATTAAAAAAAACATACAAGGTTCTACAACCTTTGCAGTCTATTCTGGTAAAGCAAAAGCTTTCTCTGAGATGGTAATTTATACAAAAATGAGCACACTTTCTTTTTTAATTTTCTGTTGGCCTTATGGTATTACCATACATTATGGTATTTTGTGATAAACAGTTCTTGATATTTATAATGGGGCGACGGAACACTGTTGGACTTCATCAGTGAAATCAGAGTATGTTCTTCAGAGCAATTCTGGGATCATTAAATGTGAAAATTCATTTACCTGTCACCTAAACCCATAATAGTTTGTACTGCTGAACAAGGAGATTCATTTCTCTTCCCTGCTGCTATTCAGAAGCCTACAAGCACCCTTCAGGGCCATGCCAAGGAAACGCTTGGGAAAACTCTGCAAAATTTCTCTTTCCCAACCTCAGGCAAGAAATGTACTCTTCACTTCTCACTTTTTATTTTATTTTATTTTGACAAATGTTCATGCATTTCACAAATACAAGCAGAACAGAGGAGAAAGTTTATGTTGGAACCAAAATTGCCGGTATGAAGTCGGTGTAAATGGAGGTGTTACTTTTTTTTTTTTTTTGGATAGATCAGCCCTCTATCAGGATTTTTGTTGTTGTTGTTGTTGTTGTTCGTGAAACAAAAAATTACAAATATCGAACAAACGAAACCAGAAAATCAAAAAGGGGCAGCGGTGATAAGTACACCAGTGCACTGATGCCAGCCATTTACAGAGCTCTTAAATACGGAGGGAGGGCCGCTGAAGCTGACTTAGAATTAAAACTGTGAAAGTTAATGGCTGAGGTAAAATATGTCCAGAACTGGATAATTCTGTTACAAAAATCCAGTTTTTAAACTTTTGTTGCACTCCCAAAGGTGTTTTCTTTCAAAAGGCAACTGGACTTTCTTGTTTTTGCTTGAAAATGTTCTCATCCAAGAAGCTTCTTCAGTTCTGATTGAATGGTGGAGAATGGATGGATGTACAGTATATGCATTGCGGTCATCTGGTCATTAGCACTCTTTGTGAGAGACGTTGAGGCCACTTGGAAGTTATATAGTACGGGAGTATGAATGGATATCCAGAAAAAAACAAAAACAAATTGTAGATTACAGGATTCAGGTGATCCCGAAGGAACAGACAATCTCAACAACTCTCAGAAATGACTCTCAGAAAGATGGCTGACCACCAGATGACTGCAAGGATTATAAATCCTTCCATTCTCCACCATTCTGTCAGAACCGAAGAAGCTTCTTGGATGTGAAGGGAAGCATCTTCAAACAAAACAAGAAAGTCTAATTGCCTTTTGAAATAAAGCGTCTTTGGGACTATCGTGACCTGGATGACTAAGAATCTCCGTAGACTTACTGGCAATCTTTCATACCCATGTAAAGGTAAAGGTTCTCCTAGCACATATGTGCTAGTCGTTCCTGACTCTAGGGGGAAGTGCTCATCTCCGTTTCAAAGCTGAAAAGCCAGCGCTGTCCGAAGATGTCTCCGTGGTCATGTGGCCAGCATGACTAAATGCCAAAGGCACACAGAACGCTGTTACCTTCCCACCAAAGGTGGTCCCTATTTTTCTACTTGCATTTTTTACATGCTTTCAAACTGCTAGGTTGGCAGAAGCTGAGACAAGTAACGGGAGCTCACTCCATTATGTGGCACTAGGGATTCGAACTGCTGAACTGCCGACCTTTCGATCGACAAGGTCAGTGTCTTAGCCACTGAGCCACCGCAGTAACCCTCCATTCATACCCACGAGGGAATGCAAATGGTTAAGGTTGAAAAAAAGCAGTATATCTCCTCCACCATGTAGGCATTAAGGATGGGCCTGAGAAGTGAATGTTATTCTGGTTACTTCCCAGTTTTACAAGCTGATTAAATCTTCCACTAATTACAGCAATTGGGGCAAATAGTAATTTGCAGTTATCTGTAAATGCCCCACACGTAATTTTCTGGGTATGCTGCTAAGCTTGTTACTCTCGATGTCGGAATTCGGTTTGGATGTACTGTATGTAGCAGGAAATCTAACTCAAGCGAGGATTTAGCGAAACTACTAGTGAAATAATTTTAGAATTGTAACAGATTAGAAAAGCATTTACAGGAAATGCATTATTGGCATAGCTAAAGCCTAGCACCCAACTTACTATACATCCTACCAGGAGAAGAATCAAAGAGCATATGCTCTCTACGTGTGTGGGCGGGAAAGAAAGGCAGAATGAAGTAATCTTGGAGTATGAATCTGTTAAACAAAGAGTAGGAAGAAAGACAGACAAAGCAGGGTACACGGTCTTTCCTTAATACTCTACACGATACTGCCCACTGGTGGTTGCCCAAAACTAAGTGTCATTGGGTTAGGACCTCCAAGTGGAGGAAGAGGAAGGTCAAAGTATACTCTGAAAATAGTATTGGAGTTGCTGAAGAGTTAAACATCTGTCCCAATGTCCCGAAGGGGGTTTTATTTCCAAAAGACAGCTGGACTTTCTTGTTGTTATTATTTTCCTTGAAAATGTTTCTCTTCTCATCCAAAAAGCTTATGAAGAACTTAAGAAGCTTTTTTTTTTTAAATTAAATGTTTTTTTAAAAAATAAAAAGAAAGTTTTAACACTTTATCCTGTTTCAACAGTTTCGCATCAGTCAAAAATTTCATACTTATACATTTTTCCTCCCTTATTTCTACCATATCTTTTACACATATACTTATAATATTTATTTATTTATTTACATATGTACATAACAATACCCGTGTACTCACTTCTGTTTCTACAGTTTTTGTTTCCTCATATTAGCAATTATACTTCAACTCCTATTTCAACCATTATTTAATTTTTCCCTTCCTTTTATCTCTCTCCTCCAATCATTCATACCAAGAAGCTTCTTGGATGAGAAGCAAAATGTTTTCAAGGAAGGAAGGAAGGAAGGAAGGAAGGAAGGAAGGAAGGAAGGAAGGAAGGAAGGAAAGAAGGAAGGAAGGAAAGGGGGAGGGAGGGAGGGAGGGAGGGAAGAAAGGAAGGAAGGAAGGAAGGAAGGAAGGAAAGAAAGAAAGAAAGGGGGAAGGAAGGAAGGAAGAAGGAAAGAAAGAAAGAAAGAAAGAGAGAGAGAGAAAGAAAGAGGGAGGGAGAAGTGAGTGAAGGAAGGAAGGAAGGAAGGAAAGAAAGAAAGAAAGAAAGAAAGAAAGAAAGAGGGGAGGGAGGGAAGGAAGGAAGGAAGGAAGGAAAGAAAAAAGAAAGAAAGAAAGGGGGAGGGAGGGTGGGAGGGATGGAAGGAAGGAAGGAAGGAAAGAAAGAAAGAAAGAAAAAGGGAGGGAGGGAAGGAAGAAAGGAAGGAAAGAAAGAAAGAAAGGAAGGGGGAGGGAGGGAAGGAGGGAAGGAAGGAAAGAAAGAAAGAAAGAAAGAGAAAAAGAAAGAAAGAAAGGGGGAGGGAGGGAGGAGTGAGGGAAGGAAGGAAGGAAAGAAAGAAAGAAAGAAAGGGGAAGGGATGGTGGGAGGGAAGGAAGGAAAGAAAGAAAGAAGGAAGAAAGAAAGAAAGAAAGAAAGAAAGAAAGAAAGAAAGAAAGAAAGAAAGAAAGAAAGAAAGAAAGAAAGAAAGAAAAAGTCCAACTGCCTTTTAGAGCTGAAGAAGCTTCTTGGATGAGAAGCGAAAAATCTTTAAAGAAAAACCAGAAAGTCCAGTTGTCTCTTGAAAAAGCACCTTTGGGACAACCATGACCTGGATAACTGAGTATCTCCACAGAAACCTGTCCAAATATTTTCACTCCCACGTGAACCCTGAAAAGCCCCATTACTTAAAAAAAAAAAAAGTACATAACTGGCCCTGTGTTGATATTTAAAAACATGTGTACAATGTACATAATGACAACACAGTGGGAGAAGTCAATATTTATATTTGGGAAGAGGAGAGCTGAGACCACACGATGTGCATTATTTATGACACAGGAGAGATTTGACTTGGGGAAAATTCAGGGATTCAGAAACTCACAATATATTGGAGAGAATATTTGTAGCTCAGGGTTTAACTGTAGGGACTTTGGTGTTGTCTGAGCTTAGTGACTTTCTTGTAAACATTTCGTTACCAAACTAGGTAACATCATCAGAGCTAGAAGGGAGGGAGGTTTGCACCTTCTAGCATGGATGATATTACCTAGTTTGATAATGAGACCTCTGCAAGAAAACACGAAACTCAGCAAGAACAAAGCACCCCACAAGATTTGTAGCCCAATTGATAACCCAATCAAGAAACTACCAACAGAATAAACAATGGCCTGATAAAGGAATCAATCAGGAACACTCCCACCACCTTCCTGTTCTGTTCCCAACCACACGCCCACACACTGACAGACGTTCAAGAGTTAAAGACCAAACCAGCCAGCAAAATCCTTTTCCTTATGATAATGGAACTTGGCAACAACCTAGTGGCTGCCTGTCAAGAGTTTATTATTTACAAAGAGGAGAGATAACTTCTCCCCACTTCTGGTACATCAAAGGAAACAGCTCAATAATTACAGAGTCAATCAAATCCAGAGATAATCCAGCAAAGTCTATAGCCAAAAGTCCGGCAATGCAGAATGGCGTGAAAGCTTTCAGCTTTGTTCGTCACAAGGTTTGACTGGCCACCATGCTCCCTTTTATATCCTGTGGGGTGTGGTCCAGTGACTCAGCCTAATCTCGGGCACGCCTTTTCTTCTGTTGCGCCTGCTTATCTCTGCGACGCTGGCGTGGATCCAGCCAAGACTCATTACCCTCATCACTGTCCATCTGTGGCTGCGTGGACGTGCTTGGCCCCGGCCCTATCTCTTGCCCTTCAGCGGACACCGAAGGCATTGCCAGAGAGGAGGGTCCTGGAGAGGGAGGCCTTGCCAACTCCTCTCCTTCACTCTCGGAGTCCTTTCCTGCCGATGACACAGGCTCAGATAATGGAGCCACAACACTTCCTTATGGTCCAACTTTCACAGCCATACATTGCAACTGGGAAAACCATAGCCTTGACTATACGCTCTTTTGTTGGCAGGGTGATGTCTCTGCTTTTTAGTATGCAGTCTACCTTTGCCATAGCTTTCCTCCCCAGGAGCAAGCGTCTTTTAATTTCTTGGCTGCAGTCCCCATCTGCGGTGATCTTGGAGCCCAGGAAAATAAAATCTGTCACTTTCTCCATTTCTTCCCCATCTATTTGCCAGGAATAGGATATATATTTATATCCTATAAATATATTTTATAAAGGAAAGAGGAAAACTTTCCTTTCAATCAATGACCTGTAAGGTAGCTACATCTCCAAAACACCCCCAAATCAAGCCCAAATACAGTGAGAACAATAAAACTCCCATTTTAAATGTACATGAATAAGAACTAAATGAAGGGAAAGAGAACAATATATAACAAAGCAAAGCAAAATAGACAAAATAAGGCAAAAGCTTAGTTAAAACATTAAAATGACTTCTTGTGACTTCCTCCCAGG
Organism: Arizona elegans; assembly: GCA_022577455.1. Classification (NCBI taxonomy): domain Eukaryota; kingdom Metazoa; phylum Chordata; class Lepidosauria; order Squamata; family Colubridae; genus Arizona; species Arizona elegans. The sequence continues at coordinate 1,191,039 of JAKOOJ010000028.1, forward strand.
ATTAAGGCGCTTTAAGCCTCTTTAGTGCAACAGCTGATGATAAGAGCTTGGCAAATCTTTTCTTTCCTCTTCTTTAGGTACAATCACTCTGAGATGAAAAAATATAATACCAGTAGAATGTTAAAAATGGCATTATATAAAGAAAGCAGGAAACTGTGAGTTCTAGTTCATCTGGGTAATCTTGAGCCGGTCCTTCTCTTTCAGCCCAACTCACCTCACAGAAGAATGGAATGGAATGGAATGGAATGGAATGGAATGGAATAGAATAGAATAGAATAGAATAGAATAGAATAGAATAGAATAGAATAGAATAGAATAATGAAGAAAGAAATAGAGTAGAGTAGAGTAGAGTAGAGTAGAGTAGAGTAGTGTAGAGTAGAGTAGAGTAGATAGAAGAATGGAATGGAGTGGAGTGGAGTGGAGTGGAGTGGAGTGGAGTGGAGTGGAGTGGAGTGGAGTAGAGTAGAGTAGAGTAGAGTAGAATAGAATAGAATAGAATAGAATAGAATAGAATAGAATAGAATAGAATAGAATAGAATAGAATAGAATAATGAAGAAAGAAATAGAGTAGAGTAGAGTAGAGTAGAGTAGAGTAGAGTAGAGTAGATAGAAGAATGGAATGGAATGGAGTGGAGTGGAGTGGAGTGGAGTGGAGTGGAGTGGAGTGGAGTGGAGTGGAGTGGAGTGGAGTAGAGTAGAGTAGAGTAGAGTAGAGTAGAGTAGAGTAGAGTAGAATAGAATAGAATAGAATAGAATAGAATAGAATAGAATAGAATAGAATAGAATAGAATAGAATAGAGTTGGAAGAGACCTTGGAGGTCTTCTAGTCCAACCCCCTGCCCAGGCAGGAAACCCTATACCATTTCAGACAAATGGTTATCCAATTTCTTCTTAAAAACTTCCAGTGTTGGAGCATTCATAACTTCTGGAGGCAGGTTGTTCCACGGATTAATTGTTCTCACTGTCAGGAAATTTCTCCTTAGTTCTAAGTTGCTTCTCTCCTTGATTAGTTTCCCCCCATTGCTTCTTATCCTGCCTTCAGGTGCTTTGGAGAATAGCTTGACTCCCTCTTCTTTGTGGCAGCCCCTTTGTTGTTGGAACACTGCTATCAGTGTTGTGGGAAAAAGAGGAGGAGGAGGAGGAGGAGGAGGAGGACGAGGGGGGGGGGAGGAAAGTTTGTCTTCCTTGAGTTATTTGTAAAAATAATAAAGGTGAGATTCAAATAAATAAAATATCACTGTACTGAAATAAAGTATTGTATCAAAATTTATATTAACACAATATATAAAAGGAGAAAAAAAAAAACACAGCTAGAAGCGTACCATCCGGTTTTCCGGTGACTAACTTCAAAAACCTCACTTACCTTTAGGCACCAATGACTCAAAAGCACAAATACAAAGCAAGCTATGACATGTATTATAATTATACATGTCATAATTATAACAAATGATAAAACTAAATAAATGCAAAAAAAAAAAAAAGCCTTAGCAAAGGTATTTACTTTTAGGATTTATAAGGCCCCCAATTCTAACAGTATGAGTCTCTATGGCCTACACCTAAAACCAATCAATCCCCCCCAAAAATCCACCATATTGTGAAAAAAAAATAGGAATACAAAATACATAACTGTGATCCAACAGGTAACAATACAACCTCAAGAAGACTCATATTCAACTCGTCCCATTCATCTGTGAAGAACTCTGAGATCCCTTCCAAATCCTGTGATTCTATGAATCTAGAGGAATAGTAAGGTTCTCAACTCCCTTTTAAAAAATGGAAAAAAGGGAAGGGAAAGGAAGGGAAGGGAAGGGAAGGGAAGGGAAGGGAAGAGGAAGGAAGGAAGGAAGGAAGGAAGGAAGGAAGGAAGGAAGGAAGGAAGGAAGGAAGGAAGGAAGGAAGGAATTGTTGGAAGAAATGTCCATCGGGGTTCAGTTCCAAGTGGGGAAAAAAAGACACTGGATTCATGGAAGTTTCTTGGAAAGAAGGTTTATTGATGAACAGGATCACATGCCTTGGAGATCTTGAGTGAAAAAAAAGGGAAGAGATGCTGAGAGTCCCTGGGTTTTATACCCTCTCTGGCTTTGAACCTCCTGGGGCACAGGAAGAGTGTCCTGATTGGTTGCTGTCAGAGGTCATGGCTAGCTTTGTAGGTTGTCTGTGTGCTAAGTTTGGTTGAATCTTGTTGGGTGATGCAATGAAGGGCGATTAAATGGCTCTGCCTGAAGGAGGTAGATTTTGTTATGTAGAATGGACTGGCTCAGGCCTTAATGGCCCATTAACAAAGGTGGGGAAGGGGCTGAGTTTCTGCCTCTCTTTTAGGGGAAATATTCTGGCCTTTTAATATCTCATTTTCTAGGAGAGGGATGGGTTTTAACTTAGGAAGGAAGGAAGGAAAGAAGGAAGGAAGGAAGGAAGGAAGGAAGGAAGTTCATATGCTTCTACCATTCATTGTCAACAAAATTTTTTTGAAGAACTTGTAGCAGAAACAATGTCAAATATTATTTCATTGTGCTACAGTTCTTCTTCATAGAAGACTAGACAGGTGAAATAAATATTCTTCTTAACCAAGCAAACCTTCAGTTTTCAAAATAAGAGCAGCAGGATAACAATGCATTTCATTCTCAGAAGAAACCAAAACAATATCTGGAACAGATCAATTGGAAAATGAGAAGGAACGGATAACATAGATGGCAAAATATGTATTGAATTGTCTTCCCTACTTTGCAATTCCTCATTTTCCTTAGTGATTTTTTTTTCTTCTAAAAAATGTGCATGTGTTCGGAAGATAGATAGATGATGGATGGATGGATGATAGATAGATAGATGGATGATAGATGATAGATAGATAGATAGATAGATAGATAGATAGATAGATAGATAGTTGGATTTTTTTTCTTCTAAAAAATGTGCACATCTTTTTTTTTTTTTAATTTGATTTATATGCCGCCCTTCTCCGGAGACTCAGGGCGGCTTACAATGCGTTAAGCAATAGCTTTCATACTTTTGTATATTTATACAAAGTCAGCTTATTGCCCCCACAAACTGGGTCCTCAATTTACCTACCTTAGAAAGGATGGAAGGCTGAGTCGACTCTGAGCCTGTTAAGAATTGAACTCACAGTAATTCCAGGCAGCTGGATGTTAAATGCTGCCTTAGGAGGCATTAGCCTCCTACACCACTCAGGCTGCTTGGGAAGTCTCTGGATGGAAGACATAATTTTGTTCATTATGTTGATGGGATTTTTCTGTCCTCACCTCTCTTCGTTCTCAACGTTTCCCACTGACTAAATTGAAACATTTTAAAGTGAAGTCAGTAAATATTAAAGACAAGGCAGAATAGATAAAACGTACACGACGACATTGCAATGCAACACTCCACGGCTTGCAAACTTGCATGCAATTTTACAACACAAGGCCAGATGGGTGGGGCTGGATCTTCTGATGGACACTTCATCATTTTGGTATCACTGTGGTAGTCATTTCCTGTTCAGGCTTGCATAATATATATTTTTTTATGTTCTAAAAAAAAAAAAAAACAAAGAAAACTTTGATAGGCAAAGTGTTGATACTGTACTCTTGTATGTCAATTTTGGCCCAAACGTCTTTTTCCTCCAAGAAATTAAATGGGTGGATGGATGGATGATGGATGGATGGACAGGCAGACAGATAGACAAATGGATAGATAGATAGATAGATAGATAGATAGATAGATAGATAGATAATGGATGGATAGATAGATGATAGACAGACGGACGGACAGACAGACAGACAGATAGATGGATGGATGATGGATGGATGGATGGACAGGCAGACAGATAGACAAATGGATAGATAGATAAATAGATAGATAGATGATGGATGGATAGATAGATGATAGACAGACAGACAGATAGATCGATGATAGATAGATAGATAGATAGATAGATAGATAGATAGATAGATAGATGAATGGATAGATAGATAGATAGATAGATGATAGACAGACAGATAGATGATAGATAGATAGATAGATAGATAGATAGATAGATAGATAGATAGATGAATGGATGAATGGATAGATAGATAGATAGATAGATAGATGGATGGATGGATGGATAAGTAGATGAGTAGGTAGATAAGTAGGGACAGAGAGAAAAAGAGGTAGGTAGGTAGATAAGTAGGGGGGAGAGAGAGAGAGAGGTAGGCAAGCAGGTAGGTTGGTAGGTAGGTAGGTTGATAAGTAAGTAGATAGCTAAGAAGGGATGGAGAGAGAGAGACAGAGACAGAGACAGAGATTTATTTCTTGCAGGAAAAAGACACTTGGGCCAAAATTGACATACAAGGGTTCTGTGTGTGTGTGTGTGTGTGTGTGTGTGTGTGTGTGTGTGTGTGTACCAATGACTTAATCATTTCCAGAAAGTTCACACGTTCGCCAAAGTTTTAGGCTGATTGTTATTTTCAAAATATGAATGGAGAGATTCTGTAGGAAAAAAAAAAAATTGAACCTGGCCGAATACAGGTTTCTCCAGAACCTTTTATCCTTTCCTTTCAGTACATTGTAAGGAACTGCAGGCCTCCTTCATCCGTCACAGTTTCTGAAATGTTTTCAAACATTTTTGACCTGTGCGCCAAGGTGAGGAGCTTAAAACTGGGAGGGGGAAAAAAAACAACAACCCAGCCACTTCAGCTACCATATGTCCAAGAAGCTAGCCAGCTCCATCTCATCTCCTTCCCGATTCTTGTTTTCCAGCTCAGCAGAGAAAAAAAAAAGCTGTGGTGTATCTCAAATATGTAGTTTCCTAGTTACCGAAAAATAAAAATAGCAAAGAGAGACCAGCTATCTTGACAGGTGCAACAATGTCCTTGTGTACGTACATATTTTGATATGCACTTAATGTTTAGTTAAGCAGCTTGCAAAGGTCACAATTAGCAAGCTATCTTTTCACCTGTTCGAATACTGAATGGACCTATTTTTGAACGAAGGGGAAAAAAAATGAAACAAACCACAGATGGAGAAACAGTGAATTTCGCAGTTGCATTGGCTCAAAATAGTGGCGTTACGTCTGGCCTTTGAACTCGGCAACGTGAAATCTTTGTAAGTGAAAAACTGTGCATCCTCTCCACAGGATCCCGGGGCGCCTCGTTTCTAAACTGAACAGCACGGATGCTTTTAGCAGTCTTTGTGGAGCTTTAAATGGTCTTGATTTAGAAATCCCGTCCCCTTGTAAAACAACAACAACAACAACAACAGGTTTGGCACACAAAATGCAACGTCCATGCAGAACAAGAGGCAAGCACTGGCATAGTGTTGTGTGATCATTCTTCAGTGGTTCAGTGTGTGTTGCCTTCCATGTTGTATCGGTTTTATGACTTCTTGGGGTGCGTGTGTGTGAAGGTAATAGGGGAAAAGCGGTGGTGGTGAAATCCAATTTTTTTTTACTACCGGTTCTGTGGGCGTGGCTTGGTGGGCGTGGTGTCACTTGGTGGGCGTGGCTTGGTGGGCATGGCAGGGGAAGAATACTGCAAAATCCCCATTCCCTCCCCACTCCTGGGGGAAGGATATTGCAAAATCTCCATTCTCACCCCACTCTGGGGTCAGCCAGAGGTGGTATTTGCCGGTTCTCCGAACTATTCAAAATTTCCACTACCGGTTCTCCAGAACCTGTCAGAACCTGCTGGATTTCACCCCTGGGGAAAAGCATATTTTTCAAGTTAGGCCTTCAGCAAGAAAGAAGTAAATTTCACAACCTTATTCAGTAGCATGGTTTGGGAATCCGTAGACAGCTTCTGCCCTTTGTTATGTACAACTAGCTGATAACTCGGCGTTACCTGGGTATTTATTTTATCCCAATCCTGTATTAGACAGGAAGAGCAATTTCACCCTGAGCCCTGATTTCATCGAGAATTAATTTAGTTAAAAATGTTTTCCCTGTGCCCCCAAAAGCGTCAAGTAAAATGATACCACCTTGTTGTTTTGCTAGCTGATCCATGATGACTTGGTATGCTTTTTCTGATCTTGATTTAGAAGTGGCTTCTTGGCCGTGATATATACACTAAGGTGTTCGACGTTGTAGTTCGTTCCTCGTATGTAATCTGAAGTACGTCGTGTCGGTCTCGTAGTGGTGCAGGCAGGCCGAGTTGCAGTAATGTTTTATTGATCATGGCTATATATTTGTCCTCAAAAATAATCAAAGCCTTGTTGAAAATGTCCGGACCAAATGTAATTTCTAATGTTGGATTTTTCCCCTTACCAGAGGGAGCCCCCTTGTGGAGTACTGTGAAGCCATTACCATGGCAATTCCGCTGTGCTGTACAGTAGAAGCCATTTTAAGGCAGTCTAGTAGAAGCCATTTTAAGGCACAACAGGCTGTATCTTAACAGAACACACATCCCAAGGGGTATTAGGGGTGTTAGAGGTGTCTTACCCCCACAGTATTTCTTTCCAGAGAGTAAGTCATATGTGTTCCGAGTTTGGTTGAAATTGCTCGAGGCGTTCCAGAGTTATGCTGGAATACACACACACACATTCACACAGAGCCATTTATATGTATGTATGTATGTATGTATGTATGTATGTATGTATGTATGTATATATGTATGTATGTGCATATATACATATTACCAATCTTTTTTGCCTTCAATTATTGTTATCTATCATTCCAATATAGTCTCTTTGAATGAAGCCAAACTGTGTTACAGTGTCTGCAAAATTAGGAATACTTTGACTGCCCAATCCACCACCAATTCTTAAATATCATCTCCCCTTTTTACTTGATTTCATTTCTTTTCACTTTTCACTTCAAACTTTTGGTTGTGGCTCCTATTAAATTTCCAACCAGCAAGTCTGTTCCCTTCATTCTGGTTTGTTCATATTTCCATTGCTAAACATCTTGAGAATTTTGGCATGCTAAAGGCTTGCCACATTGTGAAAACTTTAAGGGCTTAAGTGAATGCAATCTATACAACCTAAGATGTAGATCCCAATTTGACTATCTTTTTAAGAGAAGGAGAAGAAGCAAAAATAGGAGGTGGAGGAGGAAGAGGAGGAGAGGAAGAGGAAAAGGAAGGAGGAGGAGGAGGAGGAGGAGGAGGAGGAGGAGGAGAAGAAGAAGAAGAAGAAGAAGAAGAAGAAGAAGAAGAAGAAGAAGAAGAAGAAGAAGAAGAAGAAGAAGAAGAAGAAGAAGAAGAGGAAGCACAGAAGGAGGAGGAACAGAAGGAGCAGCAGAAGAAGGAGCAGAAGAAGAAGCAGGAGGAAGAGGAGGCTTCTGTCTGCAATATGTCGGTTGATTTATCTGCAGAGGAAACTCAACCAACTAAAAGTACTCACTGCAGCTGAGCTGACTTCTGTTGTATAAACTGGAGCCATTATCCAATCAGTTACTATAACGGATTTCTGGAAAGGATGTTCCAGAAAAACCCTAAACATTTTCCAATTACATTGACAACCAAAAACATACCCTTCAAATTTATTTATTTATTTATTTATTTATTTATTTATTTATTTATTTATTTATTTATTTATTTATTTATTTATTATTTTTATATGCCGCCCTTCTCTGGAGACTCAGGGCAGCTTACAATGCGTTAAGCAATAGCCTTCATACTTTTTGTATATTTTATACAAAGTCAGCTTATCGCTCCCACAAACCGGGTCCTCGTTTTACCCACCTTAGAAAGGATGGAAGGCTGAGTCGACCTTGAGCCTGGTGAGAATTGAACTCGCAGTAATTGCAGGCAGCTGGATGTTAAATGCTGCCTTAGTAGGAGGCATTAGCCTCCTACGCCACTCAGGCTGCTGCCTCTTCCTCTTTCCTCACCCTCAAAATCGGTCCCTCTGAAGAAATGTTTCATTTTTTTCCCCCTCCCCTTCCTGGATCTCAAATTTGCATTCGCTTGTTATTTTTTTTCCCCCTCTCCGTCCTGGTGTCATTTTTTTTTTTTAATTTTTCCCTTGCAGATTGGAATGTTATGTGTGGAGATGTTGATAAGCAAAGGTTGCCGAGTGTGAAAGTACATCATTAGATGAGCATCTTGGTGAACTCAATGAAATAAGAACACAGTCTTCCAATTTGCATGGCATATGATGGCTGATTCAGAGTTGCGTGTATCACACCAAGCCTTAATGTGATTTCCATGGTTCTGGTTTAGCATGCTGTGTAAATCGTAGCTATTATGGCTTATAGCATAAATCCTAGCTATTACGGCTTACCATATTGTGCTAACCTAACACGCTACAATCTAATGAGCATATTATAGTTTTTTGGGTTTTTTTTAAATGACTTAGAAAGACCCAGTTAATAAATTTATTTCTATATTCATTTGTGATCTCTCTGGGATTTTTTTTTTTATTTTTATTTTTAATTCCATTTTTATTTAATTGTATTTCTAAACGTTCAGACTCATCTAAGGGACCTATTGCTGAAATCCTGACAGGAAACTGAAATATTGCCCCTTTAAGACAAAACATCAGAATCATATTTTAATGAATATTTGTGACGGTAATTAAACTCCCATTGAAATAGCTATTATTTTCATACCCCTATGGTAGAAGTGTAGTGTGGAAAGGGAAAATGAAATAACGGCATAATTAATAATTGAAACATCTCATTTGAGCTAGTAATTTGGGGGACCATGTTGCTCATAATAAAGTTACTTTAACCCTCTAAAAAAGTTTTTATAGGCATTGATACGTTTGTGAAAAAGAGCACTGCAGTGGCCTGCTGGTAAAGACACTCTCCCCCTACTCAGAAGGTTGAGAGTTCAATTCTAGGCAGCAACCGATGCTTCTCTATCAGAGAACAAAGGAAAAATATTTGCTGTGAACTCTAGATAGGTGTCAGGAAGAGCACCCGGCCAGTAAATTTTTGGCTCCATCCGGTTGCCCCAACTCTACCCCGAATGAAAGGATTTACAGAGTCATATAAAGAAAATAATAACATTGTGTGAAGACTCTATGTCGTAATCAGCCTCTTTTTCAAATTTTCATTTCAAGTAAAGCTGAGTAGCCATTTGACCTTGATACTTAAGAACAAGAAGAGGAGGACACTTTTTTTTTTAAAGGAACTGTGGATGTCCAGAAAGGACAGGGTTATTTTTCCCATTTTCCCACCCATGGGAACTTAAAACAAAGAATGGGCATTATAACATAAATCATAGACTTGGAAGGGACTTTGGAGGTCTTCTAGTCCAACCCTCTGCTCAAGCAGGAATCCCTATTTCCTTTCATTGACTTTGCATGTCAGAAACTCCCTGGTTGCCAAGTGCCCAGATTTTGACCATGTATGAATGCGGGAACACTCTCCCGCTACTCAGAAGGTTGAGAGTTCAATTCTAGGCAGCAACCGATGTTTCTCTATCAGGGAACAAAACAAAAACATCTGCTGTGAACTCTAGATAGGTGTCAGGAAGAGCACCCAGCCAGTAAATTCTTAGCTCCATATGATTGCCCCAACTCTACCACAAATTAAGGGATTTACAGAGTCAAGTGCAAGGATAGTAAACAGATTTAACAGAGTTGGAAGGGACCTTGTAGGTCATCTAGTCCAACCCTGAGACCCTACATCTGCCTCTACCTAGGATCGAACTCACAACCTCCTGATTGTGAGACAAGAGCTCCACGTCTAGGCCACTGGGTCTTGTTTTAGGCCATCATTCTTTTTCAGTCCTGCCATAACCTAACATAAAAATGGTCATAAACTGAGGACTGCCTGAATGTGGCTGAAAAGTTTCAGCTGCAACAGTTAGCCACAAGGCTACAAGTTGTCCTGGACTTAACAAGAGTTTGTTTAGTCTTTTAGGTAAAAAGCCATTTTGGTCCATATGAATGAATTAATTTAATAGTCTTTTTAACCTATTCATCATTATTGAAGCAAAAATCTTATAGTGACATTTATAATGAAATCAGTCTATAATTTTTTATCAGTTGTAGATCTGCATTTTCTTTGGGTATAACTGTTACGTAGGCCTCCATCCAGGGGTGAAATGTAAAATTTGTTACTACCGGTTCTGTGGGGGTGGCTTGGTGGTGGTGGTGGGTAATGTGACTGGGTGGGCGTGGCCAACTTTAAAAAAAAAAACTTTTCAAAGCATTTTTTTCTAATGCTTTGAAAAGCCTCTGCCGATCAGGCAACTCAGCTGGGATCGTCAGAGACTTTTCAAAGCATTTGTTTTACCACCCCTTCGGCCAAGAGGTTGCAGAAAAAAATGCTTTGAAAGCCTCTGACAATCCCAGCTGAGCCACGCGATCATCAGAGGCTTTTTTTTTTTAACTTTTAAAAGCATTTTTTCGTCAGAAGAGGTTGTAGAAAAAATGCTTTTAAAAGTGAAAAAAAAGAGCCTCTGATGATTGTGCGGCTCAGCTGGGCATGGTGGGGGTGTGTGCAGGGATTTTTGCTACCGGTTCTCCAAACCACCCGCCGCCATCGCTATCAGATCGGGTGATCCGGTCCGAACCGGGAACATTTCACCAGGAGCCTCTATCCATGAGTCTGGCATTTTTGCTTTCATTAAAAGTTCATTAAATAATTCCAAGTTACAACAGCACTGAAAAAAGTGACTCATGACCGTTTTTCGCACTTACGATTACAGGTAGTCCTCAACTTACAACACCTCACTTAGTGACCATGGAAAGTTACAACGGCACTCAAACAAGTGACATGACCAGTTTTGACACTTCTGACCATTGCAACATCCTCAGGGTCAGGAGATTTACATCTGGATGTTTGGCAACTGACTCATATTTATGACGGTGGCAGTATCCGGAGGTCCGTTGATCCCCTTTTGCGACCTTCCAACAAGCAAAGTCAATAGGGAAGCCAGATTCACTTAACAACCGTGTTACTAACTGAACAAAGGCAGCGATTCGCTTAACAACCGTGGCAAGCAAAGCTGTAAAACGGGGCAAAGCAAATCGCTTTAACAACCTCTCACTGAGCAAAGAGAAACTTTGGGTTCAGTGGTGATCGTAAGTCAAGAACTTACCTGTACATTCCAGTTCGGTGTTTCCCAACTTTGGCGGCTTTAAAGAAGGGTAGACTTCAACTGCATGCTGGATGGGGATCAGAGGTAGGCCTCACATACTGTAACAACTAGTTTGCTCAGCACCAGAAATGTGAGGGTGCAGGCATGTGTGCAGCATCAAAAAAACACAGCAATTCGCTCATGCACGTCTTCCTCACATGTGTGGTGTCAAATACACAACAATACAGGAGAGGATTATGCCCAGGGGTCGCAACTACCGGTTCGCCTGAACTGGTCTGAACCGGCTGAATCCCACACTGCTGGTGAATTCTAAGGATTGAAGTCCATCCCTACTTAAAGCTGCCACTTTTGAGAAATGCTTGTTCTGGTTGCCTTGTAGATTGACAGCTTTAGCTTTGCCGTCTGGACATTCCTCTTCCTGGCAACGCAACCTTCTGTTGAGGTTCTGCACAAACTTGTAGATAAAGGCAGGAACCCCCCCCCCCCCCGTTACATTCTTCAACAATCTTAACGGCTTGCGATAAGCTCTTCTGATAACATCTCTAATCTGTATCCATTCTTTACACTATTGCAAATCCTTTCACGGTATGATCGCCGAGGCACTTCTCTACTTGCAGTAGAAACACTTGGAGGCTTTTTAAAGATTAAACTGGATCATGGAGATGGCCGTACAGGGAGTAGATAAAGGAGAATAGGGCTCAAGTTTTGGTTACCGCATTATTTTATTTATTTATTTTATTTATTTATTTATTTAAATTTCTATACCGCCCTACTCCCGAAGGACTCAGGGCGGTGAACAGCCACAGGATAAAACACATAAATACAAAAATTTAAAATAGAAAAAAAAATGAATTAAATAATTTGGCTGAACAAATTTAAAATACTGCATAATTTAAAAACAAATTAAAATTTACATTTAAAAAGGGGAGAAGATTTAGGCCAGGGCAGCTTGATGAAATAAAAAAGTCTTAAGCGTGCGATGGAAGGTGTGCAGATCTGGGATCCTCTGTATCTCTGGGGGGAGCTTGTTCCAGATCGTAGATGCCCCCACAGAGAAGGCTCTCCCCTTAGGGGCCGCCAGTCGACATTGTTTGGCCGACGGCACCCGGAGGAGCCCCTCTCAAAAAAAAAAAAAAAAAAGATGTCAAGAATTTGGAAAGAGTGCAGAGAAGAGCAGCCAAGATGGTTAGGAGACTGGAGTCAAAAACGTATGAAGAATGGTTGCAGAAATTGGTATGGCTACTCTAGAGGAAAGAAGGGCTAGGGGAAACGTGAAAGCAGTGTTCCAATATTTGAGGGGCTGCCACAAAATGAGGGGGGGCGGTGTCAGCCTATTCTCCAAAGCACTAGAAGGCAAGACAAGAAGTGATAGATGAAAACTCATCAAGGAGAGAAGCAACCTAGAACTACGGAGAAATTTCCTGGAAGTTGGAACAATTAATCAGTGGAACGACTTGCCTCCGGAAGTTGTGAATGCTCCAACACTGGAGTTTTTAAGAAGAGATTGGACAACCATTTGTCTGAAATAGTATAGAGTTTCCTGCTTGAGCAGGGGGTTGGACTAGAAGACCTCCAAGGTCCTTTGCAGCTCTATTATTCCTGAAAGTGAGAACAATTAACAAGTGGAACAGCTTTCCTCCAGAAGTTCTGGGTGCTCCACCACTGGAGGTTTTTAAGAAGAGATTAGACAACCATTTTTCTGGAATAGTATAAGATCTCCTGCTTGAGAAAGAGGTTGATCTCAGTGGTGGAATTCATTTTTCTTTTACTACTGGTTCTGTGGGCATGGCTTGGTGGGCATGGTGTGGCTTGGTGGGCATGGTGTGGCTTGGTGGGCGTGGCTTGGTGGGCGTGGCAGGGGAAAGGGCCAGTGGAGCGGGAGGGAGTGTCAAGCGCCCAACCAGGAAGGAAAGGTACCGCCGGAGCATCGGAAGCCCAAGTCAAGCGCGGGAGAGGTCACTTGGTGGGGGTCAGGTCAGGTCATTGTCACCGCTTCACCCACCGAGTTGGGAGCGGACCCCGTGCGGTCTTGAAAGGGGTGAAGTCAGCTTTTGACTCGGTTGGATTATTAGCCCAATTTAGGAAGGGGGTTGCCTGCTTTTAGAGTCGGGGGGGCACGGGATTGACTCCTCGCGACTCCCATTCCAAAGCAATCTATTGTAAGACCCGGTCCACCTTGGAAATTTTATGACTTGTGGACTTCAACTCCCAGAATTTCTCAGCCACTTTCCAATGTTGGAGACCCCTGGACTAGAAGATCTTCAACGTCCCTTCCAATCGTAATATTCTATGTTCTATTACAAAATTGTTCACAGGCTAGAAAAATAAGATGTCATGAATAGGGGATACAAAATTCATCAACATTCTCAGAATAATTATGAACTATTGTTTAATTTCTACATAACTCCCTGATTTTTCACCTTTACTTGTTTTTTAGAAGAAGTAACAAAGATATCTTCCTTCCAGTGGTGAAATCCAATTTTTTTTACTACTGGTTCTGTGAGCGTGGCAGGGGAAGGATACTGCAAAATCCCCATTCCCACCCCACTCTGGAGCCAGCCAAAGGTGATATTTGCCGGTATTTCTCTGAACTACTCAAAATTTCCACTACTGGTTCTCCAGAACCTATCAGAACCTGCGGATTTCACCCCTGGTTGGATTAGAAGACCTCCAAGACTCTTCCAACTCTTTTATTCTATCTTCCAGTGTGACTGTGAAACCTATTTACAGCATGGAGAAATAAATTAAGTTAGCATCCCCCCAAAAAGGCATATGGTAAAGATAACACGCCGATACGAAACAGCCTTAAAGAAAGCTGCGAGCTAAAAACAACAGGCACAGTATGGTGCCATTATTTTCCTGCACAGGTTTCTTTCTTTCTTTTTTTTAAATCTTACCAGGGACTTCTTAACAGAGATGGGAACAACACTGTAAGCACCTAATTATTGAGAAAGGGACGGGTTAGTAACAGTGGTGAAATGCAAAATTTGTTACTACCAGTTTTGTGGGTGTGGCTTGGTGGGGGGGGTAATGTGACATTATGGAAATATTCTTCAGTCACATTCTATGAATTTGAATCAATAAAGGAGAAGATGTGGTTGAAATGTGGGGGAGGGTCTTTGTTGCTCCCTGAGCTTGGATGTTTCCTTGCAGATGTTCCTTACCAAGTATGAGTATATTATCTACAGGGTTGAAATGGTCTGAAGTGTTGTGGCCCGCCAGCGGCCTGCGCGGATCGTGGCTAATCCCGACGAGGAGGAGGCTGGTGTGGTGTTGCGCCAGCAGCTTGCGCAGCCAGCACTCGCGTTGGACAGCGAGGAGGCCGAAGAGGATGTGATGCCAGAGGCAGAGACTCAGCCAGGGACTTCAGAACCTCCAGAGGCTCCTTCAAGTGGAGAGAGCGAAGTGGAGGAGCCTCTCCTCAATGCTCAGGCACGCAGGGCTGCCAAAAGGCAGGAGTGGCTACTCAGGAGGAAGAGGTCTCCTCGAGAGTAAGATTTGAGGATAATTGGCCACTCCCTTAGCCTATTTAAGTCTCACGCAGCTAGTGCTTTCTTGCTAGAAACAACGTCTCATTACTACAGAGCATCTTGGAGAGCGAGCGATTTCTCATATCTGGTTTTCTGGGCTGATTGCCAACCTTTGTCAGACTTTGTTCTTAATAACTTTGATAAGGATCCTTTGTACGGGAAGCCTGCATTCTTGAAAGGGGTTTGTTTGGAATTAAACAGTGTTTGCGAAGCTTGCTGTGTGTCACATTCTCTGGGAATCCGAAGCCGGGTCAGAACATGAAGTCTGCTACCAGTTCGCTTTGCTACTGGTTTGCTTTGCGTGTGCATGCATGGTGCATGCCAAAGTTGCACACATGCTGGAGTGTACCAAATGCACATCCATGTGTGTTGCGCGCCAAACGTGTGCTTTAAGTGCATGTGCACCACAGGCACTACTGCCCAATGCTGAAAAAGGAGGAGTAAGAAGCCTTTTCTGAGTCTGAAAAGTTAAGTAGAACAGCGAGGGGGGGGGGGAAACAGCTGTGCCGTGCAATTTAGATTCGCTAGAAAGCGAATATAAATCGCACGGCACAGCTGATTGTTGGAAAAATACCGATTCACTCGAACCGGTAGCATTTTTTACTACCGGTTCGGATGAACTGGTCCAAACCAGTATCATTTCACCCCTGATTATCTAGTTTGAGTAATGAAACCGGCAAGAAAACAACGAAGCTCAGAGAACACCAAGGGATGCCTCGTGAATTTGAATCTTGGCTCAGATTCTTCGGCCGGATGCAGAAATGTCCAAGCAGATCTGCCAGTCCTTCTTAGCTGGCAGGACCAAGAATGGAACTATGTGCCAGGAGAAAGAAAGAAAGAAAAATAATAATGGAAAACTGCTGGCGCATGAGGAAACAGCTTGGGCCTTAGGTATTAATTTCAAGCTGCCATCAGTGTCACTAATGGAAGAACAATGCAAAGGAATAGACATGCCTTAAGGTACTCCGGTGGAATTCACAGCTGGTCTATTTTCCTTTTTCTTTTCTTTCTTTCTTTCTTTTTTTTTTTCTGCTTCTTTTCTTTCCCAGTTCTGGCCAAGAAGCTAAATAGGAAGGTTAAAAGCTTCTGCTGAACTAAGCTCCTTTGCAGGACTGCAAATTAGAGAGTCACAATCAGCCAGCCTGCTAGGAAGATTTAAGAGTAAGCTGAAAATGGTAGGGGATGCATCTAGTAGGTGATTGACTTTTCCTTGATTTGGATCATCATTCATAGAAGCCGTCCAACTGCCTTCTCTACGATGGGCTTGCCAACTCATTTCTTTGCTTTTTTAAAAAATTTACAGCCAGAGGCAAAACAAAACAACAACAACAACAAAATGTTTAAAGTATTTGATAAGAAGCTGGCTACAAAAGACTAGGCACATGATTCTCATTGCTCTCTGTGAAAAGGGAGTAAAACAGAACAGAGTAAAAATAGAGGGAGACAGATGTAGATACCATATTTTTCGGAGTATAAGACGCACTTTCCCTACCCCACTAAAAGAGGGTGAAAATTTGGGTGCGTCTTATAAACCAAATGTAGCCAAAAACACGAGGCATGGAGGCAGTGATGTTCTGTGGCAATCCCTGCAGCCTGGAACAGCTGATTGGGGGTATTCCGGGAGGCTGATCCACCCACCAATCAGCTGCTCATACTGGATCAGGCTGCAATAATGTGCTGAAGCTGACCTGGCTGTTTGCTATTTGCTGCAAGGACTCAGAGTTTGCAGCAGCAATCACATCCAGAAAGCATACACAAGTAACTGATTCAGCAGGATTCAATAACTTCTCTTTATGTATAATATAACACATGAAGTAAATACACAATACTAAAAGCAGGTTTCCCAATGTGATAGTAAACACAAGCAAAACACAAGCAGAGGAGAGGAGTTTCAGTTTCAGTTTTGAGCAGCAGACTAGTTTAGACTAGTTCAGCACAGACTCAGAGCTGCAGAGCTAAGCCATGCCCAGGCTCTTTGCTGTCTCCTTCCTTGTTGCTGACCCAGCAAATACTGTTTCAGTTTCCAAACAGCCCTCAACTCTCTCACACACTGGCAGGAAGCTAGCCAGATGAATACCAATGGATGCTGGTAGGCAGAGGCAGAATTTTTTTTTTCTTATTTTCCTCCCCAAAAATTAACATGCGTCTTATACTCCAGAGTGACTTATACTCCAAAAAATACAATATATGGAAATTCAGTGAGCTAAACCATCAGGAAAAAAAAAACAGATACAGAGTCTGTAGTACCAATTGCAAAGGGGTGAAATTCTGCTAGGTCCCTGAACATGTCAGAGCAGAAACCACCAAGTACGAACTATAGATAGTTTGAAACCAGCCTACACATTTGGCATGAAACAAGTTGATGAGCACTGCATGCGAACTGCAATGGAGAGAGCAAGGAAGTAAAACATAGCCCATTGCTTTGATTGTGGAGTCATATCAAATGTAGCGTCGAGGGCAATAAATCAGGAAGCAAGGTGGTTCAAATGACTAGAGCTTTATTGCAGGCTAACACTCCATACAAGAATCTGAACCACTAACGGTCAAAGCAAACTGGCAGTAGAGAAGAGTCAATGGAATTCAATGGAATGGGCTGGACTTAGTCCTCTTGTGGGCGCCAAGGTACTCAAGGCTGATGATGCCTTTGACCCCCTCCCTCAGGCTCAGCCTGGTCATCTTCTACATGCAGGAACATTCTGCATATGGGATGTGATTATACTGTACCTGCCCTTCAATTTTGATGGCAGCGCACTGAGTCTTGTCAAGGTCTTCTATTTCCATGCAGAAACAATTCTACGGAAGACACCCTTAAGACAGTTGGATGGAGTTTTAGATTTGTTATTCTGTTTTGTGCAGAATATAGAATAATGGAGTTGGAAGGGACCTTGGAGGTCTTCTAGTCCAATCCTGTGCACAAACAGGAAATCCTATACTATTTCAGACAAGTGGCTGTCCAGACTCTTCTTAAAAGCCACCAGCAATGGAGCACCCACGCATTCTGAAGGGAAGTCATTCCACTGGTTAATTGTTCTCACTGTTAGGAAATGTCTACTTAGTTCTAGGTTGCTTCTCTCCTTGATTAGTTTCCATCCATGGCTTCTTGTCCTGCCTTCAGATGCTTTGGAGAGTAGGCTGACCCCCCTCATCTTTGTGGCAGCCCTTCAAATATTGGAACACTGCTTTCATGTTTCCCCAAGTCCTTCTTTCCTCTAGAGTAGCCTTACCAATTTCTGCAACTGTTCTTCATATGTTTTAGACTCCAGCCTCTTAACCATCTCTGCTGTTCTTCTCTGCACTCTTTCCAAATTCTCAACATCTTTTTTTATTAATGTGGTAACCAAAACGGGCTGCCGTATTCCAGATGTGGTCTTACTAAGGCTTTTTATAAAGCAGTATTAATATTTCTCGTGATCTTGACTCTATCCCTCTGTTTACGCAACCAAGGACTCTCCAAATCAAGGATTCTCTTTTTCAGTGACTTTTATGGTTTTGCATATTCCATGGGATGTTAGGAATAGGACAAAAGGACACAGGAGAACCATTCGTTCACAATTGCCTTCCAGGTTGAAAGCCAAATCTGCTAAAATAAGCTTACCCAGTGATTCATTCCAACGTGTTTCTTGAAATAGACCTGTGTGAGTGGTCCTTTCCCTTAATTTAGCATCAGAAGCAAATAGATCCAATCGTATAAATGGAAGGAAAGGCTGAAAAAAGAATGTTATAATGAGAAAGTAAGAAAGGAACAGCGGAAATTAAGATGCATTAACCTCACCAGAGTTTAAAGTACTGATTTTCAGTTGACATGTAACTAGAGGTGGTATTCAGCCAGTTCAGACTGGTTCAGCAGATTTGGCTTTCAGACTGGTAGCAACAACCTGTGGGTGGCCGGAGGGCCACCTGTTTTGGTGGAGGGCTAGAGGGCTGGAGGGCCCCTGTTTTGATCGGCAGGATGCTGCAGGAAGCCATTCAGACTGAAAACAGGGAATGGGGGAGCCTCACATGCCCCTCCCCAGTGCCCCATTTTGGCCAGCAGGGTGCTGCAGGAGCTGTCTGTCCCATCTGCCCTCCACTGGCCGGCCCGCAGAGAACTACAATGCTGATCCGGCCCTCAAAGAAATCTAGTTTGATACCACTGTACTAGTGCAATAGTTTGAAATATTGCCCATGTCAGGCCTGGAAGCCATCTTTTTCATTGGGCCTTCAGGCCTGCCACGTTTACTACTGTGGGAAACTGGGAGGGGGGAATTGTATGAAGCTGGAGTGATATATAGTCATAATAACATTCCTTTCTCAGAGAGTCAAGGACATCTTGCCCAGCACCTAGGAAGGCTGGAACTGGGAGGCATCCCCAGTTGGGACGATATTTGATTGGACCATGTGATGGACCTGCGGGTGCTGGGCAGGGACTTGGACTTTCCTTTGGGTGGGGAAAACCTGGAAGCTTTCAGATTTGGGTTTCCCCAGATGTGCCAATATGACATCTGTAATAAAATGGAACTTTGAGGAAACTCAAACCTTGAAGTTTTCTTTCATTGGGGATGTTACTTGGAACTCAGGCAGCCTACACTGGTTCAAACCAAACAATAAATTAATGGCATTTACTTTAAGAAAGGCAGCAGTCTTTAACAATGAAAAACCGTGAATGTGACCCAGGTTGAGGTGTGTTGGTGGCTGCATGTCTAGCTTTAACATTTGTGAAGGGTTTTGTTGTACTACAGTGGGAAAAAAATTAGTTTAGGAAGGAAGGCTGATTCAAGGTGAAGCAAGAAGAATATAGAAACAATCAATACATTCCATTATATTGCCTAAAGGAACAGACAGTGACTCTCAGTTGGGGTTGCAAGATAGCGGTAAACATTTTCCAGACACACCAGGAGGAGGAATTTATGGTCTGGAGGCAATGAGACAAGAGAGTTGAAACAAGAAGATAAAGGAAATCCTGACTCAACCGAGCATTTCCAAACACATTCTTTTTCCTACAACTTTTGTGGCTTGCGGTGGATGTTGTGAAATACGGGGCAGTCGTTGTTATGACGAACATGGGGATTTCTTAATGATCCCCATGGATTACCAAGACTCTTTGGACGTGGTTTTGCATTAGACAAATTTGGGAGCGTTATTTCAATGGATAATGCCCATGGATTTCTATTGCTTGAAACCATTCAGTGTGAAGAGCATGAGATATTTGGAGATGTTTCACACTGACATGATGATGATGATTTTCACTGACATCACGATGATAGCAATAGCAATAGCACTTAGACTTATAGACTACTTTACAGTGCTTTACAGCCCTCTCTGAGAGGTTTACAAAGTCAGCATATCGCCCCCCAACAATTTGAGTCCTCATTTTACCCACCTCGGAAGGATGGAAAGGCTGAGTCAAGCTTGAGCCCGGTGAGATTTGAACTGCTCAAATTACAGGCAACTGGCAGGCAGCAGAAGTAACCTGCAGTACTGCATTCTAACCACTGCGCCACCATGGCGCATAATGATACTCAGTTGTGTCCAACTCTTGGTGATTCTATGGGCCAGATTCTATTCTCCATGTCTTCTGATCTTGCACTGCTTTCCATTGACATGGATGTCTCCAAGTGTCCTGTTGCTCCCTAGGATTCAGTGGGACAGGAAGGCAGAGAAGTGTATTAAGTTTGAGTACTGTGTCAGGGTTCCAACAGATGGCCTAATTAAATCATGAGTCTCGATCTAAGCTTCAAAAGAAATCCAGTTATTTATTAGGAGCTTCATGTCGGCACATTCCTAAGTGAAGCCAGCTCTGACTCTACGTAATTTACGCTCCAATTTTGACTCTGTTTTCCCCCTCCCTCCAGGGTGTGTCATCAATCACATTCGCCAATGGAGCAAATTTGCAGGTTGTAGAGGTCACTCCCCTCCGGCTGCTGTAGGTAACCCTGGGATACAGCCTTGAGAGAGATAAGCGTGGAAAGTGCATCTGTCTTTGGCTGCTGTGCAGTTTCACCGGTTTTCCCATTCCCCCTAGCCTATGGCAACTCGAGAGCAGGCCAGAGATGCTTTGTGAGTTTACATACTGAGTTTGTTCATAGTTTATGTTCTTCGAAGAGATGAAAAGAGAAAGTTTTTAGAAAGTTGAATGAAATGGAAATTTTATTGGTCCTTGCTGTGGAAGATTTTTTTTTAAAAAATATGGAAGGCTTGTTGTTTAGGGTTAGGGAAGATAATATCTATTCAGTATTTGTTAGTTGTTCATGCTTGCAGATGAATATCTAAATAACTGTAACTAAAAAAAAACCTACCCTGGTGAAAAATATTTTTATCAAAAGTGTTCTTTCTAGATGCAATTTTCTGACAATGAGAACAATTAATCAGTGTATTGGCTTGCCTTTAGAAGTTATTCTAAAGTCATTGGAACTGTAGTTCTACTGGTTCGCCCAAACTGGTAGTGGCGGTGGTGGGAGGCTCCTCCCATCCGCCCGGATGTCATCACAGACGCTCTGCATATGCGCAGAAGCACCATGTGTGAGCGAAGCAAGCATGCCCACACACGAACTCACAGTTCCGAACCGGTAGCAAAGGTAAGTGAAAACTACTACTGCGTTGGAGGCTTTTAAAAAATTGTATTTATGCATTTTCCTTTAACATACATAAGTGCTTAGTAAACAGTGTACTGTCTGGGTCAATTTAGTTATACATAATAATAGTAATAATATTTATTTGTATATAACAATATTCTTCCAACTTCTAATTTCTAGCTCTATTATCTAACCATTGGTAAAACAAATCCCATGTTGAGAAATATTCCATATCTTCTTTGTCCTTAATCTTTAACGTTAACCTATCTATTTCCGCACAACCTATTTTTTTTAAAAAAAATTATATTTTCATCTGTAGGAGTTTCCTCATTTTTCCAGTGTTGTGCAAATGCAATTCTCGCTGCTGTCAAAACATGTAACATTAAATATATGTTCCCTTTATCATATTTTTCTGGTGCTATATACCTAACAAAAATATTTCTGGCTTCAAAGCCGACCTAGAACTAAGGATAAATTTCCTAAACAGTGAGAACAATTAACCAGTGGAACCGTTTGCCTTCAGAAGCTGTGAGTCCTCCATCATTGGAGGCTTTTAAGAAGAGACTGGACAACCTTATGTCTAGGATGGAGTAGAGTCTCTTGCTCGAGCAGGAGGTTGGACTAGAAGCAGGGGTGAAATCCAGCAGGTTCTGACAGGTTCTGGAGAACCGGTAGCGGAAATTTTGAGCAGTTCGGAGAACTGGCAAATACCACCTCTGGCTGTCTCCAGAGTGGGGTGGGAATGGAGATTTTGTAATATCCTTCCCCCAGGAGTGGGGAGGGAATGGGGATTTTTCAGTATCCTTCCCCTGGAGTGGGGTGGGAATGGAGATTTTGCAGTATCCTTCCCCTGCCATGCCCACCAAGCCACATCCATCAAGCTACACCATGCCCACCAAGCCACGCCCACAGAACAGGTAGTAAAAAATCAATTGGATTTCACCACTGACTAGAAGACTTCCAAAGTCCCTTCCAATCCTTTTATGCTAGAATAGCCCCCATAAAACCCAGTTCAAATTTGCTTCTAAAATCCTATGGTATTTGCACGTAGAACTTAAAACAGGATTCAGAGCTTTTTGCCCAAAGCTTGTAACCAACTTCTGTAGAAGGAATTTGCAATCGGATCATTAGATACTTTCAACCCTTCATATGCATACACATTCATTCATTGTTTGATTCATATGTAATTAAAAAGCAAACAGCTGCGCACAAAACAGCAATATCTTTCCGCAGCTGCCGTGCTTGAAGTGAATCTACATTGTCTTCTTGTCTGATTTAATACTATGGGTCTTAACTTCCAAAGTGGATTTGCTGGTACTGAAATAGTAATTTTCAAGTCTCACCCAGGCATTGAGTCATATCTGCCTTTAACCTCAGTGGAGATGAATAAATGTTAAAGTATGTCAGTGCAAAACAATCATTTTTTATTGTTTTTTTTTTAACCCCCAAATGAAGTTCAGAACCCCAGAATTTCAGACGAGGATGAGGTAGAATGTGTTGTGGCTCCATTACCTGAGCCTGTGTCGTCAGCAGGAGAGGACTCCGAAAGTTAGCAAGGCCTCCCTCTCCAGGACCCTCCTCTCTGGCAATGCCTTCGGTGTCCACTGAAGGGCAAGAGATAGGGCCAGGGCCAAGCACGTCCATGCAGCCACAGGTGGACAGTGATGAGGGTAATGAGTCTTGGCTGGATCCCTGGCAGCGTCACAGAGATAAGTGCGTGCAACAGAAGAAAAGGCGTGCCAGAGATTAGGCTGAGTCACTGGACCACACCCCACAGGATATAAAAGGGGGTGAGGTGGCCATTCAGACTCTGTGATGGACAAAACTAACTACTATCAAGTCACATTGCATCTTTGGAAACAACATTATCGGCCTTGGATTTATTTTATGAACTGGACAATTCTTGACTGTGGGTATTTTGTCTATTGAGTAAAAGTTCTTGGCAAGCAGCTACTGGGTTGCTGCCAAGCATCTTATTGGAAGAATTGGTTGTCTGCCAGTTTATTTAACCCCCGGCTGTCTGTTTGTGTGTGTGTGAGACGGGGACAGAACAGAACGATATAGTCAACAATAAACTGTTTATTGTTGCTAGATTATCCTTGAAGCTTTCTTCCTACATCACCTCCATGGTTTTTGATCCCTCCTACCCCAACTTAATACATTACATATAGGGTTGAAATATTTGGCAAACTGCCAATGCTTCAGTTGAAATATATGTACTCTAATGTTTCTTTACATTGCTTCTTCTCTCCAGGGAGCAGAAACCCTTGCTCTATCTCACAAAAATGGGGTATGTCTAGTTTAATGAAAAGAAAGACTAGGGGGGGACAGGATAGCAGTCTTCCGACATCTAAGGGGCTGCCACAAAGAAGAGGGAGTCAAGCTATTCTCCAAAGCCCCTGAAGGCAGGACAAGAAGCAATGGGTGGAAACTAATCAAGGAGAGAAGCAACTTAGAACTAAGGAGAAAATTTCCTGACAGTTAGAACAATTAATTGGTGGAACACCTTGCCTCCAGAAGTTGTGAATGCTCCAATACTGGAAGTTTTTAAGAAGATGTTGGATCACCATTTGTCTGAAGTGGTGTAGGGTTTCGTGCCTAAGCAGGGGGTTGGACTAGAAGACCTCCAAGGTCCCTTCCAACGCTGTTATTCTATTCTATTCTATTCTATTCTATTCTATTCTATTCTATTCTATTCTATTCTATTCTCTTTTCTCTATTCTATTCTATTCTATTCTATTTTATTCTATTCTCTATTCTATTTTCTCTATTCTATTCTCTTTATTCTATTTTCTCTATTCTATTCTATTCTATTCTATTTATTCTATTCTCTTTATTCTATTTTCTCTATTCTATTCTATTCTATTCTATTCATTCTATTTTCTCTATTCTATTCTCTCTATTCTATTCTATTCTATTCTATTTTATTTTAAATGAAGGAGAGGAGCAATTTAGAACTAACGAGAAATTTCCAGATGTTGAGAACAGTTAACCAGTGGAACAGCTTGCCTTCAGAAGTTGTGGGTGCTTCAACCCCAGAGAAGAAGAGATTGGACAACCATTTGTCCAAAATGGTGTAGGGTTTCCTGATTAAGCAGGGGGTTGGAGTAGAACAGAGATCCTCAATCCCCAGTCCATGGACTGGCACCGGTGTGCAACATGCCAGAAACTGGACCATGCAAACAAGCTAAACCCCATCCCTGAGATACAAACAGCACATGAAACTACGTCCCCTGTGGTCTGCAGAAAAATCATCTCACCACGGAACCAGTCCCTGGTGCCCAAAAGATTGGGGGTCACTGAACTAGAAGATCTCCAAGGATCCACCCAACTCTGTTGTTCTATTATGCACACACATATTTCTTCCTACTTAGAATGTCTTCTGCTAGCAAAACCTTGCTATTAGGATCATTGAAATCCCAAAATAGTTTGAGCTAATACCCGTGATTCCCTGAAAATAAGACCCTTTCTTATATATCTGTTTTTTAATCCTGAAATAAGCGCTTGGCCTTATTGCCATGCACTCAAAAGCCCAATTGGGCTTATTATCAGGGGATGTCTTATTTTGGGGGAAACAGTGTATGAAAAATGCACCAGGAAGGTGTTTTTATTTATTTTTATTGTCTGGTTCTTCTGATTTCTATCCTGAATGCCTCCAGTGTTCATCAGTCCATAAGAATTTAGCTGCTGGGATTAAAAGCTTTCTGTTTGGTGGAAAATTCTTGCAGGTGTTGTGAATCTCAGTTATGCCTTAGAGGCAAAAAAAAAAAAAAAGCTGCTACAAGACGGTTGTTGTGTCAGTTTCCTCCAAGGCAAGGGGAGTTGAAGAGGGGTTTGTGTGCGTGCGTGCGTGTGTGTGTGTGTGTGTTTGGCAGGCATTAAAAGCTGCTCTGCATTACTAGAGAGCATATTTGATCATGACAAAACCTTCTAGCCAGAGAGGAATGTCAGCCGAGGTTTTGCTCCAGACCTCTGCTCAGGGAAATGTAAGGCTTTGTAGGGGGAGGATCAGAGATGGTATTCAGCTGGTTCAGACCGATTTGGCTGAACTGGTAGCACTGACTGTGGGTGGACCAGCCTACCTGCCTGGACGTAATTGTTGTGACCCAGGCCCAAGTAGGTAGTAATCGACGCAAACAGTTACAAAACAAACAGACTTTATTAGAACAGCTGAGAATTAACTCATTCTCTGCGTAGTCCAAACTAAATCAAAGCAAATTCTCCTTAACACAAATTCTTCAGTCTAATCACCAACCTTGGTATAATTAGGCAAACTGCCAAAGGCTTCTCTTGGCAAAAGTTCAGAAGCAGAAAACGCTGACAAGAGATAAGTGCAGCAAGACGATCAACATTGTTTTCCGACAAAGAGCCCAAGAGCCATTGCTGGTCTTTAAAGCCTTATGGGAGGGGCCAATCATCTCTTGGCCTTACTCCCGAGTCATCCTCTTTGCTGTAGCTGCTCTTGCCTTCTGGCAGCTCTTCTCATATGTGCACTAGGAACAGGCTCCTCCTGTTCCTCTGCCTCTCTACTGTCAGCCTCTGGAGGCTCCGGAGTCCGCACATCACTCTCCGATGGCCCTGGCCCCATCTCTGCCTCCAACGCAGAGTCCTCATCCGGGCCCTCCCCAGCCTCCAGGACTGTCCCATGTTCTTCCTCAGCCTCCTCACTGTCTGACTCCGCTGCCAGCTCCACAGGCTGCTGGCAGACCACAACAGTAATGCTGTCCTATTTAGCCATGTTTTTGAGGCCAGGCGCATGTACAGAAAGTGCACACGCGAGCAAAGCACATGCATGGAAGGCCGAGTGCATGCACAGAAGGCAAACCGGTGGCAAGAGTATGTGAAACCCACTGCTGGGGAGCATGTTTGCTTCATTTGCAGAAACTTTCTTAAATTTAAATTGTTCTGTCAGGAAATTTCTCCTTAATTCTAGGTTGGATCTTCTACTCATTACTTCCTGTCCTCTCATGCTTGATTCCCTTTTCTCTATGGGCTTGGTGGGTGTGGTGTGGCTTGGTGGGCGTGGCAGGGGAAGGATACTGTAAAATCTCCATTCCCACCCCACTCCAGGGGAAGGTTACTGCAAAATCCCCATTTCCTCCCAATCAGCTGGGACTTGGGAGGCAGAGAATAAATGGGAGCAGGGCCAGTCAGAATTTTTACTACCGGTTCTCTGAACTACTCAAAATTTCTGCTACCGGTTCTCCAGAACTGGTCAGAGCCTCCTGAAACCCATCTCTGGTGCACGCGCACCATCCATAAAACATGGCAATTCGCTCTCACGCACCGTTGGCACATGCGTGCAATGTCAAACAACACGGCAATTCGCTCACACACACCATCCACACATGTTTGAGGCATCAAAACCCAAACCAACGATATAGGCCGGGATTGCTCCTGGGAGGCAGGTCGCCACTACTGGTTCACCAGAAATGGTCCAAACTGGCTGAATCCCACCTCTGCTTTGGAGAGCATGAAAAGTAGGATGTGATGAGGGAGGTGGCCATGAAGAGAGATCTCATTGTCTCTTCACTCACTCACTCACTTACTCACGTGAGGGCTGACTCCATTAGAACGTGAACAATTAAATGAACAATTACTTTGTCTCCTAAATAAATGTGCCTGCTTCTCCACTTTCCTCAATAAAAGAGACTCGATGACAATCCAGTATTTTGAGTATGTAAACCATTTACACATGATGACCTTCTCTTTCTTAAGCAATATATATATATATATATATATATATATATATATATATATATATATATATATATATTCATTCAGTCTCTTGGAAGGGGAAAGTCTTTTAGAGTATCTTCCTTTTAGCTCATTTCTGCATTGACTAGTATATTTGATCTTTTTTCAATATTGTGCCGGTGTTTGTTTTTCAATTTGTAATGTTCCTTTTTTTTCCTCCGTATTGATTTATGCTTTGTCTTTTGTGCTGTCAGCTCTTGGCTAGCGCAAGCATGCAATCTAACTCATAATCAAATGCTGCTATTCTACAGTTTCTTCTTTGAGCCTGGCCTGGAGGAAAAAAAAAATATGGGGCCTCCTGGCATTATCTGTGAATGCAGGCTTAGCAGGGGGAAAGGATGGCTTTTGTCATCTTGGAAACTCTTGATGGCTTCTGATAATTTGGTCCATGAAGGCTTGTTTGTGAAGTTGGGCTCCAGGACCAATCTCATTCTGCTCTTGCTTCTCTTGAGGGTCATAGCAGCATCCTGGCCTGGACAGTCAGTCCCATGTCTGGTTGGCAATTCATTATTGTCCTATGCAGTGGTGGACTGCTGCCAGTTCGGACCAGTTTGGGCGAACTGGTACTTCCGACAATCAGCTGGCCCCGGCCACCCCACCCCTGCCCTATCCAGTCCTATATTCCCTTCTTTCTAGCTCAGCTGATTCAGACCGATTTGGCTGAACTGGTAGCAGCGACTGTGGGTGGGCCAGCCTACCCGCCCGGACGTAATTGTTGTGACCCAGACCCAAGTAGGTAGTAATCGATGCAAACAGTTCCAAAACAAACAGACTTTATTAGAACAGCTGAGAATTAACTCATTCTCAGTGTAGTCCAAACTAAATTAAAACAAACTCTTCATAACACAAATTTTCAGTCTAATCACCAACCTTAGTATAATTAGGCAAAGTGCCAAAGACTTCTCTTGCAAAAGTTCAGAAGCAGAAGAGGCCGACAAGAGATAAGTGCAGCAAGACGATCAACATTGTTTTCCGACAAAGAGCCCAAGAGTCGTTGCTGGTCTTTTAAGCCTTATGGGAGGGACCAATCATTTCTTGGCCCTACTCCCGAGTCATCCTCTTTGCTTTAGCTGCTCTTGCCTTCTGGCAGCTCTTCTCATGCATGCACTAGGAACAGGCTCCTCCTGTTCCTCTGCCTCTCTACTGTCAGCCTCTGGAGGCTCCGGAGTCTGCACATCACTCCCCGATGGCCCTGGCCCCATCTCTTCCTCTGACGCAGAGCCCTCATCCGGGCCTTCCCCAGCCTCCAGGACTGGCCCCTATTCTACCTCAGCCTCATCACTGTCTGACTCTGCTGTTAGCTCATTAGGCTGCTGGAGGACCACAACACGGCCAGCTGGTTTTCACACATTTTATTTTATTTATTTTATTTTTCAAATTTCTATACCGCCCTTCTCCTTTCGGACTCAGGGCGGTGAACAGCCAAAATAAAACATTTGTACACAAAAGTTAAAATAGGTTTAAAATAATTAAATAAGGTTTGGCCCATAATTTAAAACATTTCAATTAAAATCAATATCAAAATTTTAAAAACCAACGATAAAATCAGGACAGCCCAGCTAACTGAAAAAAAATAGGTTTTAAGGGCCCGACGAAAAGTCCGGATGTCTGGGATCACTCGTATCTCTGGGCGTAGATTGTTCCAGAGGGTAGGTGCTACCACAGAGAAGGCTCTCCCCCTGGGGGTCGCCAGCCGACATTGCCTGGCCGACAGCACCCTGAGGAGGCCCTCTCTGTGGGAGCGGACTGGCTGGTGGGAGGCAATTGGTGGCAGAAGGCAGTCCCGTAAGTACCCCGGCCCTAAGCCATGGAGCGCTTTAAAGGTGGTCACCAACACATACAGGAGCGCTGGAAACTGGAAGAGCAGATGCCCGGTGCACATGCATGTTTCACTTTTCATCCAAGAAGCTTCTTCAGCTCTGACTGGATGGTGAAGAATGGATGGAACCATCCAGTCAGAGCTGAAGAAGCTTCTTGAAGAAGCTTCAAAGATAGTCCAGTTGTCTCCTGAAAAAGCACCTTTGGGACAACCATGACCTGGATGACTGAGAATCTCTACAGCTCAAGTTGTTATAGACATGCCATGATTTTAACATACAACACAATTTACTCAGAGAGTTACACTGCTTAGCAGTTTGATTCTAGTGCAATTAAAATTGCTCCCTGTGACCTGTGAAATCTTACATGCTTATCGCCTTGATATTCCCCAGATGCTTATATTTTCTAATAAAATCAGGTAGTACAGATTCCCTTTAGACCTCTTTATTCAGGGAATGTCACCTTGAAGGATCTCAGATCCTCTTCTCTTTTTTGAAACAACATTCCTCTGATATTGATGTAGGTCTTACTGGCTGATAGAAAGGCAATAAAAACCTAGTTTTTTCAGCAGGCGTTCGAGATAGATGAGTTATGAATATAGTAGAATTCCTCTTAGATTGCATTTGAATTATTTGCTTTATTATCTTTGGCATAGAATTGTGAGTTGTTTATTGCTTGTTTGACTTTATGTATATTTTAACTTTATTTTAAAGAATAGAGAATGTCACCTGGTTACAATTGGAACAACATATCTGTGAGGGATTGTGAGGAGGCTAAGACTGTTGGAAAACAGTTAGGAAAACAGCTCATTAGTAGCATAACTTATAAACAAGGGCTCAAATGAGGCTGCAAAAAAAGCCCAGGAAGAAAATATTCAAAAATGGTTCTGTTATAATGATTTTTTTTTCATTAGTTTTAGTCTCCAAGATGACCCGGAACAGTAATAATAATAATAATAATAATAATATCACTGCTAATAAAAAAAATAATCAATGACAACTACAAGTTCCTATCATAAATGTCTATGGAGATTCTCAGTCATCTAGGCCATGGTACATATTATGGAAGACAGAAGCTTTACCACTGAAATGTAAAGTTTTTTGAGACGATATCTGAAGTACAATGCAGTGAGACATGTGCAGATCTGTACACTGGAGAAACAAAACAACCACTTCACAACGGCTTGGCACAACATAGGAGAACAAACCTATGTAGTCCATCTGCATTTGAAAGATGAAGGACACTATTTTGAAGGTTTGAAAGAGGGGTCAAAGAGACCATCTACAGAGACCATTATACAGGGGGACAGCTATGACATTACCTATCTCCTATTTACAATACAGTCCTTTCAGTTCCACACCCATTTGCACTATTCAGGTGGCTCTGAGGGCCCAGATAAATGTCCAAGTGGTCTCAACCACTCTCAGAAAGGAAGCTAATGACCAAATTACTGCAAGGAATATAAACCCTTCCATTCTCCACCTTTCAGTCAGAGCTGAAGAAGCTTCATGGATGAGAAGCGAAACGTCTTTGAGGAAAAACCAAGTCCAGTTGCGTTTTGAAAAAAGGCATCTTTGAGACAGGTTCCTATCATAGTTTTTGAGTTTCCATTTGGTCCTTTCTCCTCTCACCTTCTCTGGTTGATGTTTTGAATCTACACCAGGCCACCCAGTGGTGGGATTCAATTTTTTTTTACTACTGGTTCTGTGGATGTGGCTTGGTGGGCGTGGCTTGGTGGGCATGGAAGGGGAAGGATACTACAAAATCCCCATTCCCTCTCCACCCCACTAACCTGCTTTCCAGCTCTGTTCTCCTGTGCAGGGCAACAAAAGAAGACCCAGCTGATCACTTGGGAGGCAACAATAGACCAACCACGCTGATCAGCTGGGAGGCAGTGAATAGATTGATTGGGTACCCTAGCCTTACAGGCTAGGCCTCCCTGCAGCCCCCTGGGAGCAAAACCGGGCTGTGGAAGGCCCATTTTCCACCTTCCCGGGCTTCGGAGGCTTTCTGGAGGCAGGAAATAGGCCCATTTTCACCCTCCATGAACCTCTGGGAGGCCCATTTTCTATCTCCCTGGGCTTCATGGACCTGGGATCCAAAATGGGCCGCATGGGGATTCCTGGGAGGGGCGGGGTAGTGTGGGCAGAGCCAGCCAGTCATCAGAACTACCGGTTTGCTGAACTAGACGTAAAATTTACATCCGGTTCGCTTGATCCGGTCCGAACCACCTGAATCCCACCTCTGATGCCACCCTTGCACATTCTTTATAACTGAGACTTCTCCACTTACATCTGCTGCTACTTCAATAGTCTCTTTGTCATCTGTTGCTTCTGAGTTGTCCCAGACTATATGACTGAAATAATAAGTTTTCTTTGGCTGGTAGTTTTTATGAAGCTTTGTTTCTCTTGGGCTTTGAGATTTGATTTTTTTTGGTGACTCCAAGAGATTTTCAAGATTGGCCTTAAAAGCCTGTTCTCAGCCTCTTTTGATATTTTCTACGTCTTGCAATTATAAAGACGAGTAGATCAGATGTAACATTGATTATTCTTATTTTTTACTTTTCAATCCGTTTCCCTTGAGGTCAAAATAGTCTTTCATCTTTAAAAGGGATTCCTTGACAATATTTGTTTGCTTCTTGATTTCATCAGCTGTTTTCTTCTCTGTTTAAGCGTCCAACGTAAACAAAATCCTTGACTTGTTTTGGGTTTTGGAAGATTTTTCATTTTTGGGATTGTCTCAGACAATCTTGGGATCGTCTCAGACCTTTTTGTAGTAAGACATAACCCAAACTTATCCATTGTTTTCTTTTTCTTTTTCTTTTCTTTTCTTTTCTTTCTTTTTTCTTTTCTTTTCTTTTCTTTTCTTTTCTTTTCTTTTCTTTTCTTTCCTTTCCTTTCCTTTCCCTTCCCTTCCCTTCTCTTCCCTTCTCTTCTTTCCTTTCCTTTCCTTTCTTTTCTTTTTTCTTTTCTTTTTCTTTTTCTTTTCTTTCCTTTCCTTTCCTTTCCTTTCCTTTCCTTTCCTTTCCTTTCCTTTCCTTTCCTTTCCTTTCCTTTCCTTTCCTTTCCTTTCCTTTCCTTTCCTTTCCTTTCCTTTCCTTTCCTTTCCTTTCCTTTTTTTCTTTTCTTCTCTTCTCTTCTCTTCTTTCCTTTCTTTTCTTTTCTTTTCTTCTTTTCTTTTCTTTTCTTTTCTTTTTTTCTTTTCTTTTGTTTTCTGTTTTAAGACAAGCTTTAGGTCCTTTTGTATTTTTTTTCTGCTGGGAGCATGGTGCAAGCTGCACAATTTAATTAATGATTAAATTTCAAAATTACTAATTGAGAGCCCTAGTGCATTGCCTAGTTCTGATATCTGCACTTTATCCCTAATCAGGGGTGGGACTGCTGGAGGTTCGCAGGGGTTTGGGAGAACCTCTAGCTAAGATTCTGTGCAGTTCAGAGAACCCCCAAATCCCACTCCTGGCTGGCCCTGCCCACCCTGCCCCTCCCCTCCCAGGAGTCCCCACACGGCCCGTTTTGAATGTAGGCAAGTGCAGGGCACGCGTGGAGGCTCGGGGAGGGCGAAAAATGGGCCTACCGGAAGTTCAGGAAGAAATGTGCCCATTTCTGGCCTCCAGAGGGCCTCTGGAGCATGGGGAGGCCATTTTTGTCCTCCTGGAGGCTCAAGGAAAGCCTCTAGAGCCCGGGGAGGGCAAAAACACCCCCCCACACCATGGTGCAGGAGGCCAACTAGCCATGCTCAACATTGCCATGCCCACCCAGCAAAATCTTGGCTAAAATCTTTGAAGCCCATCCTTGCCCGTAATCCTTGCATTATAAACCCTGAGAAATGTGCATTCTGATGATGGATAATGAATGTAGATTGCTACATGGAAACCAAATGTTATAGTTGTATTTTAGCAAAGTTACATTACCTAGAGACATGGATCAGATATTATGGTATGCTTTTGGAAAAGAGGGATTCATATACATTCAAAAGGGGTCTTTCAATCCCTTTTGAAAGTTGTCATTAGACTCGAAATTTAGTAACGACCATGACCAAGTTGGACTAAAAGCTGCACATGTGAACAAAGCAAATTAAAGGAATAAATCAATGTCAATTTATGATATCAATAAATTATATCAATTTATGCCTCCCGTAGGCATAAGGTTTGCCATTGGTTGCTTTCCTGCATACATTATAGGCTTAATTAATGCTCTTGCTAGATTTTATATTTGAGGATGATTTTAACCATGCTATTGTAATGTAGATACCAGTGGTGAAATCCAAATTTTTTTACTACCGGTTCTGTGAGCGTGGCTTGATGGGTGTGGTGTGGCTAGGTGGGCATATCTTGGTGGGCGTGGCAGGGGAAGGATATTGCAAAATCTCCATTCCCACCCCACTCCAGGGGAAGGATACCGCAAAATCCTCATTCCCTCCCCACTCCTGGGATAAGCATATTGCAAAAACTCCATTCCCACCCCACTCTGGGCCCAGCCAGAGGTGGTATTTGCCGGATTTCCAAACTACTCAAAATTTCCGCTACCGTTTCTCAGAACTGTTTAAAATTTCCTTTACCGGTTCTCCAGAACCTGTCAGAACCTGCTGGATTTCACCCCGGTAGGGTACTGATGAGTCAATACAAAATACTTGCATCTATCTCTATTCGCCTTTTGTCTGTATTGATTAAATTATTAAAAGGGACAAGTTGTTTTCAATAAATTGGTAACAAATGAACAAACCAGCTTTCTCAACTCATATTTAAATAGTTCTCCGTGGCAAGCCCAGTTCTGAATATTTCAGGTAAAATATTTGCAATATTCGTATGTTGTTTAACAATAACCCTGTGAGCACGAGATTGGCTTATCTTTCTGCAGGCTTTTGCTCAAATATGAGTCATGCTGGATAGCATGTACTCTTAAGCAATCTCACAGCCTTGTTATGCACCATATTCCAGTTTATACTTTTCCTCAACCTCTTGGAACAAATTGAGGCCCCTGATGTGATGAGTAAGTTGCATATAAGCTTTGGTTTTGCAGTATATTTTGCTTGTGTTATCTGTTTGCCTTCTTTAGTGAAATTCATTTTGATACATTCAACTGGGCTTTGTTTTCTCTCTCTCTCTCTCTCTCTCTCTCTCTCTCTCTCTCTCTCTCTCTCTCTCTCTCTCTCTCTCTCCTGCTTTCTTCATGTGCGTTCTTGTACATTTTTATAGTGGGATACAGAAGAAAATAGCAATCATGCTAAGTTATGCCTTTAGGTTATTGGTCAGATTCAGAATTGCCTAGTAAGTAGGTTCTTAAAGAAACTATACACAGACTTGAGCTTCAACGTGATTAGAATGAGCCCCCTGTCACGTTTTGATGTCATCTCAAATAAATTGCACTCCCAAACAATTAATCTTTGCTGAAATATTCCATTTATTGAGTACAACAGATCTGGCCCCGACTTCGTCATAGCCGATACTAACCCTCTGACCCCCAAACCCATCCCTTTCCATTCCTCAATTCTCATCTTCTCATTGGCCATCTTCCAAGTCAGTCTCCCCAGCTTCTGACCTCACCCCACAGGAATGTTCCCCCTTCCCGTCCCATCTCCTAGGGGATATTATCTACAGAGAAAATAAGTAGGTGAAAAGTCAAGCCTCGTCTTTTTATGGCAGCATCAGAATGCTGACACTCCCCAAATAACTATTTTATGGGGAGAATGAGAAAAAGAGTATAATTTAATTGACGTTCTACCTGAACAAGGTTTGGTAATGAATCCATGAATAATTTTTGGAAGGAAAATAGAAGACTATTCTGCCAAAATTGGAATTATAACTGGAAATGAGTATATGTGTATAAAAATAACATTAATGAATTTTTTGTTACTAAGCAATTATAATAAAGTTACCAAACTATCTGTTGCTGATTGCCAACAAAGATTTGTTTAATATATAAATATTAATATATACCTTGTTTGTCCAAAAATAAAACATCCCCTGATAATAAGCCCAATTGGGCTTGTATGCGCTAAAATAAGCCTCCCCCCCCAAAAAATAAGCCCTCCCTGAAAATAAGCCATCCCCAAAAATATTTAAATACATGTACAACCGGTCCCCGCCATTTCCTCTGGTTAGGGTTAGGGAGACAGAGCTGGAAATCAGGTAAGACAGCAAGAGAAGCCCAGTCTTGCTCCATGTGCCCCAAAATAATAAGACCTCCCCGCAAATAAGGCCAAGCGCTTATTTCAGGGTTCAAAAAATATAAGACAGGGTCTTATTTTTGGGAAAACACTGTTCCTTTCCATATATTAGGGTACACCAGGTGCTTTGATAGAAAAACACTTTAGATAGATAGATAGATAGATAGATAGATAGATAGATAGATAGATAGATAGATGAGAGAGAGAGAGAGAGAGAGAGAGAAATAGATAGATAGAGATAGAGATAGATAGATAGATAGAGAGAGATAGAGAGATAGATAAATAGATATAGAGATAGATATAAGATAGATAGATAGATAGATATAGATAGATAGATAGATAGATAGATAGATAGATAGAGATAGATAGATAGATAGATAGATAGATATAGATAGATAGATAGAGATAGATAGATAGATAGATAGATAGATAGATGGATAGATAGATAGAGAGAGAGAGAGAGAGAGAGAGATAAATAGATAGATAGAGATAGAGATAGATAGAGAGAGAGAGAGAGATAAATAGATATAGACAGATATAGATATATAGATGTAGATATAGATATAAATAATACACACATTTATATATAATTAATTACACACACACACACACACATACATATACATGTAGTTCTTGACTTACAACAGTTCATTTAGTGACTGTTCAAAGTTGCAACAGCACTGAAAAAGTCACATGACCATTTTTCACATTTACAAACGTTGCAGCATCCCCACGGTCACGTGATCAAAATTCGGATGCTTGGCGACTGGTTCACATTTATGACAGTCCCAGGGTTCCAGGGCCAACCTCAGCAACTCATAAAATAGAAAGGGAGGAAATCTGCAACACAATGCTTTGAATGTATGAGTGGCGGAATGTAGGAGGCTGTGAGTTCGATCCTAGGTACAGGAGGATATTTCTCTCTTTGGGAATGTATCTGCTGAATAAAACTCCGCATTGGCGACAGGAAGGGCATCCGGCCAGGAAACACTCAGCTCCTTTCAGTTGTCCAGACTCCACCCCACAAGGAATTATGGGGTCATTAAAAGAGGATGATGAATGCTGTGTATTTGGGGTAATTTTCACTGAATCCAATGATTCTTAATTTTAAGTAAACCAATGCAGATGCTAATTAAGCATCACCTGAAGAGCTAAATATCTAATCACATAAAAAATTGGCAGGAAATAACAAAGGACACCATACTGTTGTTGTTGTTGTTGTTGTTGTTGTTGTTGTTGTTGTTCAAAGTGCTACATAGGATCTAGGTCAACATCCAGTTCCCCTAATGTGATCTCATGTGATAACTTGGACAAAAAACAGAAGGGAGAAGTTGAAATCTGAAGTATGGCCAACTTCAAGAGTGTTACTTCCTCTTTTCCACTGGCGACTAACTCACAGGTGTAACAGGAGGAAACTGTGGGAAAAAAATGTAATCGCAAATGACCAAAGGCAGCATCAGCTGGTCAAAAGGGCAACCCTTTGTCAAGAGAGTGGGGCTTCCTAACTCTTCTGCTTCACTGTTGTTAGAAGAAATATCCATCTGGTTCAGTTCCGAGCCAGGAGAAACACACTGGAAACATGGAGGCTGATTGGAAAGATGGTTTAATGATGAAGCAGAAGCACATGGGTGATTCTGGGCAGCTGACCACACGGAGTTGAGAGTGAAGGGTATTTATACCTTCTCTCAGCTTTGCACTTGAACTTCCTGTTCCTGTGCAAGAATATGTATTCTATTGGCTGTTGTAGGGGTCATAGCTGGCTCTGTAGGTTGTCTGGGCTCTCAGGTTTGGTTGAACTCTGATGCCATGTCTTTAGGAGATTGTGCAATATAGTGAGCTCTGCTGCTAGTGGTTCTGTCAGGGTTCCAACAGAGGCCCTAATTAAATCATGAGTCTCGAGCCAAGCTTCAAAAGAAATCCAGTTATTTATTAGGAGCTTTATGTTGGCACGTTCCCAAGTGAAGCCAGCTCTGATCCTACGTAATTTATGCTCCAATTATTATCCCGTTTTCACCCTCCCCCCAGGGTGTGTCATCAATCACATTCGCCAACAGAGCAATTTTGCAGGTTGCAGAGGTCACTCCCCTCGGCTGCTGTAGGTAACCCTGGGGTACAGCCTTGAGAGAGATAAGCATTGAATGTTTGCATCTGTCTTTGGCTGCTGTGCCATTTTGCCGGTTTCCCATCCCCCCTGGCCTATGGCAACTCAAGACCAGTCCAGGGATGCTTTGCAAGTTGACAAGTTAATCCTATTATGTCCTGGAGGGTCATGTCTTAACCCCATCACAACTTTTGTTGTGCAGATAGGATGGCCCAGTCTTTCTTAATGGGTAAAAATATCTGCTGGGGGGTATTAAGAAAGCTGTCTCTTCCTTTCTCCAAGAGCATATTTCTCCATTCCTCCTTTAGGGAAATATAATATTCTCCCTTTTTAATATTTCTCAAAATATTTCATTCTTCTAGGGGCGGGGGGGAGTCTTCCCTCACTATTATATTTAGTAACCAAGTTCTAGAACCTTGCATTCCATCCCAGCTCTGAATTCTGATACAGTTGCCTGTCTAGAGGATTAACGTAGACTTGTACAGTTCATCTAATTGTTATAATTTTAAATCTTTTAAAATTATTTTGCAAGCTGCCCTCCAGGTCTAGGGTGGGTTTTTTTTTTTTTTTTTTTTTTTTAAAAAGGAGGGTGGGGAGTTTAAATACATAAATATTAGTTACTCGGAATCTAGTTATGAAAATATTTGTGCCTGGAGATATTCCCCAGGCCTCACA
Organism: Arizona elegans; assembly: GCA_022577455.1. Classification (NCBI taxonomy): domain Eukaryota; kingdom Metazoa; phylum Chordata; class Lepidosauria; order Squamata; family Colubridae; genus Arizona; species Arizona elegans. The sequence goes on from JAKOOJ010000028.1 coordinate 1,228,594, forward strand.
AGCTGTGAAATACTTTACCCATGCCAATATATTACAAGTTCTGTTTGGGGTGATGATGGGAAAGGGACTCCGGGTTTTGCTTTCCGGAATAAATCATGTAAATCAAATAATTTGCATAAGCACAAGGATGCACTATATATATATATTGAGAGAGATTGCAATTATGCAGTAAATTTTAAATTGGAATGGATGTTTCAAATATGTTCTTAAGTAAGAACTTGTGGCTGCAAGGTTTAAGGGCCTTCTGCATTTATAATGAACTACATGGGGTCTCTCAGAGAGTTGTCCCGGCATATCCCCAAAAATGGAAATAGATAACATTCCTCACATTTCAGTAGCTTTAAAAGAATATCTCTGGTATTTCCAGACAGAGGAGGAGGAGGAGGAGGAGGAGGAGGAGGAGGAGGAGGAGGAGGAGGAGGAGGAGGAGGAGGAGGAGAAGGACTGTGGGGTCCTTGATGCTCTCTGAGCTTGATGCTTTTTTTGCTGATGTTTCATGACCCAACTAGGTAACATCATCAAGGTTAGAAGGGAGTGGGGTTTGTGGAGTGGAGAAGAAGAGGAGGACTGTGGGGTCCTTGATGCTCTCTGTGCTTGAACTCACCTCATTCTCTGTCGTCCCCTTCTTCTTTTGCCCTCAATCTTTCCCAGCATTAGGCTCTTCTCCAGGGAGTCCTTCCTTCTCATTAGGTGGCCAAAGTATTTGAGTTTCCTCTTCAGGATTTGGCCTTCTAAAGAGCAGTCAGAGTTGATCTCCTCTAGGACTGACCGGTTGGATCGCCTTGCAGTCCAAGGGACTCGCAGGAGTCTCCTCCAGCACCATAATTCAAAGGCCTCAATTCTTTGGCGCTCAGCCTTCCTTATGGTCCAACTTTCACAGCCATATATTGCAACTGGGAAAATCATAGCCTTGACTGTACGCACTTGTGTTGGCAGGGTGATGTCTCTGCTTTTTAGTATCCTTATGTTGCCACAAACAATCCCTCTTGAAGTCCATTAACCCTCATCTAGCGCTATGTTAGTGCTGACCATTAGTTCTTGAGTATAGGCTTGAAGTAATAAGTATTCTGTGCCGCAACCTAACATATGTTCTCAGTCCTTTGTGCCTGACATATGATGTGATAAATGGCTCTTTGAGACACGAAATTTTTCATGCTTACCAGCGATGCAGTTTCTCCCTCCATTAAATTGTATGAATGGACGGAAGGATTCATAATATGGCCGATAGCTCTGACTGTTGAGATTGGCGCACGGAGATGCTGCATGGTGGGTCATATTATTCTCCGCAATTGAGCTGATATCCGCATCTTTATAAGCACATCTTTATAAACACTGGGATGTGGTATAGATAGCAGGTGCAATTCCAATCTTCTTTCCATTTATTTATTGTATACCGGAAAGGAAATGAGTGTGACAAGACACAGTTGCGTAGTTGCAATCCAGGAGGCCATGCAGTTAAATCATCTAGAAAGGATGGTTGTACTGAAGCTGTAATTGGTTTTGTTTTGTTTTTTTCCTTTCTCAAATTATGGTCACGGGTCTGTAAAGCTTTCTATTTCTCATGTAATGAAAGGATTGCCATAATATGTCAGGGACCATTGCTTAAAATAATTATTCGGTGAACATTGACGCACCGTATTTTTCGGAGTATAAGATGCACCTTTTTCCCCCCAAAAAAGAGGGGGAAGAGTATAACTCTGAATGTAGCCCTGCCCAGCTTCTCAAATGGAGGTTTCAGAGGCTGAAAAAAGCATCAGAAATGAAGCTTCAGAAAAGAAGACCCCAAACAGAGCTTCAGAAAAGAAGCCCCCAAACAGAGTTTCAGAGGCTTTTTTTCTGAAGCTCTGTTTTGGAGGCTTTCAGAAGCAGGAAAAAAAGTTTTTTTCTGAAACAGAGTTTCACAAGTTTCAGAGGCAGAAAAAAAAAGCAAGGCACAGAGCTCACAACCAAGGAACCTGTTGCTAAAATTCACCTCTGGGAACAGCTGATTGAGGATATTCTGGGAGGCTGATCCACCTGCCAATCAGCTTTTTTCTTATTTTCCTCCCCAAAAACTAAGGTGTGTCTTATACTCCGGTGCGTCTTATACTCCGAAAAATACGGTAGGTTTTTTCTGAGAAAGAAATATTTCCAGAGTTCACTTTTCAAACTTAGTCTTTAAAGAAATTGAAAAAAAATAGGTGTGCTTATGTGACTTTGGTCAGAGTGACCTGAAAGAAATTGTGTATTGTTGAGTACAAGCGGCAAGTAAATTTTATACCCGCTGTTTATGCACTTTAAGTTATACAAGAATAGAATCTGGGAGTGGGCTGGAAACAACCGGACTGTTATGTTGAAAATATAGCTTCAAAATGTATCAGGAATTTGTTTAAGTGAAATCCAGACAGCATTTGAGTTTCATCTATGTAAATTGAGGAAATTCAGTTTGAGTTTGACTCTAGGGAAACTATGAAACTTTACCATTTTGACAGACTCATATAACTATTTTTTCATGTTCTTAACAGAATAACAGGGTTTAAACGGACCTTGGAGGTCTTCTAGTCCAACCCTCTGCTCAAGCAGGAAACCCCACACACTTCAGACAAATGGTGATCCAACATCTTCTTAAAAACTTCCAGTGTTGGAGCATTCACAACTTCTGTAGGCAAGTTGTTCCACTGGTTAATTGTTCTCATTGTCAGGAAATTTCTCCTTAGTTCTAAATTGCTTCTCTCCTTGATTAGTTTCCATCCATTGCTTCTTGTCCTGCCCTCAGGTGCTTTGGAGAATAGGTTGATCCCCCGCTCTTCATTGTGGAAGCCCCTGAGATATTGGAAGACTGCTATCATGTCAATGATAGCAGTATTCTGTTTAGATTGAAAAAAAATACATTTGGTACTTGAGCTTTTCAGGAGGACCTCCAGATTAAATATCTGTTACAAATTTATAGGGGAGGTAAAATTTAAAATCTTGCTGATGGACTTCTATTTCCAAGGGTTTCCTAGCCAAAAATCATTAGGATAGGTTTTCACAATGAAGCTGAACTTCTCATTGGGCGCTATCGAACAAAATGAAATTCAATGGTGAAAAAAGTAAGGTTCTACATTTAGGCAAGAAAAACAAAATGCACAGGTGCAGTATATGTGGTACCTTGCTCAATAGTAGTAACTGTGAGAGGGATCTTGGAGTCCTAGTGGTAGTGGACAACCATTTAGATATGAGCTAGGAGTGTGCAACAGCTGCCAAAAAAGCCAACACAGTTCTAGGCTGCATCAACAGAGGGATAGAATCAAAATCATGTGAAGTATTAATACCACTTTATAATGCCTTGGTAAGGCCACACTTGGAATATTGCATTCAGTTTTGGTCACCACCATGTAAAAAAGATGTGGCGTCTTTGGAAAGAGTGCAGAGAAGAGCAACAAAGAGGATTAGGGGACTGGAGGCTAAAGCATATGAAGAACGGTTGCTGGAACTGGGTATGTCTAGTTTAATGAAAAAAAAGGACTAAGGGAGGCATGACAGCAGTGTTCCGAAATCTCAGGGGCTTCCCCAAAGAAGAGGGAGTCAAACTATTCTCCACAGCACCTGAGGGAGGGCAGGACAAGAAGCAATGGGTGGAAACTAATCAAGGAGAGAAGCAATTTAGAACTAAGGAGACATTTCCTGACAGTTAGAACAATTACTCAGTGGGACAACTTGCCTCCAGAAGTTATGAATGCTCCAACACTGGAAGTTTTTAAGAAGATGTTGGATAACCATTTGTCTGAAGTGGTGTAGGGTATCCTGCCTAAGCAAGGGGTTGGACTAGAAGACCTCCAAGATCCCTTCCAACTCTTCTCTTCTCTTCTCTTCTCTTCTCTTCTCTTCTCTTCTCTTCTCTTCTCTTCTCTTCTCTTCTCTTCTCTTCTCTTCTCTTCTCTTCTTGATGTATTGTGAGAACTAGGGAATTCTTAAATCTTAAACCCACATCTTCTCCATTCAGTCATCTTTAGGAAAAACAGAAAGTTGTTTGTCCAAAACTCAGAATTACAAATTTTACCAAACCCCTCTTAAAAGACAAAGAGTAGGTGGCTAATCATCCTGTTGTATATGCGAGGAAGATTTTAATTTGGATCAGGATAGAAATTTCACAGTAGAGATGTGTGGGACTTACAAATCAAGTTATTTATATTGCTAATGATGCTGTATTAGTACTAGTGTAATTGAATTTCTAGGGGATGTGGTGGCTCAGGGGCTAAGATGCTGATCTTGTCAATCGAAAGGTTGGCAATTCAGTGGTTCGAATCCCTAGTGCTGTGTAACAGGTGAGCTCCTGTTACTTGTCCCAGCTTCTGCCAACCTAGGAGTTTGAAAGCACATAAAAAATGCAAGTAGAAAAATAGGGACCATCTTTGGTGGGAAGGTAAGAGCGTTCCGTGCACCTTTGGCGTTTAGTCATGCCGGCCACATGACCATGGAGACATCTTTGGACAGCGCTGGCTCTTTGGATTTGAAACAGAGATGAGCACCGCCCCCTAGAGTCGGGAACGACTAGCACATATGTGTGAGGGGAACCTTACCTAATTGAATTTCTACCCCACTGTTGTAAAATATTCTTTTGAAAAACAAAAACAGGAAAGGTAACAAGACAATTGAACTTTAGAAAAGGTGGACTTACTGTAGCAATGTAACTCAAAGGTTTTTCACACACTTCCCCTGAGCTCTGTTTTGTTACCTACCCGAGGGAGCTATGCCTCACCATTTGGGAAAGCTTGAGTTAGAGGACTAAATGCCCTCTAGAGTCCTAGATAAAAATTTCCACAAGGATCATTAGGAAGCAATGACTCATCCATACCCTTTTATTCTCTCTCTCACCTCCCTAATTGCAGTGCGAGCAAAATGGAACATGAAAGACTTCCTTATACGCTGCTTGGAGAACCTTAAAATAAAAATGCAATTCATTTAAATAAATTAGTGTTGAGTAAGAAAATTCCTTTGGGGGGATTTATTTTTATTCATCGCTTTGTCCATCTCACGTGTAGTACTAATGAGCCGAGGTGGCGCGGTGGTTAGAGTGCAGTACTGCAGCTACTTCAGCTGACTGCTAGTTCAGCAGATCAGCAGATCAAATCTCACCGGCTGAAGGTTGACTCAGCCTTCCATCCTTCCGAGGTGAGTAAAATGAGGACCCAGATTGTTGGGGGCAATATGCTATTTAGTATACTGTCTTTGGTGTAAGCCGCCCAGAGTCCTCGGAGAGTGGGCGGCATAGAAATATGAATAATAAATAAAAAAAATAAAAAAATAATAATGTAGTAACATATTAATGCCTTGATAGGACCACACTTGGAATACTATAACCAATTTTGGCCATCACAATATAAAAAAGATGTTGAGGTAAAGAGTGTAGAGAAGAGCAACAAAGATGATTGGGGGGGGTCGGGGCTGAAGGCTAAAACATACGAAGAACAGTTGCAGGAATTCGGTATGTCTAGTTGAATAGAGTAGAGTAGAGTAGAGTAGAGTAGAGTAGAGTAGAGTAGAGTAGAATAGAATAGAATAGAATAGAATAGAATAGAATAGAATAGAATAGAATTCTTTATTGGCCAAGTGTGATTGGACACACAAGAAATTTGTCTTGGTGCATACGCTCTCGGAGTACATAAAAGATATATTTGTCAAGAATCATAAGGTACAACACTTAATGATAGTCATAGGGAAACAGTCAATATAAATCGTAAGGATACCAGCAACAAGGTTACAGTCATACAGTCATAAGTGGAAGGAGATGGGTGGTGGGAACAATGAGAAGATTAATAGTAATGCAGACTTAATGAATAGTTTGACAGTGTTGAAGGAATTATTTGTTTAGCAGAGTGATGGCATTCGGGAAAAAACTGTTCTTGCGTCTAGTTGTTCTGGTGTGCAGTGCTCTATAGCGTCGTTTTGAGGGTAGGAGTTGAAACAGTTTATGTCCAGGATGTGAGGGGTCTGTAGATATTTTCCCAGCCCTCTTTTTGACTCGTGCAGTATACAGGTCCTCAATGGAAGGCAGGTTGGTAGCCATTGTTTTTTCTGCAGTTCTAATTATCCTCTGAAGTCTGTGTCTGTCTTGTTGGGTTGCAGAGCCAAACCAGACAGTTATGGAGGTGCAGATGACAGACTCAATAATTCCTCTGTAGAACTGGATCAGCAGCTCCTTGGGCAGTTTGAGCTTTCTGAGTTGGCACAGAAAGAACATTCTTTGTTGTGCTTATTTGATGATGTTTTTGATGTTAGGTGTCCATTTTAGGTCTTGAGATATGGTAGAACCTAGAAATTTGAAGATCTCTACTGTTGACACTGTCTAGTATTGTAAGAGGTGGAAGAATGAAAGGGTTTCTCCTAAAGTCTACCACCATTTCTACGGTAGTTGTCCATTTGGAAGGTGCATTTATATTTGCTCAGGAAAATCTCTTCTTATTTCATCCAAACGACAACACAGTATAGTTAGGTCTGGGACATGACAAATGAAAGACCCAGAAAGTTGTTGGATTGTTTCATGCCAGATGCAAACAAAAGACGACAGTGGTCCTGAAAGTTTATTCCTTTTGAGACTCCCCCATTGTTTGTTTGTTTTTCGGGATACAGAGAGTAATGGACAAAGGGTGCTATTTAAAAATAAGAAATATCTATCATTCAGTGGTGGGATTCAAATAATTTAACAACCAGTTCTCTGCCCTAATGACTGGGTAGATGGGCGTGGCCATGGTGGGCGTGGCCAGGGGTTATGACAAGCAGCACTCAGCCTCCTGCACCCCCCTGGGAGCAAAAACCAGCCACAGGGGGGCGGGGGTCCACACCGCCACCCCGTGCTCCGTTTTGGGCCTCAGAGGCCTTTCTGCACTTACCTGGAAGCCAAAATGGGGACTCCTGGAAGGGGGAGGGAGGGGAGGGGCCACCCAGCAATTTAACTACCAGCTTGCCTGAACCGGCCCGAACCGGCTGAATCCCACCACTGCTATCATTGTAAGCAAATGCAAATGCCCACAATGCTACTGAATAACAAAGAATCAAATGTCAATATTCCCAACAAATGAATTAATCTGTAGTGAAGGATCCATGCTTTCCAAAACAGTGAGCGAGACTTCTAAAAATTAGAAATATGCGTTTTGAATATGATTTCCATCCACAAATTCTTTTCAAGGTGAATAATTTGAGATCGGAATCAGCCAAGAAGCTTCCCTTGCACTGTCTGGCTTTTCATTTTCTGATAATACAGGTTAATTTTAATAACTTAGATACAGTCTATATATAAACCTAGGACAGCCTGAATCTGTTGATTTCACTTCTTTTAATGCCAGCGAAGTTTTGGCTAAACTCAGCAGATTGTCTGTCAATCTATTTGTGTCTCATTACCCTCTCTTTCTGTGCATGTGTGTTTAACCCACTCTTTTAGAACATTAGAGGTGGCCCATTAAACTGTTACATTCAATTTTCAATTTTGATATTGTTATCTGGATGTGGACAGTTATCTCATGCCTTCCTTCTGTCCTAGTCAATCTAATTCAGTTTACCTTGGAAGAAAATTGGCAACGGACAGGAATACTTCTAAAGAAGCAAACACTCGCATAAACTAAGCAGAGCATGGAGAAAACTAGCCCTCCTTCTTAAACTTCAGTTATTGTTGTTAGTTGCGAAGTTGTGTCCAACCCATCGAGAAGAAGTAGAATCACGAAGAAGTAAGAAAATTGATACTGTACCTTTACAGGGAGGATACATAAGATATGGGTGTGGCCTACTGATGACAGCAAACGAGCTAGAAATGGATCTATTTAGGTCTCCCACCTAGCAGTTAGAGCTTGCTAGCTGTTAGAAAAGAAAAAAGCCCAGAACCGAGTAGATGTGATTCTACTGAGCTGGAGCTACAAAAAAACCTTGGCTACGTAGGGAAAACCTGGCTAGAAGAAACACAAACACAAACACACACACACACACACACACACACACATATGTGTGTGTGTGTGTGTGTGTGTATGCGAAATACCACTCATGCATCATCACTAAATGTCAAGAACTGTAAAACCTACAAACTTGAAATTTGGCACGTATGTTCCTCTTGGCTTCTAAGTGCTCACTAAGAAAGGATTTTTTGAAATGACCATCAGATCATTAGTATTTCTTATATTATTATTAACATGCTCTGATGGTAAGGAGTAAGATGTTCTACTCCCCCTCCCCACCTGAAAAGAACTCTGTTCCAACTGCCACTTCAGCATGGGCGTGGCCAGGGTATGGCCACCACATTCTTCATCTGGCCTACGGGCTGGGAGTTTAGACGTTCTACTCCTCCTTCCCACTTGAAAGGGAGAGAAGGGGATAGGATAGGGTAGGCTTCTGTGAGGCCAGCCTGAGGGAGAGAAGGGGATAAAATAGGAGATGAGAGGTTTCTGTGGGGCAAGCCTGAGGGAGAGAAGGGGAGAGGAGAGGCTTCTGTGGGGCAAGACTGAGGGAGAGAAGTATAAATGTATTTAAGTATCAATACAAGAACATTACACTGCAAAACAAGATCTATATGAGAGCCAGCATCGTATAGTGGTTTAAGGACCCAACTAGAAAGTGGGAGATTGAGAATTCTAGTTCGACTTTAAGCATCAAGCTGGATAACTTCAGGCCAGTCATACTCTCTCAGCCTTAGGAAGAAGGCAATGGCAAACTACTTCCAAAAATCTTCCAAGAAAACTGCAAAGCCATGTTTCAAAGCGACTAACCCAAAGGTGTGTATTTGACACACATATTCCTTTTTTTTTTGGTAATTACTAGGATTTCCATAATTCACATTAAAAAAAATAATAATCACATTTTCTTGTTCCTGCCACTTGTCCTCTGCTGCAGGGATGCTATTCAACAGGTTCTGACAGGTCCGGGAGAACAGGTGGCAGAAATTTTGAGTAGTTCAGAGAACCAGCAAATACCACCTTTGGCTGGCCCCAGACTAGGGTGGGAATGGAGATTTTGCAGTATCCTTCCCCTGGAGTGGGGAGGGAATGGGGATTTTGCAGTATCCTTCCCCTGCCACACCCACCAAGCCACGCCCACAGAACCGGTTGAAAAAAAAATTGAATTCTACCACTTCTTTGCTGTAGAGTGTAAATATTTGTTTTGAAATGGCGGACATAATTTTTATTCAGGAGAATGCAAAATCTTTGGAGTGGCAACTGCCATTTTAGGTTTTGTTTTGAGAAGATTTTTGCCAAACTGAGGGAGTGAAAAATGAGTCAGTCAGAGTGATTTGCTTTTTTCTCCACTGCAAGGCACTCTGATAATGTTTTGCTGCAACTCAGTAGTTTTGTAATAGCAGAGTCGAACTGCTTCAAGGCTCGACTTTAAAAAGCAGATAGAGAAATGACCTTAAAGAGAGGAACTAACTAATCAGTGGCATTTTTAACCGGCTGTCTCTTTCACTCTCTTTTCACAACCGTTATGAAGCTTATCTCCCTAATAGCGCAGAACTGTGTCCAGATTAGGTATTTAGACACTGAACATAGAATAATAGGATTTGGAAGGGACCTTAGAGGTCCTCTACTCAAACCCACTGCCTGTGGTGGAAAATCGTATTGTCAGGCCCGGAAGCCATCTTTTTCATTGGATCTTCAGGCCTGCCACATTTTTTACTGTGGGAAACTGGGAGGGGGGGATTGTATGCAGCCAGGGTGACATGTAGGCAAAATAACATTCCTTTCTCAGAGAGTCAAGGACATCTTGCCCTGCACCTGCATGTCTAGAACTGGGAGGCATCTCCAATTGGGACGGTGCTTTGATTGGACCATGTGATGGACATGTGGATGCTGGGCAGGGACTTGAACTTTCACTGGGGTGGGGAAAACCTGGAAGCTTTCAGATTCGGGTTTTCCCAGATGTGCCAATATGACATCTCTAATAAAATGGAACTTTGAGGAAACTCAAACCTCGGAGTTTTCTTTGGTTCTGGAGACAAGCCATTCCATTGATTAATTGTTATCATTGTCAGGATTTTTTCCCCCTTAATTCTAGATTGGATCTCTCTTTAATGATCTTCCATCCATTATTTCTTGTGATGCCCCCAGGTGCTTTGGATAATAAATTGACACCCCCCCTTCTCTGGGACAGCCCCTCAAGAACTGGAAAACTGCTAACATGTCACCCCTAGTCCTTCTCTTTGTTAGACAAACCCACTTCCCTCAATCACTCATCGTACGGGTTAGTCTCCAACCCCCTGATCATCTTTGGGGCTCTTCTCTGCACTTTTTCTAGGTTCTAGTAATACTTCTCAAGCAGTAGATGGATGTTTTGTAACAGTACCTGAAGAAAGGTTCATTTTAGTGGTGAGATCCAGCCAGTTCGCACCTATTCGGAAGAACCGGTTGTTAACTTTCTAAGCAGTTCAGAGAACCAGTTGTTGGAAGAAATCTTATTTTATTTTTTTCCACTTACAGGGCTAATCCTGTAAGGAAGGAAACATTCTGGTGGTGTTTCTAGCCTAATCTTTATTGCCCTGCTTACAGAAACTGCCTCTCTGGTTAACCCTTGTTACATTGTAACAGCTAAGGCGAAACGCTCATCGACGTGAGTGATATTGAGTTGGCCACGCCCACACGGTCACATGACCACTGAGCCATGCCTACCCAGCTGGTCATTAGGGCAGAGAACTGGTTGTTAAATTATTTGAATCCCACCGCTGGTTCATTTGAATATAGCAAGTTGTTTTTATGTCCACAAAGGATCTTCATAGAAATGTATTCAACATACCTTGAATACGAGTAGGATGTAAAATGTGTTTACTGGAAACTGATCGTTACTACCACAAGTGAACTTTGAGAGAACTTTGTGGATTCTGTTTCAGAATGCTTGGCAAAAGTTACTACTCTTGGTCCATATAGTTAGGTAGCTTTTTGAATCCCGTCATCTTTTAAAATGTTGTCTCTTTTTCTTCCCAAGAAGTTACAGCTGTGCCTCCAAAATGCTTCAGATCAGTTCCCCATGACTTCATGAATGTAGGGAGTTTTCTTGTGGTTAATCCTGTTGTTAAGTGAATCTGGTTTCTGCGTATACTTTGCTTGTCAGAATGTCACAAAAGGGGATCCTGTGACCCCCTTTTATGCAACCGTCATAAATGTGAGTCAGCTGTCAAAAAAAATCTGAATGTAAATCGTGTGACTGAGGGGATACCGCAACAGTTATAAGTGTGACAAAAAGTCATAGGTCACTTTTTTCAGTGCTGTTATACCTTTGAATGGTCACTGTTGTAAGTCGAGGACTATCTGTAGTGTGTGAATATGTGTGGGGGTTTTAGGGCTGCCAACAGGGGTGAAATCTAAAAAATTTTGCTACCGGTTCTGTGGGCATGGCTTAATTAGTGGGTGTGGCTTAGTGGTCAGGTGACTGGGTGGGCGTGGCTTGTTGATCAGGTGGGTGTGGCCAAGTTGACATCACTTCTTTGCCCTTTTTTAACCTACAAAACACAACACAACTGGCTCAGCCACAATGTAAAAGCAGATGTGCTAGACCAAAAATGGCCCCTGCAACAAGCAGAAATCTCACACAGCCACAAAAAGTCCAAAAAACCAACTTTCACACTTTACACACACAAAATTCCACATACAGCTTTGTGAGATTTTGTGTGTTTGTGTAGTTAGAGTAAAACACTATAGAAACACACAAAATCTCAGAAACCTGCACAAATATTATTTTATTTTATTTTATTTTTATTTTTATATAAAAGCAGCTAAATTTAAAACTTCCTAAACTTTAAATGGCTAGGTCTAAAAAAAGAACAACTAAAAAAAAACCCAATTAACTATTTTTTTTAAAGCTCCCAAAGGGGAAAAAAACTTACAGGCAGGCAGGCAGGCAGGCAGAAAGAGCTGCTCACCGATGAGCTTGATTGCAGGCAGGGAGATTCAGTTGCTTGCTGATGTAATGGATTGCAGGGATTACAGCAAGTGAAGCAAGGCAGGTGTGCGAAGGTAAGCAAGCTGGAGGCTGAGGGGAAGGTATTTTTGCTACCGGTTCTCTGAACTGCCCGCCACCATCGCTAGCTACTCGCCCGAGCCGGTCCGAACCGGGAGCATTTCACCCTTGGCTGCCAACCTATCATGACACAAAATCAGCATTTTTATGTAATAATGAGCATACATCTTGAAATGAAATAGCACTGATTTAACAATGAACACAAAAAAAACAAAAAACCAGATGTATAGGGCATTAGGAATTCTTAGAATATATGTTGTTTATTGCCTAGGGGTGTGGTGGCCAATCAGGAGGCTGTGAGTTCGATCCTAGGTAGAGGCAGATCTTTCTCTCTCTGGGCACAGTGAGAATTTATCTCCTGAACAAAGCTCTGCATTGGCAATGGGAAAGGCATCCAGGCAGTAAACACTCTGCTCCATTCAGTTGCCCAGACTCCACCCCGCAAAGGATTATGGGGTCATAAAAAGGAGATGATGTTCTTTATTGCCTTAAAAATAAGGGAGTTCTTAATAGCCATGTTACAAACCACAGATAGATGTGACCTGATTTTGTAGGTAAGGAATTAATGCCAGAGGCAGTTGTTACAGGTCAAAGGCATCCCTATGCTAAGTCTTATAAATAACATCAGCACTGATAATGAATGGTACTAATTTTGTATCTAAAACAGGAAGATAATTCTTTTTTTTTTTTAAAAGGAAAAAAGTCAACCTTGCTTCTCCTCTACAGGTTTTTTTTTAAAAAATAGAACATGCAGTATGAATTATTCAGGCATTAATTTCAAAGACCCAAATGCACACTGGCTTCTTAAATTCTTCATGTAGTTCAGGGGTCGGCAACCTAAAACACTCAAAGAGCCACAAAGGTCCTAACTGGAAGCCCCCCGTTCAATTCTGGAGCCAACCGGAAGTCCAGTTCCCCCATCATAGAGTCTCCTCCAAGCACGGCATCCTTTTTCCTCTGCCGACTGGAAGTCCGGGTCCTCCACCATAGAGTTTCTTCCTAGCGCGGCATCCTTTTTCCTCTACTTGTCCTAACCAAAAGCCCTATCAGTTGTGGAGCTGACCAGTGACAGAGAACCGCAGCAGAGGGATGAAAGAACCACATGCGGCTCCAGAGCCGCAGGTTGCTGACCCCGATCTAGTTGATGAGATTACATTGAGAACTCTTTTTTTTTTCCTATTTGGAGCTTATGGAAGATGTCACACTATCCAATCTATCTCTTGTCAACACATAGAATCATAGAAGTCTTCAGGGAACCTTGGAGGGCTTCTAGTCCAACCCGCTTCCCAAGACAGGAGTCCTTATACCATCCAGGACAAATGACTATCTAATCTTATCTTGAAAACCTCCAGTGATGGAGTATCCACAATTCCAGGAGGCAAGTTCTTCCATTGATTAATTGTTCTCACTCTTTGATGAACTTCTACCATTGGTTGAATGAAATATGTTTGACTGATATACAGATAAACATGTACATGCATACTGTGGATAAGCTAGATAGATAGATAGATAGATAGATAGATAGATAGATAGATAGATAGATAATGGATGGATGATAGATTTATTTTATTTTATTTTATTTTATTTTATTATTTTATTTTATTTTATTTTATTTTATTTTATTTTATTTTATTTTATTTTATTTTATTTTATTTTATTATTTTATTTTATTTTATTTTATTTTATTTATTTTATTTTATTTTATTTTATTTTATTTTATTTTATTTTATTTTATTTTATTTTATTTCTATACCGCCCTTCTCCCGAAGGACTCAGAGCAGTGTACAGCCTGATTAAAAGCACAAAGACAGACAAAATTTAAAAATAATTAAAATTATTAAATAATTGGCTCAATATAAAACCCCCAAATTTAAAATCCCACATTTAAAACCAATTAAAATCTTTACATTGATAGCCCGGCCTGGCGGAACAACAAGGTTTTGAGAGCATAGTGAAATACACGGAGATCGGAGATCTTACACATTTCTGGGGGCAGTTTGTTCCAAAGATAGATAGATGATAGATAGATAGATAGATAGATAGATAGATAGATAGATAGATAGACAGACAATTAGATAGACAGACAGACAGACAGACAGACAGACAGACAGACAGACAGATAATGGATGGACAGAGAAAGAGAGAGAAATGTTTCGACTTTGCTTGTCTAAGAAGGAGAATGAGATGAAACTTTTCATAGAGAAAATCTATCTTCTTCCTAAGTATTTATATCTATTCATAATTTATCAATGCTGTTCTTCATTATTCATGTGGTTCCTTACAAAACAAAAGCACAAGTGGACATTTCTTGAATTCTAGCATTCGGTGTCACACTATCAGATTCGAGCTTGTTTTTGAAACTAGTCTATTTTTATATACAACTTCTCTGCGGGACGACAATAAAATTGCGTTGCATCAAAGAAATTAGCTGATTTTAAAATTGTCCACCATCAGGAAAATATCATATTGCTATCTTATGCAACCATATGGTGCCCACCCACCCACTCACACAGACAGACATATACATATAAAAATTAATGAAACCTACCGTATTTTTTGGAGTATAAGATACACCGGGGTATAAGACGCACCTACCTTTTTTGGTGAGAAAAAGAAGAGAAAGAAATCTGCCTCTGCCTCCCAGCAATTTTGCCTCGTTGCAGCAAACAGCCTGCTTTACTTTCATTTTCATTTTCAGCATAGCTTGATTAGCACAAGGGAAGAAAAAAAAATCTGCTCCAGCAATTTACCTCTTTGCAGCAAGCAGCAAGCTGAAAGGAGCTGGTTTTTCTTGCTGTTTGGTTGCAAGGAGGTAAACTGCTGTGAGGCAGAGGCCAAAGGGCAGGGGCCAGTGGGTGGGAGAGTATTAGTATTTTAGTATTTATTAAATTTTTATACCGCCCCCTCTCCCGAAGGACTCGGGGCGGTGAATAGCCAGAATTAAAAACACACAATACAAATATTAAAATACATTAAAACAAAATTAAACTATCTTTGGCTTCTCCAATTTAAAACCCCTTACCCATAAAATTTACCCAATTAAAAATTTAACCCAGCCCGGCTTGCTGAAATAAAAAAGTCTTCAGGGCCCGGCGGAAGGTCCGGAGGTCCGGGGTTAGTCGTATCCCTGGGGGTAGCTGATTCCAGAGGGCGGGTGCCCCCACAGAGAAGGCTCTTCCCCGGGGGGTCGCCAGCCGACATTGCCTGACAGACGGCACCCTGAGGAGGCCCTCTCTGTGGGAGCGTGTTGGCCGGTGGGAGGTTATCGGAGGCAGAAGGTGGTCTCGTAAGTAACTGGGTCCTAAGCCATGGAGTGCTTTGAAGATGAGAACCAACACCTTGAAGCGCACTCGGAAGACCACTGGAAGCCAATGCAGCTCGCGCAGGAGAGGTGTCACGTGGGAGTGCCATGTCGCCCCCATAAGTACCCGCGCGGCCGCATTCTGCACCAGTTGGAGCCTCCGAGTGCTCCTCAAGGGGAGCCCCATGTAGAGAGCATTGCAGTAGTTGAGGAGGGAAGTAACGAGGGCATGAGTGACCGTGCATAGGGAGTCCCGATCCAGAAAGGGGCGCAACTGGCGTATCAGGCGAACCTGATAGAAAGCCCCCCTGGCCACGGCCGTCATATGCTCTTCTAAAGACAGCCGTGCGTCCAGGAGGACACCCAAGTTACGCACCCTCTCCGTGGGGGCCAATGTCTCGCCCCCAATAGTCAGCAATGGCACCAGCTGACTATATCGGGACACCGGCAGCCACAGCCACTCAGTCTTGGAGGGATTGAGTCGGAGCCTGTTCCTCCCCATCCAGACCCACACGGCCTGCAGGCACCGGGACATCACTTCAAGGGCATCGTTGGGGTGGTCTGGGGTGGAGATGTACAGCTGGGTGTCATCAGCGTACAGATGGCACTGCACCCCAAAACCATGGATGATCTCGCCCAGCGGCTTCACATAAATGTTGAACAGGAGAGGCGAGAGGACCGACCCTTGTGGCACCCCACAAACCAAGTGCCTTGAGGTCAACCTCTGCCCTCCAGCCAACACAGACTGTGACCGGTCGGAGAGATAGGAGGAGAACCACCGTAAAACAGTGCCTCCCACTCCCAACCCCTCCAACCGGCGCAGCATGATACCATGGTCGATGGTATCAAAAGCCGCTGAGAGGTCTAATAGGACCAGAACAGAGGAGCAACCTCTGTCCTGAGCCCTCCAGAGATCATCAACCAACGTGACCAATGCCGTTTCTGTGCTGTACCCGGGCCTGAAGCCGGACTGGAACAGATCTAGATAGACGGTTTCATCCAGGTACTGCGGGAGCTGTCGCGCAAGAGGCTACATTCAGTGTATAAGACGCACCTAGGGGAAAAAAAGGTGCATCTTATACACTGAAAAATACGGTACCCAGAGGTGGGTTTCACATAATTTTACCACTGGTTTGCCACGCACCGAAAAAGTGATGTTTGCATGCATGCACGCAGCTTATAAAACATGGCTAAATAGGACAGCATAGCTTCAGGTTGGGTTGGTGGCTGGGTGGGTGGGTGGGGCCAAACCGGTCAGAACCAGCTGAATACCACCACTGAACCTATCCCAAAAGACTGACTTTATCCTTGTAGGTGCCAAACACATCTGCAAAATATGAAACCTGTTTGGAATAGAAATTGTGATGATATCTCATCAAGTTGACTATATCTATTTTCACGATCAGCATTAATTTGAAACAGGGAAGCAGTCTCCCTCTGAAATCAGAGGTAAATTCTCGATATAAATAACACCGTCGAGGGATTTGGTTAACATATTGCAAATAAGGATGACCTCTGCGATGTTGGGATTCTGTTCAATCTGTCCTCCAAAATTGCTGATTGTAGGCATTCGAACACACTCAACAAAAGACCCAGTAATACTTAGAAGGAGGTAGGTGTTTTCCGGGAGAATGTCTTTCTGTTTCTCTAAATGATTAATGGAGTCTTGTAGTTTGATTCAGCTCATTCTGAAACTGGATATCTTCAAACTGTTATCTGTTGGTATCTTTAGCTCTCTCCAGCTCTTAAGCTTAACAAAATATCGGGCAATGTGCTATACAAATGCAGTTTGCTTGTAATGTTGATATAGGACCATCCCATAAAATAAATACTCTATATTGCGTCCCTACCAGCTTTATTTCTCGCAGCTGCTCAGAGTCAAGGTCTGTTGTTTTTAAGACATGCATAAATACGTCCAGCTGTTGTGATCCACAAGCAGCCCGCGGAGCTGGCAGCGGAGTCGGACAGTGAGGAGGCTGGGGAGGACAATGGGCCAGTCCTGGAGTCTGGGGAAGGCCTGGATGAGGGCTCTGTGTCAGAGACAGAGATGGGGCCAAGGCCATCTGGGAGTGATACACGGACTCCAGAGCCTCCAGAGTCGGAAAGCAGAGAGGCAGAGGAACAGGAGGAGCCTGTTCCTAGAGCACGCATGCGCAGAGCTGCTGGAAGGCAAGAGCAAAAAGGACGACTCAGGAGTAAGGCCAGGAGATGATTGCCCCCTCCCATAAGGCTTAAAAGAGCAGCAAAGGCTCTTGGGCTCTTTGTAGGAAAGCAACGTTGCTAAATCTGTTTTCCAGTTGGCATCTCTTGTTTCTGAACTTCGTGGGGCTTTGCCAAGAAAGGCCTTTGGCAGGGTGCCAAAGAAGATAAAGGTTCGCACATATGGGAATGCCGGAACCCAGAAGAGTAGCGTTCCATTGCACATGTGCACACCAGCACCCAAACTTCCAGGTTTTTGTCAGATGCATGTGTGACGGCCAGCTGTTTGTCGGGCATGCCTCCATGCCAGAAACCAGAAGTTTGGCTGCTGACGCATGCATGCGTGATGGAACACTACTCTTCCGTGTTTCGGCGTTCCCGTGCGCGCGAAGGCCAGCGAGGCTGTGCAGTCCAGGTGGGATGGTTTTGCGTGCCATTTCTGACATGCAGGTCGACCCACGGTGACGTAAAAGATTAGCCATCACTGCCCTGTACCATTTCAGACAAACGATTGTCCAATCTCTTCTCCAGTGCTCCTCCAGTGTTGGATCATCCACAACTTCTGGAGGCAAGTTGTTCCATTGATTAATTGTTGTACCTGTCAGGAAATTTCTCTTTGGTTCTAGGTTGCTTCTCAGACGCGTCAGAGTGAAGAACACCAGACCAAGAACCTAAGGGAGCCTGCGCTTCAACTTAAAACCATCGCAGGAGATAAAAGCTTGCACGGATACACTTTGATTAAATAACCAAAATATTAATTAACTTTTTGTAAAGCAAAGGTTTTATTTTTTTCTTCCCCCTTTTCACAATTAGGCATCCCAAAGGATTAATGCTGAAAGAGAGAACCATTGAAACTGTTACTTCTTTATATCATGTGAATATTAATTACGGATGAATATTCTGGGGTAGCATTATCATGTCAAACCGCAGAGCACATGTAATTTTGTACCCCGTAGCCAGGGTTGATTAACTGTTCGGTCTTAGCTATGCAGCTTATTCTGTAATATTTTCTCTTTGGGACCTTGGGGAATCCACACATTCCTGGGGTGGGGTGGGGGGAAATAATAGAAGTCTTCCCCTCATCCATCCTAGCAACGAGATAAGACATGCAAATTGCAGACAGTAAATTAGCAGAGATATAACATCATCGGAATAGTTGTAAATTTTAGGACAGTGATGGCTAACCTTTTTTCCCTCGGGTGCCGAAAGCGCGCCCCTGCATATGCGACCAGAAACCTGCCCCGAGCTCCCACCACCCCTACATGCATACATGTGTGACCCCCGTGTGCCAGGGATGGGTTCTACTTACTTTTACTAACAGTTCGCCTCGTGCCCACATGGGTGCGCCCTTCTGCACATGTGCAGAAGCTTCTGCGAATGTGCAGATCACCTTTGATGACATCCGGGTCAGTGGGAGGAGCCTCCCGCGGTAGTTTTACTACCGGTTCTTACGAACCGGTCCGAGTCGGGGGCAACCGACCGCTGCCTGTGTGCCCTGTTTTTGGCCTAGCAGGCCTCCCTGGAACCAAAAATGGGACACAGGGGGATACGCCACACTCCCTCGCCTCCGTGCATGCGCATGCATCCCCCGCCCTCCATCCATGCATGGGCACCCCCGCCCCCATGCATGCATGTGCACCCCCCACCTCCACATGCATGTGCGTCTCCCACATGCGTGGCAGAGACCCTAAAATCAGCTGGCCAGTGGGAACCATGCACCCATGCGTGGTGGAGCTGACCTAGGGCACTGGCTCGCATGCCCGCAGAAATGGCTCGACATGCCACCTGTGCCATGAGTTCCATAGGTTCGCCATCACAGTTTTAGGATATTTACTGTACACAAGCAAGGGAAAGAATAATTTCATCTTTTCTTAAAAGAGATATTGCAAACAATACCGTTTTCCCCCCATTTTTGAAAAAAAAAAAGAAAACCCCAGCTTTGTATCCGTGTCTAATGACATGCATTTACGGTTCGATGCAGAATATCTGGTACCAGTGGTGGGTTCCTCCCGGTTCGGTCCGGTTCGGCCGAGCCAGTAGCAGTGACGATATGACGTCACCGAACTGGTTCTCCCCGCCCGCCCTCCCACCCCCCCACGTTAGTCTTACCTTTTATTTGGTTCCACCCCCCTGCCTCCTGAGTCCCAGCTGATGACTAGAGGGAAAAAAACTGTTTAAACTCTTGCCGCGGGGCTTCAAAGGGCCGTCCTATAGCTGATCAGTGTT
The DNA here is from genome assembly GCA_022577455.1 of Arizona elegans. NCBI lineage: Eukaryota > Metazoa > Chordata > Lepidosauria > Squamata > Colubridae > Arizona > Arizona elegans. Next base: position 1,248,269 of record JAKOOJ010000028.1, read on the forward strand.
AAAAGCAAACAAATGAGTCAGGTCGTAAGTGCGAGGACTAGTCATAAGTGCGAGGACATTCCAGAAATGACTCTGACCAGCTAGCCACGCCCACCTAGTCACATGACCTCCAAGCCACACCCACAAAATAAGCCACGCCCACAGAACCGGTAGTAAAAATATTTAGAACCCACCCCTGTCTGGTACTATCAATAAAATATTGTCTTTTGGAAATGAGTTTCTCTCAGTGTTCAGGTACTCCAAAGATAGTTCTACGATTACTAACTGCAAACGGATACCGTAGCATGAAAGTTTTCCTAAACTGACTTGTACAACGAAAAACGAGCGTTACTCTGTGTATAGACACCCTTCATTCTCACACAAATTATGCTACGTTATATCGAGATATAACTTTTTATCTTCCCGTTAATTATTTTCAGGCTGATTTGGTACCACTTTGCTAAATGTGCTGAATTCATAAACAGACCCGAAATGACAATAGGGATTGATGACCGGAGACATGGATCCGTTGAAAACTGTTCAAGAATCTAACCATCCATCTCATTATTCATATGCCTTTCTATGTAGCGCTGATATACCTTAATCATCATCTTTTAATGACCCCATAATCCCTTGCGGGGTGGAGTCCGGGCAATTGAATGGAGTTGAGTGTTTACTGGCCAGATGCTTTTCTTGTTGCCAATGAGGAGTGTTTTTTTCAACAGATATATTCTCATTGTGCCCAGAGAGAGAAATATCTGCCTCTACCTAGGATCGAACTCACAGCCTCCTGATTGTGAGATGAGAGCTCCACCTCTAGGCCACCACACCACTCTGATACACCTTAATACACCTTAAATATTTTTATTTCCAAACACAGGTAGTTCAAGATTTACAACAGTTCATTTAGTGACCATTGAAGTCACTGATAAAAATGACTTACGACCGTCTTTCACAGTTACAACCTTTGCAGTATGGTCACACGATCAAAATTTAGACACCTAGTGACTGACTTATATTTATGACACATTTCAGTGTCCCGGTTGTACCTTTGATCCTCTTTTGCAACCTTCAGACGAGCAAACTCAATATAGAAAGGTCATAAATTTTTTTGGCAAAGTTCATTTAACAAACGTTTCACTTGGCAACAGAAATTCTGGGCTCCCTTGTGGACGTAAGTTGAGAACTACCCATAATCGGTTACGAAAAGCAGGGGGAAGGATTTTCGTGATACTGGGAGACATAACCATTTCATTTTTGTTTTATTTATTTTGTGTGGGTGTGTGCTTGCCCACTCAGCTGTCAGACGGTGCTGCATCGTGGCCTGAAGCCAATGTTCATCTCGGTATCAGACCTCAACAAATGATGATGGATGCAGTGAAGGACTGCAGCAGAGTAGGCCCAAAAAGGCAGATGTTCACCCCCTTTTTTGCATGCTTCTTGCTTATAAATGAGTTAAAGAATGGTTCCTGCTACTGCTTTGTTTTTCTTTCTTTCATTCATTCATTAGTTTGCAGATGAAGCTTTACCGCAAATGTTCTAGCAATACAACTTACTTAATAGGAACAGGAGAAATGCAGGGGGATAATAGACTGTAAAATGTATCTTAGGCATTCTTAAGAAAGAAAGAAATTTGCAGAAAGAAATGCAATTGGCTCCCATTTCCCGTCTGGACTACTGTAATGCTCTCTACATGGGGCTCCCCTTGAAGAGCACTTGGAGGCTCCAACTGGTCCAGAATGATGCGGCGTGGGGGATTATGGGAGCAACACCGCACACCCATGTAACACCGCTCCTGTGCGAGCTGCACTGGCTCCCGGTGGTCTTCCAGGTGCGATTCAAGGTGCTGGTTACCATCTTTAAAGCGCTCCATGGCTTAGGACCTAGGTACTTAAGAGATCGCCTTCTGTCACCGATAGCCTCCCACCGGCCAACACGCTCCCACAGAGAGGACCTCCTCAGGGTGCCGTCGGTCAAACAATGTCGACTGGCAACCCCCAGGGGGAGAGCCTTCTCTGTGGGGGCACCTGCCCTCTGGAATGAATTGCCCCCGGAGATACGTATGATGCCCGACCTACGTACCTTTCGCCGTGCCCTTAAGACTTTACTGTTCCAACAGGCTGGGCTGGCTTAAATTTTAATTGGTGTTTGGTTTTTTAGTTTTTTAATATTAGGGCCAAATTATTTAATATGTTTTAAATTGTTTTTAGATTTTATGGATATATGTTGTTTTATTGTGGCTGTGTACCGCCCTGAGTCCCTCGGGAGAAGGGCAGTATAAAAATTTAAATAAAAAATAAAATAAAATAATAAAATAAAATAAAATAAAATAAAATAAAATAAAATAAAATAAAATAAAATAAAATAAAATAAAATAATAATAAAATAAAATAAAATAAAATAAAATAAAATAAAATAATAAAATAAAATAAAATAAAATAAAATAATAAAATAAAATAAAATAAAATAAAATA
>JAKOOJ010000028.1:1253221-1260721 GCA_022577455.1 Arizona elegans
TCATACTTTTGTATATTTATACAAAGTCAGTTTATTGCCCCCACAAACTGGGTCCTCAATTTACCTACCTTAGAAAGGATGGAAGGCTGAGTCAACCTTGAGCCTGGCGGGATTCGATCTTGCTTTAATTGCAGACAGCTGGTGTTAAATTACAGAGCTCTGTCTGTTGAGCTATCCAGGCTCCTTGGATAACTCAACAGACAGCTAAAACCTTTAATTTTAGAATTAAAATTACCAAAACGTGTCATGTTCTCATTTGCCACAGAAAGGTCATTAGTATGTATTCACTTGAGGTGCGCAGCGCTTTGGATTCAATCTCTGAGTGCATAGGGGGTGTGAATATTACACCTATCTGGAGCATCTTAAATTAGCCATTAAAGGGAGATTGAGTAATTTGTTGACCATATAATATCAATGGATCTGCAAAAGTACCCATGTTATTACATTCAAGTAAACATGCCTTCTTTATAAGTCACTTGAAACAACTTAATTATAGTAATCACCTTCATATTCTTCTAAGATTTCTTCCCCCGTAGAAATTGAATATGGTTTTAAGAGCACTTATATAGCATTTACAATAGGATTCCCTCCCACCAATGGTGTGTTTCAAATTTTTTTTACTACCGGGGTTTATGTGGGTGTGGCTTGGTGGGCGTGGCATAGCTTGGTGGGTGTGGCTTGGTGGGCGTGGCAGGGGAAGGATACTGTAAAATTTCCATTTCCACCCCACTCCAGGGGAAGGATACTGCAAAATCTCCATTCCCTCCCCACTCCAGGGGAAGGATACTGCAAAATCCCCATTCCTTCCCGATCTGCTGGGACTTGGGAGGCAGAGAATAGACAGGGACAAGGCCAGTCAGAATTTTTGCTACCGGTTCTCTGAACTACTCAAAATTTCCGCTGCCGGTTCTCCAGAAATGGTCATAACCTACTGAAACCCACCTCTGCCTCCCACCCACCCCTTAAATATCTTAGGTCTCTTTCTGCCTTGATAACCAAGCTGTGAAATATCAACTGGATTTGGATATGTGTGTTTTTCCTTTCTCATTTCAGTGGCAGTACTTAAAATGGCTCTCCAAAGAAACCGTGTGGTAATTTTTCCCTGACTTTCCCTTCTGTATATTATGCACCTTATTTAGCTATTATTATGCACCTTATTTAGCTATTTATTCCTTGCACTGCTACCACAGTGTACAATTAGAGATAAGCCGTTTTCACAGTACAGTAAGAGGCTGTATTCAAAGAGTAAGAGTATAATTCTAGTTTTAACTGCTGTAAAGATTGGAATCTATTTCTTCGTGTCCTTTTTTCTTTTTAGTTTTTTTCTATCCTTGCAATTTTTTTTTAGCTTTCTCTTTGAATTCTCTTTCTTTTTCTCTTTTCCTAACTTTATATTAGTTTTTTCCCCCCCTGTTTCTTTAAAAATTATTTATATAACCATTACAGATAATCACTGTTATTTGAACGTAACCCTCCTGATTGTATGTGCTAGTGTCTGGCCCCAAGTATTATTTTACCTTATGGGTAAATGAAACCCTAACCACTTCCATTTCAAAGTACATGGTACAGTACAGAGCAGTGGGTGTAAGTGAAAATACAGCAAGGCACTCATTAAAATGTGCAAAACTTGAGGCATAAGCTTAAATATTTAATACAAACCGAATGGCAAAAATCAGGGGAAACATTGCCAGGTAACTAACAAGTTCTACTTAATGTGAGAAAATGAAACTGAGTGTTTTATTTTATTTTATTATTTATTTATTTATTTATTTATTTATTTATTTATTTATTTATTTATTTATTTATTTATTTATCAAATTTCTATACCGCCCTACTCCCGGAGGACTCAGGGTGGTGAACAGCCAAGATAAAATACAGATAATACAAACATTAAAAGTCCGTTAAAATTATTAAATATTTTGGCCGAAAACAAATTTAAAACACCCAATTTGTAAAACAGATTAAACGATTTAAAAATGTAAAAGGGAGAGTTAGGCCAGGCCAGCCTGCTGAAATAAAAATGTTTTGAGAGCACGCCGAAACGTGCGCAGATCTGGGATCCTCCGTATCTCCGGGGGGAGCTCGTTCCAGATGGTAGGTGCCCCCACAGAGAAGGCTCTCCCTCTGGGGGCTGCCAGTCGACACTGTTTGGCCGACGGCACCCTGAGAAGCCCCTCTCTATGGGAGCGTACTGATATATATAGGCTGTTGATCTCACTTAGTAGAACGACTGGAACATTATCCTTTGAATTGTGCAAGCTTCAGAGCAATTTTTTGGGAGGATTATGGTGATGGGAAGCCCAAATGGAGGTATAGGGGGAAAAAAAAACAAAGGAAAATTCAAGCAATATCTTCTGTTGTCTAACCTTCAGAAAACATAGAACATAAAAGCATAGGGTTGGAAAAGATCTCGGAGGTTTTTTAGTCCAGCCGTGTTCAAGTAGGAGAATTTATACCATCCTGGTCATTGGTGGGATTCAGATGATTTAGGCCGGTTCGGGAGAACCGGTTATTAAATTGCTGGCTATAGAGATGGTGGAAGATCATGAAATGAAATAGATTACATAATTCAAACAGAAAGGAAAAATATGTGTGTCAGTCCCAGGGTGGATTTGATTTAAATCAAGTTGATTTAAATCACAATTTAAATCATGATTTAAATCACTAGTAAAAAGGCTTGATTTAAATCAACTCGATTTAAATCATAATCTTTAAAGAGCAACCGTCATCTCTGCTACTCCTTTGACCCACGGTTGACTCACCGATAGTCCCAGTGTTGCAGAATATACAGCCTCATGCTACATAACTAAGCTCCATTTCATGCTGAATAAATTAAATTATTTATGTATCTTAAATAGAAAACTATCTTACGATAGATTTTTACTCCGAAAGTTTTTTATTAAAATAAATTCGATAAAAATCAAAAAAATCCGATTTAAATAAAAAAAAATCTGATTTTTTTGATTTTTTTAAAACCTGGTCAGTCCTGCCCCAATTTGGTCTCCTAGGAAAGAAAGACTCTCGACTCCATTTGCATGAAAGCTATATTTTTACTAAAAGTGGTTACAATACAGCAAAGCCAGAACTAAAAGTTTGCACGCACAAGTTCTCCTCCCCGTTATCTCCCTAATATCCAGTTACATTTGAAAAAAATGGTTTGGTAACAGTCCCTGAAAAGGCTGGTTAGATGGTGATCTGGTACGTTCCATTCTCAGGTCTCTGACCTTGGGACGGTAAACCGATTGTCTCCGGAAGGCACCATGAGTGGTTTCTGTTTCTCTCTCTCCCAACTTCTTCCTCCCATAATTCATGGCAAGATGGCATCTAGCACAGAGAGGCTGAAGTGCAGGATGGCAGTTCCTGCAACGTGATTTGTGGGCATTTGCTGGAGAAGTGGGCATCAATTCAAACCCAGTTGCATTAGAGGCATGGGAGTGGGATGTTATGTCTTACCTTTGTGCTCCTAAGCAATGACATTAACCAAAACCAAATGGAAGCACTCAGCTTCTTAATGAAAGACAAGACTGATGGTTATTTAAAATGACGAACTGCAGAATTGGCTTTCGCGCAGAATCCCACGCTGTTCCTTTCTCTCTTCCCTCCTCAACTCCTGAGAAAAAGCGAGCATCTCACAGAAAGTTACCTGCTGGTATTGATCTCACCTTTGTGACCATCTTTCTATTAATTTTTTTAGCTGTTGCTGCTGTTGTAATTTCACACTTTAATGAGTTCCTTGGTGCTGGACTTTTTCTTTTCAAATAACGAACACCGCGGAGTGTATGCAGTTTTAATAGGAGCTTCTAGTTCTGTGGGCCTAGTTATGAAAGATTAAGCTACCGTTTGCTAAACATCCTTCTCTTCCCCCACTTATACGAAGTCATGTTTAGTTATCCTGATTTGAAACTGGGTCATGTTTCTAAGTATATCAGGAAGGACTGTAAGATTATAGAACTGCTTTTCTGAATCAGACCCAAGAGCAATTTAATTCTAAATGTAATCTGCTGGGTACTTTTGAGATGCTTCCGAGCTTTTCCTCCATTCTTACTGCACACAATATACTGTCCAGGACATAGATTTTTCATTTGGCTTTAAGACCTAACAGCTCTGCATAAAATCGGTCCTTTTATCTCATCCTCTTTCAAGCAGTCCATTTTAAACCGGGGTTGCGTGACAACTTGTGCTAAAAATCTCCCATCAAGATCGTATGTGACTGTTTATATAGATATTCAACTCAACCCAAACTAGTTCTCTACTCCAGCCCAAGAATGTCCATTGGAAGGGACACAACTTGTAGATTATTTTTTATTCTACCTATTTTATATTTTATTTCTTTTATAATATTCTATTCTATTCTATTCTATTCTGTTCTGTTCTGTTCTGTTCTGTTCTGTTCTGTTCTGTTCTGTTCTGCTCTGCTCTGCTCTGTTATTCTATTCTATTCTATTCTATTCTATTCTATTCTATTCTATTCTATTCTATTCTATTCTATTCTATTCTATTCTATCCTATCCTATCCTATCCTATCCTATCCTATCCTATCCTAATTCTAATTCTAATTCTATTCTACTCTACTCTACTCTATTCTATTCATAAACTGTTTCAACTCCTACCCTCAAAATGACGCTATAAGGCACTGCACACCAGAACAACTAGATACAAGAACAGTTTTTTTCCCGAACGCCATCACCCTGCTAAACAAATAATTCCCTCAACACTGTCAAACTAGTTACTAAGTCTGCACCGCTATTAATCTTCTCATTGTTCCCACCACCCATCTCCTCCCACTTATGACTGCATGACTGTAATTTTGTTGCTGGTATCCGTACGATTTATATTGACTGTTTCCCTATGACTATCATTAAGTATTGTACTTTATGTATCTTTTCTTTTATGTACTCCGAGAGTGTATGCATCAAGACAAATTCCTTGTGTGTTCAATCACACTTGGCCAATAAAGAATTCTATTCTATTCTATTCTAATTCTAATTCTAATTCTAATTCTAATTCTAATTCTAATTCTAATTCTAATTCTAATTCTAATTCTAATTCTAATTCTATTCTATTCTATTCTACAGTTAGTTTTAGCAATTAGTCAGTTTTTTTCCCCAAGCTGGTGCACAGAAGGTGTTGTAAAAAGACTGCTGATATGGATTGTTGTTGTGAACTGGAGTTGCATGACAACTTTTGCTGAAACCTCCTGTAAGGATTGTATAGGTCTGTTTCAGTGGTAGGTTTCTACCGGTTCACCCCGTTTCGGGCGAACTGGTAGTGGTGGTGGGAGGCTCCGCCCACCTGCCCGGATGTCATCACGGTTCCTCTGTGCATGCACAGAAGGTTACGCACATGCGCAGAAGTGCCACGCGTGAACACAGTCCCAATGGGGTAGCGGAGGTAAGTGAAAACCACTACTGGTCTGTTTATATCGGTAGTCAACTCAAGCCAAGCAACTTCCCGCCACACCCACCTCCCAGTCCCAGAATGTCCATTGCTCGAAGATTGGAAGGGGCTGAACTTGTAGCTTTTTTAAAAAATTCTACCTGCTTTATATTTTATTTATTTTATTTTATTAACAATTGGTCTTAACAATCAGATATTTCCAAGGGGGTTCTTAGAAGGTCTTGTGGGAAAGACTGCTGCTGGTTAAACAGATATAGGATGTTGTGAATATACAAAGGGAAGAGATGCTGCCTTGGAAACAACATGACAAGAGAAGGAGGATCCCTCCTGGCTTTAAGGGGGATCATTAAAGAGAAGGAGGATCATTAAGGAGGATCCCTTAATAGTCAGAGAAAGAAACTTAGGATGGACCCATCCTAATGGATAAGGCAGTTAAAAGTTGCAGCGGGATATTGTATCTTCAGATTTGCAAGGTTCTGTTAAGGTAGCCTTACAATAAAATAGAATTATCTCACCTCCTAGGGCAGTGATGGCTAATCTTTTTGCCATCCCGTGCCAGGAGTGGGGGGGTAGGTTCACAGGCGTGTGTGCCCACACCCCTAATTCTATGCACCCCGCCCTGCACATGCATGTGCAACCCCCACTCCCCCCTGCTCCTGGCACGCGATGGCCTCTCTAGGAGTCTCTGGAAGCTGGGGACAGCAAAAAACGTCACTTCCTTTCCAACTGGGAGTTGGGAAATGGGCCGTTTCAGGCCTCCAGAGGGCCTCTGAAGGGGTGGGGAAGACAGTTTTCGCCCTCCCCAGATGCATAGAGAGGATCTGGAGCCAGGTGAGGAAGAAAAACAGGCCTTCCCCACCCGCCACTCACAGGCTCTCCAGAGGCAGGAAACAGCCTGTTCCCCTACTTCTGGTGGGCCCAGAAGGCCTGAAAATCAGCTGGCCAGTGCATGCATATGTGCCAGAGCTGAGCTGGAGTGCCCACTGATATGGCTTTGCATGCCACCTGTGGCATGCGTGTCATAGGTTTGCCATCACGGTCCTAGGGTTTCCTGTTTGATTTCCTTGGGATGGCTGACAGCTTGTATAATCCATCATCTCTTCCCTTTGTTCCCACAAAGTCATCCACACATTCCATTATATACTGGCCTCTTACCTTCATTGTTCCAATCTTCTTGGGTGAAGATGATTGTGATGAGAAGGGGGAGTAGAAGTAGGTTTAGAAGGAAACTTACTATATGAGGCAGAGCTACCTAGAGAGTTTATGATGACTAGCTAAGTACAATGTAGGGAATCTTCCCCATATATGGATCCACCTCTCCAGGAAACTTGGAGCTCATAAGTGACAACATATGCAACATAGAACTCATAGAATAATATGGTTGGAAGGGACCTAGGAAGCCTTCTAGTCATCAACCGGTGGTCCACGGACCACTGGTGGTCTGTGAGAAAATTTTGGTGGCCTACAGAAAAATTATTTGCATTTTTTATATTGCACTAAAAACTATTTTATATTTCTTAAAAAATTCATATTAGTGGCCTGTGGGATTTAAAATTATGAATTTAGTGGTCCCTGAGGTCCAAAAGGTTGGCGACCCCTGTTCTAGTCCAACACCCCTACTCAAGCAGGAGACCCTATATCATTTCAGACAAATGGCTGGCCAATCTCTTTTTGAAATCCTCCAGTGATGGAGCATCTGAAGGCAAACTATTCTATTGATTGATTGCAGTGGTGGGTTGCCCCTGGTTCACACCGGTTCTATAGAACTGGTAGTAAAACCAGTGGGAGGCTCTGCCCACTGACCCCAACATCATCAAAATGCTTCTGCGCATGTGCAGAAAAGAGCGCACGCACGCGAGCAAAGCGAGTGCACGCTCACGGCCCCATTGCAAACCGGTAGTAAAGGTAAGTAGAACCCACCCCTGCTTGATTGCTGTCACTGTTAGGAAATTTCTCTTCAGTTTTAGGTTGCTTCTCTCCTTGGTTAGTTTCCATCCATTGTTTCTTGTCTTGCCTTCCGGTATTTTGGAAAATAGGTTGACCCCCTCGTCTTTGTAGGACCCCTCAAATATTGCGATACTGCTATCATGTCTCTCTAGTCCT